>JACEFZ010021176.1:0-125000 GCA_014155875.1 Cepaea nemoralis | reverse complement strand
CCCTAGCCCTGGGTCAGTAATGTCGCGAACACTCTTTAGACCTAACTCAACTATTCTATCTGCATATTGCACCGTTACACTTGAGTCTCTGTTTAGTCTGAACTCTTTATTCAATCTTGGCCCATATATCTGGCACCTTTCTTTCTGCTGCATACGCCTTATGCCTATGTGCCCTGCACATGCACTATCCTGAGCTGTTCTAGTATATCGGTCTCTGTGTGCTAAAGGTACTGCTACTTGCCGACGTGCAGTTCCACTATCTGAAAAGCGGCGAGTGAGAACATTGTTCTTCCTCTCGAAGCACCATCTACCTTTCTTTGACTTTCTATGTCTCACTTTACTACACCCCTGGAAACATTTGTCAAGAGTAGTATCTTGTCTCTGGGATTCCCTACAGCTACATTTGAGATCCATTCTCACCTGCTCAGCTGTCCTATCCTTGTCCTCAGTGTTTACTTCAAGTGCCTCTTTTTCTTCAGCTATACTCTCTAATTTAGGTTTTCTTTTGGTAACTACCTCGTTACTATTTACACTATATTTTTGGTCCCAATAAACTACTTCCTCTTCTGTACACTCTTTAACTCCTATAACATTTCCTATGATGAGATCTGCCACTGGTGAGTCTAAAACACATGCTGTCACTCTTCCTGTTATGTATGGTGTTTTTACTGTTATCACGGCTATTGGGTAGTATTCTACTGTCCCATTAAATGTTATGGATCTAATCTTTTTTCCTGTATAATCCGAGGGTTGCACTAAACTCTTTCTCACCCCGATGGACGTACATCCGGAATCCCTAATTGTTAACGCTGGCCTATCATTAACAAACCCATGATGCATCTTCAGACTTCCTCCTTCATGGACTGCTGATCCTGCTTTCACTGTATGACCACATATTAAGACTGGCTGACCATCTTTTTCAAAAAGAGGTTTGCACCCACTACAATCTTCATTGTTCAGCGTCTCAATTACTTGTGCTGCATTTGAGTGCTCTGTTTCTCTCATCCTACATTGATGACTGACATGCCCGTTCCTTCCACATTTGAAACAAGTGATCTCCCTTTTACTGTTGTTCGTTGGTCCATCTGATGGTTGTGCATCACAATCTGCCATTTTGTGTCTCCAGCTCCCACAATTCCAGCATCCGGCATAATTTGGACGTCTCTGGAAGTTCCCTCTTCTATATGGGTACCGTCCTACTCTACCAACATTGTTTCCTCGGAAACCATTATCTTGAAGTTATTGTTGCTCACCTTTCTGTGCTGAATCCACACTTTTCGCCCTTGGTCTCATGACTGGATTCTGGTCCTGTTTAGTGTACGCTGCACAGACTATTTCCTCACTCATTAGTTTCCCAATAGAACTGTTAGGATGTGCAGTCATATAGTTTTGCCCTAACTGAGACATTGTGTCTATGTCCTTTGGCTTCCGTTCCTCAAAGAACGCCACTAAATTAGAATTGCATGCAGATACTACCTTGTCTCTTAACATTAGATCTACTAATTTATTAAAATCTTTCCCTACTTCTGCAAGCTCCATCCATTTGTTAAATGTGTTCTTTACTGTGTTAACAAAGTCTGTGAAATCTTTATTTGTCTCTGGCACTAACTGTCTAAACTTTGTTCTATATCCATGTTCAGTTAGTTGGAACTTTGTCAGCAAACGTTGACGTAAGATAGTGTAGTTGTTTCTTTCTTCTACAGGTAAATTAAACATTGTATCTAGAGCCTTACCCGTTAAATACTCGCCCAGTCTAATTGCGTAATCGCTTTCTGGGATGCCTAATACCTTCACTGATGCTTCGAATCTCGACAAATAGGAATCCAAGTTGTCTCGGTCCGTAAAAAATGGCAGTTTTAATCTCTGTGACGACTGTGACGGTCTTCTGCTTTCCTCACTTTGACCTTTCGAAGATAGTTCTAGTTTTCTTAACTCGATTTCAGCTAGTTTTACTTGTGTCTCTTCCTGTAGACGCTTGTTTTCTATTTCAGCTAGTTTTACTTGTGTCGCTTCCTGTAGACGCTTGTTTTCTATTTCAGCTAACTTTACTTCCTGTAGACGTTTGTTTTCCATTTCAGCTAGTTTTACTTGCGTCTCTTTCTCTTTCTCTTCCTGTAGACGCTTTGCCTCGCGTTCATTATGCCTCTCCTCTCTTTCCGTCTGCTTTTGTTCTTTCGCTTCTGCATACTCCTGTAACTCTTTACCTTTCAGGCCTATTCGTTCCCCTGCTTCAATATATTCCATTAAAGTAGGCATCTTGTACTTGTGGACACGTTGCTGTCTGTCAGCCAACTATAAATGTGAAGACTCTGCTGTTAGTCTTTGTGTCACTTCCCTAAGTACACCCGCACTTCCTGTGTACGTAAATCTGTAGTGCTACAATATCACTCTGTACTCACCCAGTCACTCTATAAGCACTAGGTAGTGAGGGGGGAATATTAACTATACTCCCTCGTATATATATATATATATATATATATATATATATATAAATATCAAATAACTGTATAACAATTCCTGGAAATAGTTGTCAACATGCATATACATACACAGATGAATGATACACACTAAATGCCAACTATTAAATGCTAGACGCATAGGCCGGTGAAACGCAAACGGATGATTACATAGAAATAAAAACCACTGACATAAACATGCCCATGAAAGACCATACCGTGCGCATAATATAAACTGACAAATACCATCTAGATAGAAGCTATATTAACATAAGAATTACACCAATACCATATATCCAAAGAACTCAAATATTATATGTAACAGTAAAGAGAAAACAGTAAAAAGAACAAATATAAAATGAATAATGTACATAGATCTGACGTAGACACTTGGACACCGTGTATAATGTCGAGATGACCCAATGCCACAGCACAAAACAAACTGACTCGTCAGCTGTCTCTCAACAACATACAATATGTACCTAGACAATTTTACCTTTGCGCCGTCTCCCGCATTTCGAGAAACAATGCAATAATATCCTACTTATAACGAACACTGGACCACATACAAATATTTACGTAACGCACAACAACAATACTTAGGACGATGAGCACAACAGAAGCAAACAAGGATTTCCGACACCAATGTGATGGTAGAATCTTACAAAAGTCCTTAATTTGTTTTCAATAGTCTCCGAAAATCGCCTGGAAATGTTTGTCAGTTACTGTTTTGAAAAGATTACGACGTTAGCTTCCCACAATGAATTAATGTTCTGATGCGTTGTCACTTTTTGTTGACGTGATGACACGATTTTCGACTGTCGTAAAAGTTTAAGATGATGGTAATTATCCCCACACCTTGTGTCTTCACAGTTCGTAACGTTTTGGTAACCCTCCCTGTAGCGTTGGCCTGTGATTGTATAATGTATGTGAACGCTCTTGTTTTGCCAGAAATATTGGGTTTTCGTTGCGTTTTGGGGAGCCGAAAATACCTTTAATATCAATGAATGTTTATCTGCGTAGTCACTGTCGCTTTGAAGTGATGGTATGGTTTCACTGTTGCTGACCCAGTTAAATCAACGAATGGCAGAAAATGATCACGCGCTTTAAATCCGCTTTGCAAGTCTTTTTTGGTGAAGAAATGCGCTCATAGTTGCGAAGACGGCACCTGAATGACTGTTGTGGTTTGTTTGCCGATGATGACACACACACACAAAGACGTTAAACGTAAATCCTAGTTTCCGTAGAAACCCAACGTGTTATTCTCAGTGGAAATTTTTCCGTCAAATTCCCTGGTTCTCGGCCTTGACTCACAAGGTCATCTCAGTTAGTACCTCAGTGTACTACAATCTTCACTGACTGCGAACAAAGTAATGTCCGGAACTTTCCCGTTATCCACACATACTTCGCTGTCCTCGTAAACAGCACTGACCCTCTTGTCAACCCAATTTGTCCGTGGCGACTCACAATTTCCACCGTCCTCACCCGTCGTTTTACCTGTGGTGAATTCTTAACCTATCGCCCTGCAACCACACTGTGCTTTGTCCTCAACACACACACAAGATGTCTCACCACGCCCAGGACTTCTCAACGAAATTGCTCACTGTCTTAAATCCTGTCTTTGTCACACCCACACGCACCTGTCAGGATATCATCTTGCCAGTATCATGGCGCCGACTTTTTGTACTGTTCACTTGACCTATAAACACACGCGCCTGTTTGCGTTAATTTTCTGACGTCCCTGATAGCCGAAGAAATACTGCCTGGTATCCAATTTACCTGTCCTGACCTTCTCGTGACCTATGTGCTACCCAGTTCCCGCACGGAAGAAGCCCCAGTGTTTATATAGTGGACACACTTTCCCCGTCTACTCTCCCCACTCCGAGTGAGAAATGATATTTTTACCTGGTTTCTCGTGGACTCTGTATTAATTCTCCGACACTTTTGAAATGCGCTGTCTACTGAAAATGGTGTTTATTCTTGACAGGAGAGCCCTCATCATTGTTGTTGTAATTGGGCATCCGACTAATGTCTCCGATGTTAGTATTCTTTCTAATCGACTAGTTCACAGATAAACGGAATGACAACAATGTCTATATTGTTCTTGATGGACGAAGCCTCCAGAAATCTTCTCTGACACAAAATGAATGTTGACTAAGTGACAGATAGAGTGGCTATGGTTGTGTCTAGGGTATGTCCTTGTAACAATGTGATGTTGAACAACAGATTAACCAAGATGCATCACACCCAAACACCAGTCAGTGAACAAGCGTTAATTTGCGCACATAATATTCCTTTAATTATGAATTAACACAGACACATGTAGCATATAAATCCAGGAACAATAATTCTCTAAGAATATATCTCCATCCCAATGGAACACTTCGATTAACACTGCCTCTCAAGGCTACTAAAATCTCGTCCCACACGACAGGTATACTAGCCTCTCTCTAGGCCCGACTCAAAGTAACCCACTATGGGTCTCGAATTCCACTCACTATCCCTGGAACCCACAGTGCGGAGTTATCTTCAGAACTCCGTCACAATTCTTCACTTTCTCAGACCACGACCTTCTCCTGGTCCGGTCTAGACTCAACTCCCCTCTCAGCTTCGGAGTTTAAACCTCAACTCCCCGTCAATCTTTGTCCCTGTCTTTTTAAACAATTCTATGCCCCACAATGCTTCACACACAACACACAACCTCACTGCTCCAACTGTCTGCCTCACCAGCATCCTAGCCAGCTGACCTCTTCTCAGCTCCCCCTTTCACTTACTGTCTTCTCATTTACGCCCTCTGGGGGACTTATTATCCGCCCTATTTTATCTCGTGAACTGTTTATCTTGTACGACCACTCACCTTAATGCCACTGAACACAGGCATGTGACAATCGCTATGTGTTCTTTATGTGTGTTCTTCTATACACCCAAATATAATGGAGACCTTTTTTTTCCACTGATCTGAACTTCCAGTTCGACCCCAGTCTAAAGTTGGCCCCAAGACATTTTCTGTAAAATGAAAGCAGCCAGTATAATATCGATCACATCATCAATTGACTGCTGCATGTTCTATAAAGGTGAGGTTAAAACCATATTAACATACACCTAATTTTATTTTCTTACCATAGAAATATACATCTGGCACCATATGCCTAATGTGCCATAAGGTGTGTAAATAAATCCCTTTATTTTACTCATTTACTCATTACGCCTCATAGCGTTGACAGGAGACCAGTGTTTTCCCTTAGCTAGTATTTAAGTTGCCGACTTCGTGGCTTAGAGGTTATGACTTTTCTCCGTAATCTCGTATACTCTCGTCGGTAACGTGATGACGGTGAGAATCAGCAGTGGTTCGAATCGCATCGGTAACTTACGGGGTATGTGAGCCGGCCGCTCAGAAAGCAATGGCAAACTACTGAGCGTAATCTTGCCAAGACATCAACATACAGCTGAAAGATGCTGGTGTTGACAGCGATGTCCTGTAAAGGATATGCAAAAAAAAAAAAAAGTATTTAAGTTGAATATTAAGAAGACACAGATTATGGTCGTCACTGGGAAGAAGGAAATACCACAATGCGATATACGAGTAAATTGGCATATTCTTAAGCAAGTGAATTGACACAGTTATCTCGGCACAGTCATAACACCTGATGGGAGATGCCTTGAAGAGATTAGAACAAGAATTGCCATTGCGAAGGTAGCCTTTTGCAAGATGAAAATCATACTGACCAATAAAAAGATATCAATTGAAACGAGACAAAGAGTGTTGAAGTGCTACATAGAACCTGTACTTTTGTATGGATGTGAAGCGTGGACAATGAGCAGTCAAGCTGAAAAACAGCTGATGGCTGTGGACATATGGTTTCTGAGGAAAATGCAAAGAATACCATGGACAGACAGAAAAACCAATGAACAAGTCCTTCAAGAAACAAATGAAGATCGTAAACTGATTAGAGTCATTAGACGTAAACAGTCAAATTTTTTTAGGCATGTTATGAGAAGAAATGACTTGGAGAATTTGGTGACGGCTGGCAAGATTGAAGGGAAGAGACGAAGGGGAAGACCGAGAAGTAAATACCTGGATGGCTTGGCCACGTGGCATGGTCGAGACAGGAACACGGAGCTGATCCACGACTCTGGTGATCGACTGAGATGTCAGAACATGACCGCCCACGTTTATCGGCATGGCACATGATGGATGGATGGAGTATTTAAGTAACACAATTAGCCTTTTAAGTATTTAATGCGCATGTGGCATCCATTGCTAGACTGATATTTGTATAGACCAATCGGCACTCGGTGGATGATATGGATCAGTATATGGCTTTACTTCCTCAGACATTGTCTGGTACCCGTTTAAGGCTGGGTCCACCTGGAAGCCTGGTCAATTTTTACTAATTCGTCCCGATCGAATCTGTGACGGCCGGGTCGGTAGATCAGCGTCAAGCAACAATGCTACTGCGATTCCCTGCTTTTCTTTACTTACCAACTATAAGACAGCATACTCTTTGTAAGCCTTCTAATTAATTGAGAGTCTCAATTTCGGCCGTTTGACCTCGGTTAATAGCATCCACGATTCGCTATACCGCAGAGGCGAAGAAAGCCAAATAGCCGAGGACAGAAGTTGGCTTTCTCCCGGCCAAGGTGCCAGGAGATGGAATTCAGTCACGATTCACCTGGTGCATGACGTTCGCCTTCCTGAGGGCAGTAAGGCTATCGGGGAGGCACACAAAGCGGCGAACTTGTCAGAAAATGTGAAAACAATGCCGAACACGTATCATAAAACTGGCCTACTGGGTTCGGATGCACAATAGGAGAACGACACCTGAGATTATTGATCCAGTGAGCATTCCCTCAAAAAAGTGTCATGAAGATAAAGAGGAAGAAACGTTCGTTGAAAGTTAGAAGGTAACTACCTGTAATGCTGAGAAACGTTATATTGTGCTTGCTCCTAAGGGGGAATTTCATGCTTCTTTGACGGTTCAATTATATTTTATTCATACTTGCATTATTCATGCTTGTCTTAGTTTGAATAATATTATATTATTTTCATCTGTTTTTCCCGCGTTGATTTATTAGTGTACCAGGCCTGAGGTTCTGGTCAAATATACATACTGTGTTTGTTTCAACTGTTTTACTGCATGGTGTCAAATGCCTATTTTATTTCATTAATAGAAATCATTTCTTCTGGTTTAACCTATAAGTGTTTCTCAAGATATTGTAGAATATGTAACCTAACGAAATCCTCCATTTATTTTTCTTTTTAATGTAAGCATGTGTGCTTACCTCGCCTAGTGTCTTTCGTGTATCATTGCGTTCGATCCCATATTTAAAGTATTGTACAAGCTGTTACATTAGTGACCTGTCGTTATTGAAGGATTACTTCTTTACTAAGAATAGTATTTCACATATTTTCCAAGTCCAGTGCTCCTGTTATAGATGCATTCGGTGCCAGCATGTCAGCTTGCCGCTAACGCCATGCATGTTTTGAATAGTAGAACTATTTATATTCATGTATTTGGAGAGGTGCAAATGTGACCATTACAAACCACTTCGAACATGCTGAAGCAAAGACATCGTCTAATACAATAACTCATCATCGCCATGTAGCGAGGTCTATAGGCAGACCGTGGCAGTTCATCATGGCCCGCCGGACAGAACAATATGTGGTCAGCTAATTACCCCGTGTATTTCTGTGGCCAGGATTTCTTTAATATCGTGAGTCCACATTAATGCTGGTTGACCACTGTCTCTTTACTTCATAAACCATGATGGTCATTACTATTCTTTCTTACCCACTGTGAGGGCTGTTGGTTTGCCGACACTCCTGTCTGTTCCACTTTTCACATAGGGTAGTGAGGAGCATTGTGTGCCACTGGCACAGGAAAGGAGCATAATGGGGCGGCTATACATCTGGTTAACGTTATAGAGTGGACATGATAAATCATGTATGCAATAAGACAACACATCTTATTAACGTTGTAGAGTGGACATGCTAAGAACTGGAAGTTCTACAAGTATTGCTGAAGATAGAGAGCACTGAAGTATTTTATGCTAGCACCAGTAATGGCTACGACTCATCGATGAAGATCTTTTTCTTATAATAGGCCATACCGTGTGGCGATCATGTATGTCCATAGCGGTGTGTCGCGTGTACTTTCAATCATTTCTGATATTGGTGTTCCTCGATGCCATGCCAAACTGTCCAGCATCTTCTCTCGTGGTCTCCGCCGTCTCTACTCCCGTTCATCTTGCCCGTTATAGCGACATACTCTAACGTTCCCCTTCTCATGACATGCCCATAGAATGTAGACTGTCATCTTCTGGTGCCAATAACCACTTCTCTTTGTGTGTTAATTTCTTTCAAGATATCTTCATTGTTTGTTCTATCCTTCGAAGGCTTTCTCGTTGTTCTTTTCTGAAAACCAAATCCCCACAGCTTTCACATTATTCCTCTCTTGTCTGCTAAGTGTTCATTATTTGCATCCGTACATCAGAATTGAGGCATTATGGCTCTAACGAACTCTTGTTCTCACTACGACTGGCGAAGATAAGCTGCAGAGACTATTATCCTTCTTGTGAAATGATACCTTTGCTATTCTACATTTAACCTCCTTAATGCTTCTGTCTGCTGTTTAAAGCACACAGATACTTAAACACATTGACTTGTTTCTAATTGGTCCATTCATTTTGATTGTTGCATCTGAAAAGACAATTTATTTTCTTTGTAATTACCACTTACTTTTTTTTTTGCTGTTATGCAAGTAAAGTAGGTAGGGACCTATGACAAGTCTGGCAAACCGATAGGGAATTTAGTTGATCCCCGAAAAATACTGCTCATGAATCATGGAGGAAATAGGAAGAAAGAGGCTAGTCATGGGCGTTGGAACTTCAATTATCACTCCTGACAATACCTAACCAAATAAATGGATGACAACAACGACATCAACAGACTTAGTCCTTTGTTCTGATTTTTTGGGGCAATTATATCCATCCCTTCTTATAACTTCGTCTCATTTTCACCCACTAAACCAATTTAAAAGCATAATGTAGGTTGTTTACATTATGATCATCAATTGTTATCCCTCGCAATTCTTCCATGGATCTCATTATTTCGCTGTGCAAATTTAACAGATCATGTGATAGTACACAAACCTATCTAATCGCTTTGTTTGATATGTTGACAGGTTTCTCACTGGTTGTCAATTCTCATGTCTGCTTTATGTTGCCAATAATGTCTTCTTTTAAAGTATTCTGAGATCTATTCCATCAATGTTTAAAATGTCCAGCATTCTTATCAATATTCCGTGCTACACACTTTCAAATTCTTGGTGTTGTAAATAAAATACAAATATAGATATCTTTTCATCTCAGTCATTCTTTTTATTAATATTCTCGAGATGTATATGATGTATTTTGTGCATTTACTGTTCACAAATCCATACTACTCATCTCTAATTTATATTTTGTCTCTTATTCTTCTCGTTATAATTCTCATCAGTATTTTAGTCATGTGCCTCATTAAAATAATTGTGCGATCTTCTCTATAATCCGTCGCACCAGATTTCTTTGGTAGAGCTACGAAAATAGATTTGAAGAGATCATCAGGTGTTTCCACTGTTATATATGTCATTCAATAAGTTTAAAATTACCTCTATATCTACTTTATCAACAACTTTAATTCCTCGACACTGGTTATATCTGGTGCCGGGGATTGACCCTGTCCTCGTGTGTCATCAAGCATCTTAACTTCTGCTTTCAGTATGGGTGGTGACTCACATTGTTCGTAAGTGCTTGTCTCCGATCTGTCATCATCATCTTTTTATAGAAGCAACAGATACGGTCAATGACAGTTTAGTCACTGCCAAGAAGAAAAGCAATAGCATGCTATCTACTTTTCAGACGCCTTGTACGTCATCGAAGGAGTTATGGCATTAGAATCAAATACTGCAGATTGGCAATTTTAATTTGTGCAACTCACTCCGCAAATGTTATTCGCATAACAAACTAATTTTAAGACCTACTTTCACTATTTTTTTCTCCTAACATCTTAAGTTAAATGTTATTGTCTTCGTTTTTGCTTTGTCAGTTAATTTGTCTGCTAACTGAAAAGTGTCTGTGTATGTTTTATGAGCAGTAATTTGAACAATCCTAACTCTCTGTTCGTAATGTATTAAATTTTTAATGTAACAGAGTATTCTCTATCGTCATTACATATAAGAGTTTGTTATTAGCCTTCTTTATTGTTCATTCTAGTTTTCTAAACTAAGCCACTTAGAAGATACTATCTGCTAAGCCACTTAGTAGAGACTAACTTGTTAATGTCTTGTTCTAGGACTGTGTTTATAACTGAGATCTTCTAGGCCAGGAAATATGTTTCTTAATAGCTCAGGAATGTGTGCATCGTCTAAGAGTATTGATTGGAATACCTGATTCTCAGGTCATGGAAATATTTCAACTAATCACCTATTTTACTTTGTAGATTTTTCATTTCGGGTGTTGTGATGTATTGTATGTGAGCTTTTCCTTTCCCCCTGACATTGTTATTATTTTCCTCAGACATGGAGGGCAGTCCTGGCTTCACATTGTTACGATTATTTTCTAAAACAAACCCCGTTATTCGATGCAGTAATCACTCTGTTGTATTCTGATGTGTTTCTGTAATAAAGCTAATCTTTGTTTGGTTGTTTTATTGTCATAGAGAGGTAGAAAGGATGGGCGATATATCTTGTAGCTAATTATATTTGTTTGACTATCTTCTTGCATCACAGAGAGGTAGTTAGGATGGACGATATACCATCTAGCAAATAATAAATTTGGTTATCTATCTTTTTGTGTCACAGACTGGTAGACAGGATGCGTAATGTATCATGTGGGTAATCTTATTTGGTTGTCTATCTTCTTGTGTCACAGACTGGTAGAACATATGAACGATATATCATGTGGGTAATCTTATTTGGTTGTCTATCTTCTTGTGTCACAGACTGGTAGACAGGATAGGCGATATATAATCTAGCTAATCTTATTTGGTTGTCTATCTTCTTGTGTCACAGACTGGTAGACAGCATGGACGATATATAATCTAGCTAATCATATTTGGCTGTCTATCTTCTTGTGTCATAGACTGGTAGACAGCATGGACGATATATAATCTAGCTAATCTTATTTGGTTGCCTATCTTCTTGTGTCACAGACTGGTAGACAGCATGGACGATATATAATCTAGCTAATCATATTTGGCTGTCTATCTTCTTGTGTCATAGACTGGTAGACAGCATGGACGATATATAATCTAGCTAATCTTATTTGGTTGTCTATCTTCTTGTGTCACAGACTGGTAGACAGGATGGATGATATACGATCACAGATGTCTGATGTCACTAGTTCTATGAGAGCCCTGGATGCGGACCTCAGCAAAGCTCTGTAAGCATTATGTACTGTATTTGTATATAATAGAAAAGTACGAAGTGTTGGGTAGCTTGACATATATAATTACGAAAACAGAGTACGTTGCGGCGACAGCCTTGTTATGGCAAACAACAAAAAACATAATATAGTTAGTTAGTTAGTTGGATATCCTTTACAGCACGTAGCTGTCAACCCCAGAATTTCTTGGTTGTTAGTGATTCCTTGGCAGATTTACATTGAGTAGTTTGCCATTGCTTTCTGAACGACCGGCACCTATACCATTTCACAAACACCAACGTAAAGCGGTTTGCTACCAAATCGCCCACAGCTGTGTTTCGAACGCGGGTATGCGTGATTACGAACTGCGCCCGTAACTCCTTCGTCACAGAGCTGGATAAACACAATATAGAAATCACGGAAATGACACTACAGAGAATGTATTAAGGGTTAATAAATAGCGTGAAAAGAAAAACACATGTGTGATACTTATATCAGTGGTTCTAAATATGAAACAGGGTGAAGTCTGACGGAAGTTAGCTGATATAGGAGGCAGTTCTAGGATGCGCGGCGAATGTGGGGATGGGAATACGTCAAGGGAATGCTCGGGATGAATTTAAAAAAAAAAGAATAAGGAGAAGTGTGGGGCGGGCGTGGTCGTGCACTAATGTTCGGTGGAACGCAGAACAAGGTGAGAAAAGTGGAGTTAAGATACGATTGTGGACTGAGTATGAAAATATGAAGGAGTATCCTTGTGAACGTATCCATAACGTGTGGGTTTGCACCAGTATTGGTTGATCATGGTGCAGTTAACATCGATGACTACTAATGTGTCCATAGCCAGGATTTTAATTATAGTGCAACAGTAAAGAAATATAGAAAGTGTATAAATAAATGTGAATTTGGAGAGACTTATAGCAAAATAGTCCTACGTATAGATCATGTGGAATGTATGGGCCTGAAGACACGCGACTTCACTATTACTGTCCTTCGTAAATTAGTAGTAATTAAGGATGGTTATTGTACCACGAACTGTCGGATGAATTGCACCAGTGCATTGTGTAGTGAGGTTTGTATGTGATCCGACTGCCCTAATCTACATAATGAGATTGTAGCGCAAAGATAATTGTTATATTGTTATTGAACTGTGATGTACGTCATGGCTTCTCTCCTTATATGTTTAAGTGCATCTAGTGTTTAGAAATCATTAATGGGTGTGTTATAGAGAGAGCATGGATGAAAGATATACTGTGGGCGTGGGTTAATTCCAGCTTCTCTCACTGCTGCTTATCTACCCCTCGAAGTAGTAAGAAAGAATGAATGAGATGTGTTTGTACACGAGCATTGCAGTCATACTGCATTCATATTTGACGATCTATGCGGACAGGGGGAATATTGATATCAATATAGCGTCTTATCTTCGTTATAGAATGCCTTCTTTAACTAGAGGCAACATTCTCCCATTCCCCTTCTCCCCATTCAATCAATTGTCTCGCCTTACCTGGCTCTATACAACAGTTATCTTCTACCCTTTCCCTTTCTTGGCTCTTCCGTGCGATCCGCTATGTGTGATGTCATCTTCGGCAGGATTGCTATCATGGTGCGTCAGATCCAGTATGGATTGTGCATTGTGCAGAAGGGAAAGCTGGAGTATGTCGTAATAATGAGGAGGTAAGTTTGAGGGAAGGAGAGGCTAAGGAGACCAACAGAGAAGACGCTAGGCAGTGTGGCATGGAGGAACATCAGTATCAGAAATGGCAGGCAATACGCGAAACAGTATGCTGTGGACAGAGGAAAACAAATGCCTCTAGACAGGGGCTATAAGAAGAAAAAACAAAATGTATACCATTGCAAAACAGCCTGAAATCTATACTGGAATGGGAGCCGCTGTAGCGCAGAGAATAACTAACACAGTTGGCGGACTGCTCGGAGGCCTGGTGGTCGAATCCCCATTAAGGCACGTTTATTAATTGACCTGGATTCCCAGCCTACAATAGGTACAGTAAATGCCATAGGAAGTAAAGTCGGCCTTAGTGATATTAACTACACAACATATAGTGTTGCCTATTGGTCTATAAAAATATATGGCTATCATCAAATATCCAATAAACCCAGAGACGTCTAATTGTGGGTTTTACTTTACTTACAGCATTGATTCCCACACTGAAATTGTATAACTTACATAGTAACCTCTGTGATTCATTGTGTGAGAGGCGAGTTTATGCTGCGTCTGAAACGTGTGTTATTGTTTTACTCAACAGAATAAACTGTATGGGAAAACACAGCAATCTTTGTGACGCTTTAAACGCGGAAGTCAAGTCACCAGGGGACTTCACTTCGCGGTGGGCATCAGGGAAGCTTCCTGTATCCGACGAACCTGTTTTGGAAAGATCCAAGGAGTAAGTTACCGTGTTTAAGGGTGAACGGTTCGTTACCGCTATTTGCACACCCGTGGTATTGTGTAGTGGTGGTGGTTTTGGTGGTGGTATTATTAGTGGTGGATTTGACAGTTATGGTGGTAGTAGTAGTGCGCAAATTGATTAGAGAAATTAGACGTAGACAGTCAAAACTTTTTGGACATGTTATGAGAAGAAATGGATTGAGAACTTAGTGACACCTGGCAAGATCGAGGGGAACAGACCAAGAGGAAGACCGAGAGGAAAATACTTGGATGGCTTGGCCACATGGCATGGACGAGACAGGAATACTGAGCTGTTCCACGACGCTGGTGATCGAGTGAAATGGCGAGTCATGACCGCCCACGCTTTCCGGCATGGCACATGATTGATTGATTGATTGATTGAGTAGTGTGGAGGTGGTGGTGATGGTAGTGGTGGTGGTAGTGGAGGTGGCAGTAGTAGTGGTGGTGGTTGTGGTAGTAGTGGTAGAAGTGGTGGTGATGGCGGTGGTAGTAGTAGAGGTGGTTGTGGTGGTGGATGTGGCGATGGTGAGGGAGGTGGTGATGGTGGAGATGGTCATGGTGATAGTAGTGGTGGTGCTAGAGGTGGTGGGGTGGAGGTGGTGGTGGTGGTGGTTTTAGTGACGGTAGTGGTGGTAGTGGTTTTGGTGCAGGTGGTGGTTGTTGTAGTGGTGGTTGTTGTTGTGATGGTAGTGGTGGAGGTTATGGTGATAGTAGTGGTGGTGGGGTGGTGGTGGTGGTTGTGGTGGTGGTGGTGGTGGTGGTGGTGGTGGTGGTGGTGGTGGTGGTGGTGGTAAGACCTTTATTATATCATTTTGTCACGAATATCCGAGCCAAGACCAGTAAGACCTTCATATCATTTTGTCACGAATATCCTATCTCGAGCCAAGACCAGTAAGACCTTTATATCATTTTGTCACGAATGAGTGGACCGATTGCCTTCTTGGACGCCTCAGACAAGGGGCATGCAACAGGACTGTTAAAACTCCCTTTTTGCAGCCCCCCATGGTGGACCCCAGAAGTAGACAATGCTTGGAAAGCAAAGAGAGGTGTGACAGACACTTTGAAGCTCACGAGCGGAAGTGGACACAGCGGAAAACGTTAAGAAAGACAAGGTGGAGGTTTTCAAGCGCTGTGCTGCAGAAGCCAAAAAGGCAAAATGGGAATGTTTCATAAAGGAGATTGGAGGAGATAAAACACTGCGAAAATTGTGGAAACTGCACAGGCAAATGCAGAGAAAAGATCGGCCTATGACAGTGGGAACAATTTATAGAGATGATGGTGTGCGCGTGACAACAGACAAAGAGAAAGGGGAGGCGTTTCTCCATAGATTTTTAGAGCAGACCAATCATAATGATGCGGACACCAGGGATGCAGTTAGAGAGGAGTTATCTGGCACCACGAAGAATATGCAGTATGAAGACATCATACGTGTGGAAGATGTTAAACACATTTTGAAAAAGGCAAAAGACACGGCACCAGGGCCCGATGGGGTCAGGTATGGCCACTTGAAGGGTTTGAGCGATGCAGACCTGGAGGAGATGACCGAGTGCTTTAACCAGAGCATTAGGACAGCATCAGTACCGCAGGATTGGGTGCACAGCTATCTCATCCCTCTCCCAAAACCATTCAAGGATCAGTCAAAGCTTAGCGGCTTTAGGATCATCACCCTTCAAAATACATTTGGGAAGGTTTTAGAGAAGATAGTCGCTGTTAAGCTGCAGGACTTTTTGGAAAGGGGGAAGCTTCTTCCAAGAGGCCTGGGGAGCTACAGGCCAGGAACAGATATCTGGTCAAATGCAGCCACTTTTGCCTTTGATGTTTATGAGGGGTTCCAAGGTAGACAGGAAACGATGGCGGTAGCGCTTGATCTCGAGGATGCGTACAATAGAGTTCGATATGGTATTTTGATGACCGCACTGATGGAGAAGGGGGTCAATCCCTGGTTGGTGAACTGGATAGCAGCCGTCCTGCACTCTCGTCGGGTTGCTCTCCGTCTGGGTGCATGGACCTCAGAGCCACATATGTTAACCCCGGGACTGCCACAGGGATCTGCAGTCTCACCGGTGCTCTTTAATGTGTATACGAGCAAGATTGCAAACCTAGAAGCACCAGGGGTTGGAAGAATACTAACATTTGCAGATGATATTCTTGCATATAGGCAGGGGAGAGATAGGGAGCAAACAGCCCAAGAGTTAAGGCTACAGTAGATAAAGTGATTGACTGGTGCACAGAAATGAGTGCTGTCATCCACCCGGAAAAGGCGGCTGTTTTGTGGTGCTCTCTGGACAACAGGATTGTAAGAGCTGATGTCCCAAGCCTCGCGATAGATGGTAGAAATGTCAGCAGAGAGAACAAACTGAAGTATCTGGGGATCACATTTGATAGGAGCCTATCCTTCAAGTACCAGTGGAGACGGTTGTGACAAGATCTCAAAAGGGACTCAGTGCACTTAAAACTATGGCTGCAATGGACACAGAGCAGAGAATGCTTTTCACACTATACCAGCACTTGATCCTCTCAGTAATTGATTATGGATTAGGTCTGCTCACTGTCTCAGAGAGTCAGCTGGTGAAGTTAGAGCGCATACAGAACGAAGCTATGCGGGTCATTCTGGGATGCACTAGAGACACCCCAGTAGTGTGTATGCGTTACATCCTTGGTCTGCCGACTGTTGCTGGTAGGCTCAAGGTGATGCAGGCGAAGGCATACCTCAGAGTAGCTGCAGACACAGACCACCCACTGCATGAGGCGCTGGACGCAGTTAAGGGTCAGCGACTGATAAGAGGGAAATCATGGATGGCTCAGGCGGAGGATACGATCAGACAGGTAGTGCCCCTTGGAGAACATTAGGCGTGGAGAGGAGTGGGTCAGAGTGCCAGCGGAACAGTCAGACTTGTGCAGAGTTATAATCACATTAGGCCGGGAGTGCAGGGAGTGGCCAGCAGGGGCCACGGAAGTGGAAATCCAGCAACTAATTCAGGACAATGCTCACTCGGGTGATGTGATTATCTACACAGATGGTTCGGTGTCAAGAGGTGAGAGAAGTGGCTGGGGGTTCATAGCCAAAGCTAATGGTCGATGTTTGGGGCAGGAGAGCCTGGCATATGATACCACAACATCCAGCTTAAGAATGGAGGTGGAGGCAGTCACTGCGGCTCTCCGCTGGATGGAGAATACGACACACACACACACACATCGTGATTGTAACTGACTCAGAAAGCATGCTGACGAGGGTGAGGACGGGCAGGCTTCGTGCGGAGTGGCTTGCTTCGCTTCGGAGGTCACGGGTGACAAGCATCGCCTGGATCTTTTCTCCGGGGCATGCCGGTGTGCTGGGAAATGAACAGGCGGACAGATTGGCTGGCTCTGCAGAACTTGGTGGAGTATTGATACATGACAAGGCAGATGTGGTTGCGGCCTTGTGGGAGCACGCGCACACCTCGGAGGTGCAAATGGATTACCATGGTCTGGCAAGAATGAGACAGCGAGGAGTGACGAGGGGATCTGGCCGACGCTCAACGCTCAGAGGAAAGGCGAGACGGACCTATAATCAGATTGCTACTGGTACTATTAGTGTTGGAACTCTTCGCTGGCTACTGAGGATGGGGACGGAGCACTTATGGGAATGCCCCAAATGCTGTGATGTCGATTCCTAACTTAATCAATCAATCAATCAATCATGTCACGAATAACCCATCTCAAGCCAAGACCATAAGACCTTCTGGGAAAGGGGCGTCTAGACTTTTCCTTTACCTAAATAGAGATTTCCCGGAGGCAGCAATGGAGTCGCCGCTGTAATTTAATAGTAGGGTTAGAATTAAGTTGCAAGAAGACACAGATTAAGGTCGTCGCTAGGAAGAACGAAATATCACAATGAAATATACAAGTAAATGGGAATATTCTTAAATAAGTGAATCGGTACAATTATTTAGGAACAGCCATACACCTGATGGGAGATGCCTTGAAGAGATTAGAACAAGAATCGCCATGGCGAAAGCAGCCTTTTGCTAGATGAAAAACATACTGACCAATAAAAAGATGTCAATTGCTACGAAAAAAAAGAGTGTTACATAGAGTCTGTACTTTTGTATGGATGTGAAGCGTGGACAATGAGCAGTTAAGATGAAAAACATCTGATGGCTGTGGAAATGTGGTTTCTGGGGAGAATGCAGGAATACCGTGGACAGACAGAAAAATCAATGATCAAGTCCTACAAGAAACAAATGAAAATCGTAAACTGATTAGAGAAATTAGACGTAGACAGCCAAAATGTTTTGGGGCAAGTTATGAGAAGAAATAAATTGAAAAGCATGGTGACAACTGGCATGATCGAGGGGAAGAGAAACTTCTAACCTACACAGTTCGCGGCGACTGCACTAGCCAGGCGGCCTTAATTCCTCAGACTCAAGGCCCATCTGCTCTAGACTTGCAAGTTACTATAGGCAGTAGATGACAGATGATAGTTGCAAACTGTAATTGTTTCCGGGTACATTTTTCTATTCGCCAGCTTGTTTAAAGAGCTAAACAGAAAGCGTGCAATGGTCAACCATTTACTTGGAGTGTTCAAAGGAGCAAACAATGTCCTGAAAAGTGAAAGGTAGGTTGGATAATGTATTGTATATGTGTATTTATTATTTATTTAATCTCTCTCTCTCTCTCTCTCTCTCTCTCTCTCTCTCTCTCTCTCTCTCTCTCTCTCTCTCTCTCTCTCTCTCTCTCTCTCTCTCTCTCTTTCTCTCGGTATCTCTTTCTGTCACTCACTTCTCTCTTTCTTTCTCTCTATCGTTATTTATTTCTGTCTCTCTCAGTTCTCTCTCTCTCTCTCTCTCTCTCTCTCTCTCTCTCTCTCTCTCTCTCTCTCTCGGTATCTCTTTCTGTCACTCACTTCTCTCTTTCTTTCTCTCTATCGTTATTTATTTCTGTCTCTCTCAGTTCTCTCTCTCTCTCTCTCTCTCTCTCTCTCTCTCTCTCTCTCTCTCTCTCTCTCTCTCTCTCTCTCGGTTTCTTCATGTCCATCCTCCTGAATGTATCTCCCTTTCTCACTGTCGCTCATCCTCTCTTACAAACTGTAGACGTTGTATGTGAACTCTCACATAATTGGGCAACAGACAATAAAATAAACATAAGCAACACAAACGTTATCAAACTATCAGTTGACAGAAATGAAGACTCACGACACCCCGCCCAAACACCTGAATAATATATATATATATATATATATATATATATATATATATATATATATATATATATATATATATATATATATATATATATATATATATATATATATATATATAATGCTGGATGGATTGCGACGGTGGCATGGAGGATTATCAACAGTAGAGATGTTCCGGTAAACCAAAGAACGAGATCTGTGAAGAGTCATGAACACCTACGCCAGCCGGTATGGCACTTAATGATTATATATAAATATATGTTAATAAGGAAATATTGGAGGTGGTAGAAAATTTCAAATATCTTCAGTCATTAATTATCAACAACGGTAACACAATGAAAGAATTAAAAGACGAATATATGTTGCTCTTCAAAAACTAAAACAACTGAATAAATTGTGGAGTGAGACAGATAGAGCTACAAAAATTAGATTTTTTAAGAGCATGCATTTTTGCCATTGCAACATACGCCTGTGAGGCCTGGACACTTACTAAACAAGCTGAAGAGCGAATAAATGCCTTTAAATATAAATGTTATAGACGGGTTCTAAAAATATCTCGGGTACAGAAAATAACAAATACATCCATACGGCAAGAGCGGAACATTGAAGAAGGTTGGCTACTAAAGACGGTAAAACAAATCAAATTTAAATATGTTGGTCACGTGAGATGTCATGAAAGTTTGGACAGAACAAGCATACAGGGATATATGCCCGGGAAGAGAGGAAGAGGAAGGCCAAAGAAAATATGGATGCAGGATGCAGGATGGTAATCTCCAAATGGATGTATCGGACGCAGGAAATCTTACTTACAACCGGAGAGTTATATGAGCGAGGTTCTGCAAGGGACAAGCTACTGGTAAAAGGGAAAGCTAATCCACATGCAAAAATCAGTCCAGTACACTACATAGTAATAATGAGAGAGATCAAAGAAAAGCTAGGATTACTAATCGGAGTTTATAATATCAACAATATACACTAGCAGGTGAAGTTGCAGATGACACATGATGGATGGAATGCAAGAGATCTACAACAATTGTTGGACATTGTAGTAACAGAGAGGGGAAAGAAAGAATTCTCCTTGAATATCAAGAAAACAGTAGCAATGATTATATCAAAGAAACATGTGACACCAAAATGTGAAATGGAAATAGACGGGAAAATTCGTAACCAAGTGGATAATTTTAAATACCTAGGGGTAATTATAACATGAGACAGAAGGTTCACAAGAGAGATTAAGAGCAGAATAGGGCAAGCAAATGTTAAACTTCATAAAATGAAAAGTATATTATGCAATAAGTCACTATAATTGAATGTAAGAAAGAGATTGCTGAAGTGCTAAATAGAACATGTTTTGCTGTATGGCAGTGAATCTTGGAATGTAAATGAATAAATTAGAAAGAACTTGGTAAAAACAGAGATGTGGTTCCTGAGACGAATGTTGCAAATTCCTTGGGCTGCCAGAATAAAAAACAATGATTGCCTGAAAGAGGCTTATAAATAAAACATTATACAACAATAAGAAAGAGACAAACAGCTTTCTTTGGTCATGTGATGAGAAGAGAGGCATTGGAAATCATCGTGACGACTGGAAAGATCGAGGGGAAGAGAGACAGAGGCCGACCAAGAGAAATGATGTGCCTGGATTGAGACGGTGGCATGGAGGAATATCAGCAGCAGAGTGGATCCAGAACATCAAAGACCGATATACGAGGAGAGACATGAACACCCACGCCAGCTGCCACGGCACTTGATGATGATGACACTTCCTAGTAATAGCAACTGCTGGAAGAAGAAGAAGAAGAAGTAGTAGTAGTAGTAGTAGTAGTAGTAGTAGTAGTAGTAGTAGTAGTAGTAGTAGTAGTAGTATAGTAGTAGTAGTAGTAGTAGTAGTAGTAGTAGTAGTAGTAGTAGTAGTAGTAGTAGTAGTAGTAGTAGTAGTAGTAGTAGTAGTAGTAGTAGTAGTAGTAGTAGTAGTAGTAGTAACGCCAACTTTGGGCTCAATATCAATTTAGAGAAGACTGTAGTTATGTACCAGCCAGCTCCAGGGAATAATCACACTGTGCCGAATATCAAAGTGAATGGTCATAGTCTAAGTGATGTGGACAAATTCACCTATCTTGGCAGCACTGTGTCACAAGCTGCCACAATTAATGATGAAGTGATGCAAGAATCTCCAAGGCCAGCGCGGCCTTTGGCAGACTGTACAAGAATGTATGGGACAGAAATGGAATTAGCCTGCAAACAAAGCTGAAAGTCTACAAAGCAGTTGTATTATCCACACTGCCATATGCTTGTGAAACCTGGAGTGTTTATCAGCGACACACTAGGAAATTAAACCACTTCCACACAGTCTGCCTTAGGAAGTTACTGAAGATTAGATGGCAAGACAAGATCCCGTATACTGAAGTCCTAGAAAGAGCGTCCATGCCCAGTATCCACACTCTACTAATGAATAATCAGATTCGTTGGGCTGGTCACTTGACTCGCATGCCAGATCACAGGCTCCCTGTCGTGGATACCTTTTATTGTGTCGTCCCTGGAGTGAGGGGAATCAACACCCACATTATATTTAACCCCATATCATTATTCTGGAGAATCCACCAGATTCCGTCCATCACACTCCGTCAGTCAATGGATATCTCTTTCTCTCTTTCTCACCACTTGCTCATGCCCCCTCTCACACTTCCCCAAAACACCATACTAAACAACTCTAGCTTCCAAAAATTAATAACATATTAATTTAATGAAGAAAAGTGTATGTATGTGAGAAGTGTATGTGTAGAATGTATGTATTCTAGTGTGTCTGCAGAATCAGACCGAACAACTCAAGAGCAAAGTCTCATCATCCTTGTAAGGATCACATAACATCATCATAGGTCACTACACGATAACCTCACCAAACGATGTGTCCCTCCTGCTAGATGTTGACTTCCTCCGGTAGCTTTTTGATAACCCAGATACCTGGTCACCAATCACGGATATAGTCCGATACTGATCCTGAATCGATCACACACACAGTTACTAACTGTCCCTACAGTTCTAATGTTCATCAATCCTTGTATCGTGAAAATATGTATCACTGTCCCGTGTAACACAATTGTTTATTACTAATTGTCCTAAAGTTTTCACGATCGCAAAGTAAAGAGTACAATACCACAGGAATCTACTATTTTAGGAAAAATGCTATGTCCAGTGTTCCTTCTAAAACCCGTAGTGTTCATAGTACATGTGGTATGAAAAATGACTTCCCGTAATCATAGTGAACTCTATCACAAAGAAAACGTTCCTAGATAACTATATGTTTCTGCTCAACAGAGCCATGTTCTTTCAGACCCTCCTGATCATGGGCTCAATGTAAAAGCCGCTGAATGAAACGTCCTTCACTGAATCATCCATACTTTTAACAGTGATGTTTCAGCTTCTTTTCTTTGCAACCTGAGGGAACCTGTGAAAGAGAGAGAACACACCGGTGAGAGCAACCGGACACTGACTCCTATTAGATGAGTGTAGGCCGACGGCCTCACTCAGATATATGACAGTGAACCAAACTCTGTCATGGGGCAGAGGAGCTCATCACATCGGTTTGAATTAGGGTAAGACAAGGAAAGACCAAAATGTAAAGTGCAGAACCCCAGTAGACCCCCACTGGAAGATCCCACCATTGGACATTTCCCCTATCCCCCAACCATCCTCAATCTCTCTAAATATCATCCCACTTCACTATTCCCAACCAGCTGAGCTAATTGACATCTCACACTAGTTAGTTTTAACAATGCGATTGCCTACTGTCGCCGACACTCTTTGAATACCTAACCACAAAGCAACAACACTATGTTCAAGTCCTAAACTCTAGCCATCACTTGACTATTCTACATTATTGACATCTAAATACTATTTGTAAATACCTTATGAAATCCTAGCTCAATCCTGAATCGAATCCAAACCTTGCCATGAAAGACACATGTTCCTCAACGTTAATTGATACCGAACACGCTAGATTCTTTTCAATAATAAAACAGAGCTAGTCACAACACTTCAGCCTAGGTCAACTCCCTTGTTCAAACTAGCGGTACAAATTCTGTTTTTCATACAGTCGGGATTGTCCTAGTGACGCCATTCTCCTGTCAACAACATGTGGCAACCGAATCAAGGCGGCGCTTTGTCTTTCATCTTGAGTCTTGGGCAAACAACCGGCCGACTCTTTTCCCGTTTTTTCCCGGGGAATTCTCAAAGACTGGCGGTTCCTTTGATCCGACGTGAATGTTTTTTCCACTAGTAACAAACAATTGCAGCTGTGCATACATTTGTCTCTGTTATTTTATCATCTATTCGTTCATTACAGTGGTTCCGCGACACTCCCTAAACGAATTTTTTTTACGGCGAGTTACGTTGTGGTAAAGGCGGTTAGAGGAAACGGTTTAAAGACACTCTGAACATCTCACTGAATGCTTTTGGAATTCATCATGACACCTGGGATACTGCAGCCAGAGACCGAAATTCGTGGCGTGCATCATTACGCAAGGGTGCAGTCACTTGTGAGGCAACCAGGACTGCAAGAGCTGTGAAGAAAAGACGGAACAGAAAAATCACTGCAGGAAATCCTCCTCCAGAAACGTCAAACATTTTTTGTCCACATTATCAAAGAACATTTCGAGCCAAAATAGGCCTTATCAGCTATCTTAGAACTCACGGCTCCATACTTTCAACCGCACTGGATGAAATTAATGGTCATCATCATTCTTGATGGGCAAACAACAACAGCAGCAGCAGTAGTAGTAGTAGTAGTAGTAGTAGTAGTAGTAGTAGTAGTAGTAGTAGTAGTAGTAGTAGTAGTAGTAGTAGTAATAGTAGTAGTAGTAGTAGTAGTAGTAGTAGTAGTAGCAGCAGCAGCAGCAGTAGTAGTAGTAGTAGTAGTAGTAGTAGTACGGTAATGGACTGCATAAGCGAGCGAAGCAAGTTCATAGCGAGCGAGTGAATAATTACCACAAATAAATTATGATAAAATACCAATATCAAAACAATGTTTTCCCGTTATGAATGTGAATAACGAAGACACAATCCATAGATTGTACGATTTACTGCCTGGCATATTTCGCTGCATCTCGTCAGGTACATACTGCAGATGTCACACAATGTAGAGTAAAATAACTAGATACATCGTTCAAGCTGAAATATACACATGTTCGCACAGTAATATCAATTGTTTACCATGGTGATTTTAAATTGACTACCATGTCTTTCTGTTTGCACAAAATTGGCCTATGTAGACGAATAATTAGGGCTTCTGCAAACTATAACAAACGACTATGTTGTGTATGAAACAACACGCGAAAAGGCGCTGTCTCTATCAATGACATGACCGGTTTCCAAGAAATGACGCGCAATGGACGACGCCGGAAGTTTTTTTTTTAAATGTTATTCCGTATGTACCTGACAAAATGTAGCGAAATATGCCGGGCAATAAATCGTACATTCAATGGTTTGTGTCTTCGTTATTCAAAACACCAATAGACAAGAAACTTAATTTTCCTCATTTTAGTTCAGAAATTCATTTTAATGAGACCAGTATAAAACAAATCTCATCATTTATATTCAGAAATATACGTTAATGACACTAAAATAAACAATTTTCCTCGCTAACACTCAGAATTTCACGTTCATAACACCAATAAAGAAGGAGATAATAATATATGTTCACCTCATTCCAGAAAATTTTTATTTGTACAGAATATTCGTTTATGCTATGTCTCTGCTTCTTCTGTTTCTTCATCTGTCCTATTGCTTTTGCCATGAAGCGTCATAGGAAGGAGACAGATGGAGTTTTCTGTGTTTCGCTTGTCTTGTTTCTTGTACCCATGTCATATTTATTTTCTTCCATGCCTCTTTTACTCCATCTAGCCGCCTTGTCCTGGGTCTTCCTCTCGCAGTCTGTCCCTGTGTTCGCATGTAGAACGCTCTAGCCTCTGGTTGATCTTGATGCCATTCATAACTTGAATTGACAAATACCACAGTAGCATGCTTGTTGTGAACATGCATGATCAGCGGCGTCAATCAAGAAGAGGCACGAAGAAAGAACTGAGAAGCTAATGTCATTCTAACATTTTGGCTTTTCGTCTACTGTTTCTTTCTGGGTTTGTCCCCCCCCCCCTCTCTCTCTCTCTCTCTCTCTCTCTCTCTCTCTCTCTCTCTCTCTCTCTCTCTCTCTCTCTCTCTCTCTCTCTTCTCTCTCTCTCTTTCTTTCTCTGTCTATCTGTCTTTCTCACTCTCACTCTTTCTCTTTTTAATTTTTTTTCCCACAAAATATTATAAGGTCAAATTGAGAAAACAAATGTTCACAAGAACGCTGTTTTATAATTAAGAAATGGCACATTTACATGATATATTAATCAGAGACAACATAATTCACAAAGCAAACAGAACAAAACAGAAGAACTCACGCTGCGTAACAGTCGCCAATGCCCTCTAAATATACCCGCACTATGCCTGGACAGAACTAGCTTGTATTCTGTCATTTGCGTAGCACTTTACTTCAATGACTACTTCCGCTAACCTCTGATCTATCTAATTTCCAAATCCATTTTCTTCTAATTATATCATTGTCACAAGAAAGAGGTTAAACCGACGCTAATTAGTGGAGCTGCTTGCACAACACAACGCCAGCTCTTCTCCCAATCGACAGACAAACGTGCAGCCGCCCCCCCCCCTCCCCCACCTCCTAGAACGTTGTCAAAATCTTGTCTAAACGGGTCTCGCAGCAAATTAGTTTATACTGTTACGTAACACATTGTAATCGTTTCAAACACGTTTCTTCTTCTTCTTCTTCTTCTTCTTCTGCTTCTTCTTCTTCTTCTTCTTCTTCTTCTTCTTCTTCTTCTTCTTCTTCTTCTTCTTCTTCTTCTTCTCCTCCTCTTCTTCTTCTTCTTCTTCTTCTTCTTCTTCTTCTTCTTCTTCTTCTTCTTCTTCTTCTTCTTCTCTTCTTCTTCTTCTTCTTCTTCTTCTTCTTCTTCTTCTTCTTCTTCTTCTTCTTCTTCTTCTTCTTCTTCTTCTTCTTCTTCCTCCTCTTCTTCTTCTCCTCTCCCTTCTGATTCGTCTTCTTCTTCTTGATGTTGTTGTTCTTCCTCTTTCATTTTGTTCTCGTTCTTGTTCTGATTATTATTATTATTATTATTATTATTATTATTATTATTATTATTATTATTATTATTATTATGCCTTGTCTAAAGCTGGTTTCAAAGATAGTGACCCTCAGATCATTTATTTCGTTTATATGTTTAAGACATGAATATTTATACCATTTGTTGTCTATAACTATGTATGCCCACATGCGCCTGTCTGTCTTCCTGTGCTTCTCTTAGATCACCTAAAATGCAACTATGGTGCTCAACAACAAACAACATAAAAGAAAGTCGAAACTGTTTTCGTCCACCAGACATCGTGAAACCGGTATCATTTAAAGTCTCGTATTCATCTCCTTCTTTATTGCTCCAGTTACTGCACATCCTGGTTTAAGCTCTCATTTCGTCGTCACTTTTATTTTGCCGTTTTTGGGGTGAATATTTCCAATGTCATTTAAATGTTTTACTTCTTGTATTTTCCTTGGTGAGTAGGCTCGTCCGCTCCACTAGCCAACTAGAAGGATAGGGGTGTGGCAGAGTGGAGTGTAAGTTAGTTGCGTTATCCTTTACAGGACGCCACAGCCAGACCCAGCATTTTTTGGCTGTTTGTGAACTCTTGGCAAGTTTACTTTCAGTAGTTCGCCATTGCTTTCTGAACGACCGGCACTCATACCCTTTTATACAAAACCTAACGCAAGTCGGTCTGCTCGAGCTTCTCTTTTATTTTTTCTATAAATATTCACTTAAAATAAGTAGTGCTGATTTTCTAGAGTTGGTAGTGGATCGTTCCTTCTAAGCCAATGTGCTCTATAAAATAGATCATGTATAGATAGTTTAAAGGATTAGAATATTTCAAGAGATCGTTTATAGACAGTCCAGGGGACTAGAATATTTCAATAGATCATCTGTAGACAGCCCAGCGAACTAGAATCTGTCAACAGATGTGACGTAGTTCAGTAGAGTGGCAAAAGCTACACAGGCGAAACAAGCACGACGTTCCCTGTCGTGCGTTCGCATATCCACCTTCAAGATGCTGCGTTTATCACTCTTATCCCTCATTGACATCTCTATGTGTGTGCCCAGAAGCCTTAACCCCCTTGGAGAGGCGAACATTGCTCGCTGGGCGCATCTTCCAACATTATCACTGCACCGTAACTAACCGCAGGAAAGTCAACTTTTTTCCCCCTCGGCCGTTTGTCTCTGAACTCACCTCAACTTCGGAGGCTAGCTAGTACCCACTAGACGTCGCTGCAGCCGTGTTAATTTTCTTGTATCCCGTTCACAGGTTAAGGTAAACTAACCAACATTCCGCGTTTGTTTCAGCCCTGGATAATTAGCTGACTATTATGCCATATATTTCAGGAAGCGAACATGCAACTTGAACCTAGGTTTCCACTGCCAGACGGAAGAGATCTCAAACTTCGCTGACATGTACGACTATCTGTCCAGCGCCAAGAGTCCCGGCAAGAAACGGTCAGTCCGGAGATCTCCTTGAGCTCGGCGTGTGAGGATAATTCCATTCAAGTAAACAAAAACGGGTATGTATAGCAAGAAAGTATTGGGAAAGATACAACAAGCCACTGCTATGCTAGAATAAATAAAGTTAAATTTCCAATGTAAGTAGGCCTAGCATTTCATTCTTCTTATAGTCATACTTGTGGCATTTGTGATCATGCCTTCAGTCTTCTGTACTGCCAATCATTTGTGATACTGATGTTCCATTGTGCATAATACATAGCATTTAGGGCCGATGTTTCCTCTTATTCATTATGGATTGGGGAGCTGGCTGAGGTAGCGTAGTGGCTATTTGCTCGCCAGCTAGCCACGTAGTTATTGGTTCAAACCTGCAACGGTGCGGATTTTAAAAATTGACATGGGCTCCCTGGTTAATCCAACCTTGTAGAGATTCGAGTAAGTGACTTTCAACTGAGTTTGGTCCACTCATAACATCGGGAGAGATATGTCTTGTACGCATTAGAATAAGTAATGATCAGCTGGTTCAAGAGAATTGACTTCATTACACGGGATTCTATCTCACATGGCTCAATCTTATTTTCGCAAGGATGGGGAGGGGCGGGTGGCTGTCGAAAGCGTCGCATATATACGAACTCCGTACTTCCAGCGAGGATCGCCAGGGATCTCCGAAATATTGCATTCGTGAACGCAAGGATGGAGCCCGGAAACGAACCCACGACCTTCGTAGCACGAGGCTGATGGCTTCACCCCTTGGCCGCGAGCACACCCCACCCATATCCCCTTTCCTACCCATATCTTCCTTTCATACGTTAATGATGAAGCTAAGTGCTGCTACGATAGTTGTTTCTCCCCATCAACCTTTCTTTCTTGTTAATAACACATCCTTGTAGAAAGAAACATTCGTGTTAATTGCTCTTAAATGGACTAGAAACACTCTTTGGCATCACTAGCAAAGTCATTGAAAAGCCTGACAACTAAACAACGAGAACAAGCTTTAGACATTGTAAAACCGCTCTAAGTCCTGGAGATTTGCAATACAGGAGACTACCTCACGTATGTGTATCACAAGTGCAATTTGACCTGTAGTTTAGCTTCGTAAATATCATTATTTGTGAAGTACACAGTCAAGGGCATAAACAAACATAAGGATTAAGAGATCCTATCTCTAGAAAATAAAACATATTTGGCTAGTTTGCAGTATTCATGACAGCTACATTGATTCTCGGCATCCGTTGCAGGCAGTGTAAAATAACCTTTATTGTGTAGTCGCATTCTGTTTTTTGTCCTACTTCCATTAACTTCATAAATTATCTCTTTAAATGAGATGAGCATAAATAATATCATCATCATGTGCCTTGTGAAACAGGGTAAGTTTTCGTGTATCTCCATAGATATCGGTCCTTAGTGTTCTGGGTCGATTCTGTCCACGATATTCCTGTATGTTCAACCAAAGATCTTTCCAGCTGTCACTATGTTTTCCAAAGCCCATCATCTCAACATATGACCAAAGAAGTGTCTCTTTTTTATAGTTGTGTAAAATGTTTTACTTTCATTTGCCTCTTTCAGGCAATCGGTGTTAGTTACTTTGGCCGTCTGAAGTATTCGCAATATTGGCATCAGAAACCATATCTTGGCTGACTTCAAGCTCTACCTAGTTTATTTATTCACACTCCAAGATTCACCGCCATACAAGAGAACAGATTTTGGATAACATTTCAGTGCTCTCTTTCTGTCATTACATGAAAGTGATTTATTACAAAAGATGCTTTTGTGATTCTGGAATGCAGCTTTTGTTTGGCCCATGCTGCTCTTGATCTCTTTGAAGTATTTGCCATCTGATGTTATAGATGCACCAATATATTTATATTTATTGTCTTTGGGAAACACTTAAGGTTCTGTTGAAATGTCAGATGTTGATGCTATCTTTTTCTTCGTTATAACCACTTCTCATGTTTTCTTGATATTCAAGTACTTGTTCGCACACTATATTATTACAATGTCTTACAGCTGTTGCGGGTCTTTATGCGTTTTCGGCAATTAATAGTGTGTCATCAATATAACGCAGATAGTTCATACGAGTTGAAGTCATTAAGTAACAGGGATTTTACGAATAATATTTTTACAATAGTGCGAACCAGAAAGTGTATTAGTGTTATTTCTTAACATATCTCCAAGCCTGGCAACTCATTTGGTCCACCTACCCATTAGCTTGTAGATGCCTTCTAGAAAACGTTTTTGGGTGTGGCCTTAAATCAAATTGCACCGATTCCAATTCTTCGTTGTCACCTGCAAACCTCTGACCCCGTAGATGTTCTTTCAAGGTTCCAAAGAAGCAAAAGTACGATGGCAATCAAGTCTGGACTGTATGCTTGATGTTTCAAGACCTCAAATTCCAGTGCAAGTTGTTTATCCACTGTATGCAGGCATACATTGTCGTGCAACAACAATACTCCTTTTCAGAGTAGTCCCCGACTGATTTCGATCGTATCGTGGGATTATTTATTCATGTTTATTTTATTTTATTTTATTTTTTGTTGAGATATTTCCATAATTTGTAATATCCTTCAACGACTTTGATAATTCCATAGTGCTTCTCTTTATTAGCTAACGTTACGAATGCAATTGTATGGATTCCATACAATGGTATGAGTTCCGGTCCGCTCAGAAAGCAATGGCAAACTATTGGGCGTAAACATGCTCAAGTATCACAAACAGCCCAAAATTGTTGGAGTTGACTGCTACGTCCTGTAAAGGATATCCAACTAACTTAACTCTTTATATCAAATGAGCCGAGGTAGCGTGGTGGCTAGACCTACAGGCCAGGTGGTCAAGGATTAGATTCCGCCTCGGTGCAGATTCGAATGTTAACAAATTGACCAGGGATATCAGAATGATCCAGCCTATAACGGGTACTAGTACATGTCTTCGGAAAGTAAAGTCGACCAGTGTAATACTCACCATATCACTTACCCAGGTCAATATGGCATTCTGGCAGCGGCATTATGCATAGTTTACCTGTGCGGGCTGTTAGTTTGTCGAGACTCCAGTCTGTTCCAATTTTCGCAAGGGGCAGTAAGGAGCATTTTATGTGATATTCACTGGCAAAGGAATGCAGCATAATGGGGGGGGGGGGGGGGGGGGGGGGGAGGGAGGAAGGAAACACCTTTAGCCGGGAAGTTGGAACCGCCATTAACTGACCAGCTAACTAAGTTCTATAAAAATATGAATTCAACACTATATGTCCAATGTGCATTGAGGCATATAACAGGGTTGTTGACTTTTACCACTTTATAAAATACTTTGGTGTAATCTATAACGCACAATTATTGCTGATTCTATTGTACAGTTGATAACTCTATCAGTGCTAGCAATATATAAATTCCGTTAGTTCTGCCTTCCCCTTCTACAAATTCATCCTGTATTTCACAAATTTCCAGTTTTGTTTTCATTTTGACTCTGCTCATTTTTATTCTGAGTGGGGAGATCAGCGTCGTTAAATGGATAAGAGCAATAGTTCTTAAACATCTGGTGTGCTGAGCCGAGGTAGCGGGTTCAATACTTACACAGGTCAGTTAGACTAAAATGTGGTCTTCTCGTCCTTGACTTGGAAACGTAAATTACAAGTACCTCTGAAGTAGGAGTGGGTTCACCTGATGGCGAGGACACTGGTAATAGGGAAAGCTAATCCGCACCCAAAAATCAGTCCAGTGCTACAAGAAACAGTAGCAATGCTTGAGTTCACAGCGAGCGAACGCTAAAAACAAAAGAAATAATTCTGAGTGGAAGTTTGGTGACATGGGTTTTGAGAACGGAATCCCTCACGTTCATTTGCTGCTGGTCTGTTGGGCACAGCTATAAATACACTTGATGTAAGCCTCCACCGCTGAGGAAGCAGGTTAGACGAGGCCGAATGTGGAATTTTTTTTCTCGAAAAATTGGAATTAGAATTAGCATGGCCGAGAAGTTAGGTTGTAGACTCTTGAGCTTAAACTTCCTGTGTGTCGACGGTTGGGTAGTGGGTTCATTCCACAAAACGATCACTTGGACTTAAATGTTCACTTCGCTTTCACTAATCAGTGGCAATATACCGACAGTCACACTGGAGTTGCTCGCATAGTCCTGCCAATAGACATGTAACACTGTAACATGTCTATGTAAATACGTACGCGTGTGTGTGTGTATGTGTGTGTGTGTGTGTGTGTGTGTGTGTGTGTGTGTGTGTGTGTGTGTGTGTGTGTGTGCGAGCGCGCGCGAGTGCGTGTGTGTGGTTTTTAAAAACAAATCAAACTCACACTTTACGATATATATTTTATTATATTTCCTCAGGTTTACAAGACCCACATGTAAAAACACTATTTTGGACAAGAAAACAAACGATAGTAGCTATACTTTTCTGTAACAAAATTTTGACCACCCAATAAAATATGCCTTATATTTTACGTGCGTCTCTTCACTTGTTTTGTACACTAACTGTGTATATTGTATTGTTCATTGATCGTGTAATTTATGCTGTTCTTTCGCCATCTCACTAGTGTGTTCTACTTCTCTAGTCACACAGAGTGTCGGCATCTCTGGCTCGGGGCTAGTGAACGCAGTTTCACAATTCCAACTTAATGGGCTCGTTGCCAGCCGTAGGCGATTTGGAAGCAGACTGCATTGCGTTGATTTTCCCAATAGTACGAGCTTCAGCCGTTCAGTCAGTAATGGCAACTTATTGAAATTATGGAGTTAATTGCGACCTTCTGTAAAGGACATGCAAGTAACTTTAATTGGTAGTACAGACTAGTTTCCAACGTCATAAGGCGAACCCACTACGGCTTCTGAGGTACTTGTAATTTACGTCTCAAAGTCGAGGACGAAACGTCAACATTTTAGTCCAACTGACTGGTGAAGGGGATTGAACCCCTTCCCTCGGCATCAGCAATAGGTTAAATGAACCCATCCTACCCTGATTGTTAGAATGATTACTTCTGTTCCCCAACATCTGTTACATGAACCCACGCTAACCTCATTGTTAGAATAACTACTGTTCCTCAACATCTGTCATATGAACCCAAGCTAATTTAAGATTATTTAACAACCCACGACCGAAACCTTTAGTGTGGGGTAATAAGCGTATTCAGAATCTATGACTTGCTCTTGATTTCTTGCCATTTCTCCTGCAGTGTACACCTTCATGCCCAAGGTGTCTGCAATGGCCTGTGCCCTTCATGCTGGTAGACTCATGCCTATTCTTCTAGCAACCATGCCTTCCATCACCGTTTTTTCCAAGCCACTATGAGGTTTATATGGTCATATAAACATCTGAAACAATTATCAACCACTTTACACAGACATATAGATATGTTTGGAGTTGCTGTGACTCACTTTACCAACATCATCATCTGCCAGCCCGACCATGGGACAGGTCACCCTAGATTCTAACTAATAAATAAGAAAAACAAAGTGTTTCAAACGGACAAGACCCCCACTTCCTTTCCCAGCAGGCATGGGAAGTGCAGACTACAGTTTCACGTTTTCATGTAAACGGATTTTAATGCCGAAAAGTACACGTATGTCTCTTTCGGACTCAGGACTCTTGGGGGGGGGGGGGGGGGGGAAAGGAGGAGGGGTAATGGTGGTAGGCATGATAAAAACTACATCGCTCCTCAAGTGCCAATTGGTCAATACAAATATATGAAGAAATGTTTGCATATCCTTTACAGGACATCGCTATCAACATCAGCATCTTTCAGCTGATTGTTGATTTCTTTGGTAAGATTACGCTCAGTAGTTTACAAATATATGACTTTCCCAAAATGCCTCAAAGCTTGAAAACAATGGTCCTTTTGCTTTAAAGAGGATAAAACCCTGATGTCTTTATTGGCAAGCAAGTGTATTAACTACTATACCACTGCAGCTCAAAACAAACAGACGAATATATAATTCAGGGCACATATTTTAACATCCACACATGTCGAACACAATGCATACCAACAATGAGAATGTGTGTTTTCTCGTGATTTCTTCTTCTTCTTCGTTCATCCGGAGTTTTTTTTTCGGATGTGATTGCGTTGTGCCTGTTTACAGCAGAGCTGCGTTCTTGCGCCGTTAGGCCGACACATCCGACTTCTGCGGGCATTTGTTGACCGGGTTAACCTTCCCGGGGGTTTCTTAGGACGTTTGACTCTCACTGTTGTGGTGTTATCCCCCATCCCAGCTGGTCCATATAGAACAGCCAAAGATCCTGGTCAGCCCTCAAGGGAAGGCAGGGGCAGACCATGGGCATTCCCCGCCATCCAAGGAGGCTTCCATACTTGCAGAGCCGATACATAGCGCTCTGGTACTGGGCTCACCCAAGGAATCGTCACGTCCTGCACATGGCTGCTTAGCCTCACTTCCATAGGCTGTTCTTCCGGAAACCAGAAGTATGCAGTCTGCAGATGACATCCACACAGTGAGCTTTCGATTCGGACTTTCCATGTAATGGATTTGCTATCCAAGCAATATTCCATTTCGTGCCACTAGGACACTTTTCCACCTTTTATGAAGTCCACACAGTGGGCTTTGATTAGGACTTTCCACGTAATGGATTTGCTATCCAAGCAATATTCCATTTCATGCCACTAGGACACTTTTCCACCTTTTATGAAGCCCACACAGTGGGATTTTGATTCGGACTTTCCACGTAATGGATTTGCTATCCAAGCAATATTCCATTTCGTGCCACTAGAACACTTTTCCACCTTTTATGAAGCCCACACAGCAAGCTTTCGATTTGGACTTTCCACATAATGGATTTGCTATCCAAGCAATATTCCATTTCATGCCTCTGGGTCTTCATGCACCTTTAAATGTCAACCTGTATGCAGTTAAAGTAAGCTGCGATCAACTTGAGCTTGTTGATATCTCCATAGAGCTTGTCCTCAAATGAAGCAGGTGTGGGCCAAAATATCTTTCTCTGTTCTGCATACGTTGGGCAATCCTGCAGCAAATGTTTTGTGTCATTTTTCCAGTTCTACAATTACATTCATCGGTATCTCCTATCTTTAGTTTATTGAACAAGTGGTATTTCAGCCTGTTATGTCCTGTGCGGAGTCTGAAGATTGCTACTTGTTCTCTTCGGTCAAGTTTGTAATATGCATCATCCTTCTGATGGCCTGGATGCTCTGATTCCCATTTGGTTCTATAAGTGCTTTTTATCAACCTCTTTGCCTCATTATAGGTTATGTCTATGTCAGGCTGTGGTAGTCGTCCGCCCTCTTTTGCCAGTCTGTCAGCCTCTTCGTTTCCAGGTATACTGCAATGTGATGGGATCCACTGTATTACAACTTTCTTGGATTTCTGGCATAGACCATGGAGTGCTGCTCTTAGGTCAGTTAGTTCTGTGCTGTTATTGCTCTTCAGTATTGAGACAGCTGACTTTGCATCTGTGAAGATAGCTATTTGCTTCTCTTTATTTTCCTCCATCAGGAGCATTTCTGCTGCAGTTTTCAAAGCCTCTACCTCCGCTTTGAAGTTACTTGAAAATTTTCCAGTTGCCATTGAATGTGTTTTTTTCACTCCATTTTTTAAAGTTAGGAGAATTCCTCCTCCTCCATTCTCTATTGAATTTTTGGCTGATCCATCTGTATATGCATGGGTCCAATTCCTGCTTGGGTAATGTTCTTTTATGTAGTTTAGGGTTATTTCTCTTCTTTCGGTTTCATGCTGAGTGTTCTTTTTCTCAATACCAGGAATGTTTTCTATCATCTCAGGCAGTTGCTGCTGTCTCCAAGCTGGGAACTTGTGTGCATTGTGTATGGGCTTGACTGTTGATATGTTAAGTATAGGATCTGCCCTAATCCTTCGTTTTGCGGTTTCTACAAAGTTGCTACGCTTCAGTCTTCCCTTTCCAAAACCATTAAATCTGTTGTACATAGGGTGGTCTGTCAATCTTCTAAATTTTTCTGCTTGTTGCTGGGCTCTGCTATCTCTTCTATCCTGCATTGGTTGTAAACAAGTGATCTTTTCTAGTTCATTAATAGGCGTTGTCTTCAGGCTTCCAGTTATGATTCGCATTCCTTGGTTTTGGACTCTACTTATTTTGTTAAAGTTTGACTTAGCTGCTGTTGCCCAAGCTGCAATGCCATATTCCAGTACTGGCCTCACCCGTCCAGTATATAACTTCTTGAGAACTTTCTCATCTGCTCCCCACGTTGTACCAGCAAGCTTTTTCATGATTGCCATTCTCTGCCTTGCTCTTGTTCGATTTTTCTCAACCTGTGTCTTCCATGTCAGGCGACGATCAAAGGTGACTCCTAGATAGTTTGGATTTTCTTCATGGCGCAATATTTTTCCATTCAATACCAGCTTAGGTTGCTGAGTTTTATTTGAGAGGGAGAACACTGTGCATGTTGTTTTCTCCTCACTTATCTTCACTAGCCATGATTTTGACCAGTCCTCTAGCGCTAATAAGGCTTGCTGTATTCTGCTGTTAGCTGTACTAATATATTCTTCAGATGTCCATATGGCTAGGTCATCTGCAAAGGAGGATGTGTGTACTCTGGCTGGAAAATTTTCTGTGATGTCATTTATATATGCTAGGAATAATGTTGGTGAAAGAACCCCTCCTTGGGGGACACCTTGCTCCAGCAGCATCATTTTGCTTGTTTGTCCTTGTACTTTTGTCCTGGCCGTTCTGTTCTCAAGGTAGTGGCTGATCCATTTATACATTTTTCCACAAACATGCATGTTTTGCAGTTTTACTTTCAGTCCTTCCTTCCATACTTTATCAAATGCTTTTTCTAAATCTATCCAGACTGCTAGTGTGTGCTTTTTCTCTTGGAAGGCATCCTCTATTTCCTGAGCTATATAGGTTATTTGATCTTCAGTGGATCTGTACTTTCTGAATCCTGCTTGGTGTGGTGTTAAGAGTTTGTTTTCTTCCAGATGCCATGTTAGCCTGCCATTGATAATGCGTTCCATTAATTTTCCTACACAGCTAAGTAGACTGATAGGTCGATAGCCATTTGGTTCTTCCAGGTCTTTTCCTTTCTTTGGGACTGGTATTAGTATAGCTTCCTTCCATGCCTGTGGGACTATTCCTCTCTTCCAGCTGTTATTTAGGACTGCTAGTAGTTTCTTCTTTGCCTTGTTGCCTAGTCCTATTAGCATTTCATTTGTGATTCCATCCTTTCCTGGTGATTTCTTCTTTTTAGGGTATTCATTGCCTGTTCCATTTCTTCCATTGTTAGATTTGCCATCATATATTCTGCTGCTGTCTCTGTATTTCTATGATGTATCTGTTTGTCTTTGATTGCTTTCTTCTGTTCGGTTGTAATATCAATGTGGTTTGCATTTGCATAGTGTTCCATTAGTGCATTTGCAGCCTTTTTTCCTGTAAGCAAGGCATTTCCTTGTTTAATTGTTATTTGTTTGTTTCTAGGTCCTTCATTGTTCATGGCTTTCACTAGTTTCCATAGTTTGTTTCCATCCCTGTCAAAATTCAGGTTTTCTGTTTTTTCCCTCCAACAATCTCTTGTTGTTTGATTTACTGTTCTTTTATATTTTGCTGAGATGGCTTTGAGAGAGATATTCGCTTCAACTGTTTGTTCTCTCTCTGCTGTCTTCCTGGCATCTTCAACTTTGTCCTCCAAACTTTGTAGTTCTTCAGTCCAGTATGGTTTGTAATTTTTCCTCGCTCCTCTAGGAATGGACTCAGTGGCTGCCTGTATTATCGCTCTGTTTAGACTTTCCACCATTTGCTTTATGTTGCCATATCGTGTATTTATGTTTTCACAATATTTGTCTGTTAGTATGGCAAATCTGTCCTAATCTGCTCGTTTGTAATTCCAGCGGGGCAAGGGCTTTTGCTCCTGTGGAACATACTCCATATTCATTACAAGCTTGATTGGTCTGTGGTCACTACCTGCTAATTGGTCCAGCACATGGCGATCGATTTTGTGGAGGATGTTCCTGTGCAGAAAGCTAAGTCTGGAGTAGAAGTGGTAAGCCATCTTCTGGAGTAGAAGCTCGGTGTGTCATCCGCTTTGTTGAGTAGATGGAGATTTGAGTCTATTTCCCAGTCCTCCAATTCATCTCCTCTTTTGTCAGTATCTGGGTATCCCCATCTTTCTGAACGGCTATTAAAGTCTCCGACAATAATGCAGTTTGTGTCAGTTATTTTCATGTTTGAGAGTGTAAGGTCCTTATCTGCTGGGCTATACAGATTGTAGATTCTTATTTTCACGTCCTTTATCATTATATCAACACCTATAATTTCTGTTTGGTTGTCAGAGATCACAGATACTTCGCTGCAAGGTATTGTATTTCGTGTAAGTATTAGAACTCCTCCTTTATGTCCTTCGCGGTCGAAACGTGTGGCCTGATATCCTCTGACTGAAAATTTGCGATTGGCATTGAGGTGTGTCTCTTGAATGCATGCCACATCTATTCTATCTTTATGAAGACGCTGTGTCAGGGATTCTTTCTTGTTATAAACTCCTTCGGCATTCCACTGTAGTATGTTGAGTGTCCTTGGTATTTGGTCAATAGCTCTTAACCTACTCCTCTGTGCCTTGACTCCACAGCACAGGGGAAGGTGACCACCAGTAGTCATGGGTGGACCCCCTCGAGGCAGGGGGCCCGGCACTATCACCGCCTGATGGGACTTCACGGGATTAGCACCATAACGATTAATTTTCATCTGTGGCATCATGAAATGATAAGTTACGTTGCACTTCTTTGTCAAGCTTGTGGCTCAGTACATCCGATTTCGACAAGCACTTTTCGGGATGCTTTCCCTAGCCTTTGACTGTCCCCAGTCTACCTACAAGGCAGCAGGTTTGTGCGTCACTTCGTCTGGTCCCTCTCCCTTGACCTGTCCGACATGGGTGACCCTACCAGTAGCAGTGCTACCGTCGGCATAGCTCTTGGGGTCATTGGAACGCGCAAGCCCCTCTACCTCGTCAAGGTGGACGCACGGCAGAGGGGTTCTCGTGATTTTATTACAGGTTATTTGCAGACAAATGAGAGGTTTGCAAGTGAGCAAGCAAGCTGACTGCAAGCTAACATAACATAGCTGTACTATAACAGAACTCAAACCTAGGCACCTGGACAACTTTTTTGTGTTTTTTGTTGTTTGGGGGGGGGGGGGGTGGTGGGGGGGGGGAGGGGGGGGGGGCGTTCGCTTGCTTTGATCTCAAGTGTAGTCCATACACGTATGCTACTCCTTATAGTGCACAGGACTTATTTTTTCCATGTTGGTTAGCTTTCCTTATTACCAGTGTCCCTCACCATCAGACGAACAAGCTTCGACTTCTAAGGAACTTGTAATTTACGTTCGAAAGTCAAGAACAATAAATCAACATTTTAGTCCAACTGAACCCACTACCTTTGGCATCAGCACACTGGAAGTTTGATAGCGAGCGCTTTTATCCATTCGGCCATGCTAACCTCCGGTGCCTAGAAATGAGCGGTGTACAAGTGGGGAAACAAGCTGACAGCGAGCTGATATAACTGTACTATAACCTAACTGTACTATAACCTAACTGTACTATAACCTAACTGTACTATAACCTAACTGTACTATAACCTAACTGTACTATAACCTAACTGTACTATAACCTAACTGTACTATATCCTAACTGTACTATAACCTAACTGTACTATAACCCAACTGTACTATAACCTAACTGTACTATAACCTAACTGTACCATAACCTAACTGTACTATAACCTAACTGTACTATAACCTAACTGTACTATAACCTAACTGTACTATAACCTAACTGTACTATAACCTAACTGTACTATAACCTAACTGTACTATAACCTAACTGTACTATAACCTAACTGTACTATAACCTAACTGTACTATAACCTAACTGTACTATAACCTAACTGTACTATAACCTAACTGTACTATAACCTAACTGTACTATAACCTAACTGTACTATAACCTAACTGTACTATAACCTAACTGTACTATAACCTAACTGTACTATAACCTAACTGTACTATAACCTAACTGTACTATAACCTAACTGTACCATAACCTAACTGTACCATAACCTAACTGTACCATAACCTAACTGTACTATAACATAACTGTACCATAACCTAACTGTACCATAACCTAACTGTACTATAACCTAACTGTACTATAACATAACTGTACCATAACCTAACTGTACTATAACCTAACTGTACTATAACCTAACTGTACTATAACCTAACTGTACTATAACCTAACTGTACTATAACATAACTGTACCATAACCTAACTGTACTATAACCTAACTGTACTATAACCTAACTGTACTATAACATAACTGTACTATAACCTAACTGTACTATAACATAACTGTACCATAACCTAACTGTACCATAACCTAACTGTACCATAACATAACTGTAATATAACCTAACAGTACTATAATCTAACTGTACTATAACATAACTGCACTATGACCTAACTGTACTATGACATAACTGTACTATAAGATAACTGTACTATAACCTAACTGTACTATAACCTAACTGTACTATAACCTAACTGCACTATGACCTAACTGTACTCTAACCTAACTATTCTATAACATAACTGTAGTATAATCTAACTGTACTATAACATAACTGTACTATAACATAACTTTACTATAACATAACTTTACTATAACAGAACTGGTCAGTTCTTCTCTGGGTGCCTGGTTTAGAGCAGACATCAATGTTAGATAGTTAGTTAGTTAGTTTTATTTAGTTAGTTAGTTAGTTAGTTAGTTAGTTAGTTAGTTAGTTAGTTAGTTAGTTAGTTAGTTAGTCGCGGTTCCAACTTCACGGCAAAGGGTCTCCACCATTATTCTCTGTTCCTGTGCCAGTGAATATCACTGCCCCATGTGAAAATGGAAAGACAGGAATCTCGACAAACCAACAGCCCATACAGGTATACTATGCGTAATGCCGCTGCTAGAATTCCAACACAAAATTCCCTCATGAAAAATACAGTTCATAGTCGATGGAAGCGGCAGTCACTAGAAAAACAGAGACCAAATTTATTCCATAAGGCAACTCAGTTAGTTCAGCGATAGGCCGGTCGCCATTTTTATGAACCTGCAGTTCACGCTACAAACAACCGCGGACAGATTTAAAAGCACTCCACACGAAATCACAGCTCACAGTGTCGCTCCACGCCCTCAACTCAATTGCAGGGCGACGGAACCATACATGTACACGACTCTAATCCTCTCTATTATCTGATGCTTTCATGAAGTAGTTGTTGCTTATATCGTATTACTGTTTGTTTTGTCCAGCTGCTTAAACATTCTATATACATCCTTCTCTGTCGTTCTCTGCCTCCCTTGACAAGTATCTTCCCACATCAGGCTAATTGCTCTATTCCACATCTTCTGATGATATGCCTCATAAATTTCGCTTGTCTTATCAATATACACTGTTTAAAAAAAAGAAAGAAAAGACGTGCAAATTTGTTATGTTACTTTTACAAAAGATATCCGCTGATTGGACATAAGTCAACCTATCGACTGTATCCATCTGTTCATTAACTTTTCGTGGTTACTTGAACAGTACTCACCTCATTCGTGAGGTCATGAAAGAGGTCACGGCCAAAGCAACATTTTTGACAATAAATCGTGACAGTTTCATGATAAACCCGTGAAACTTACTGAACACAACACTCGTCTGACAATTTTATTGAATGTCTATAAAAGATTGACGCCCCTCGAATAAATTCAGTTGAAAATTCAATTCGCACGTATGGCTCACCTCACTACAGAATGACTCATAATCATTGGAGGTTTACAGGCTGAACAGTCATAAAGTGTAGTAGCCAGAGAATTTAATGTGATTAGAAGCACTATTAGTCGCCTTTGGAGGCGATTTCAGGAAACTGGCTCAGTGGTAGGCGGGCTGCGCAGTGGAAGACCCAGAATCACAACTGCTGCCGAAGACCGCTTCATACGGCTACGTCACCTTAGGAATCGATTTGCAGCTGCGTCCTCCACAGTCCAATCAATGCCAGGAGCTTTCGAATTTCAGATCAAACTGTCAGGAACCGGCTGCACGACGCTGGTCTTTGGGCTAGAAGACCCTGTAGAGGTCCTGCTCTTACGGACCGGCATCGCCAGAACCGACTGCAGTGGGCGAATCGGCATCGTCAATGAACCGTTGGGAATGACTGGAGACGGGTTTGGTTTAGTGACTAATCACTTTTTGTCCTCCAGCGACACGATAGACGGAGAAGAGTTTACCACAGAGATCGTGAGCGCTACACTCAGAACAGCGTTGATGAGGCGCCTCCACGTGGTGCTGAAGGTGTACTGATGTGCTCTGTTCTTACGGACCGGCATAGCCAGAACCGACTGCAGTGGGCGAATCGGCATCGTAAATGAACCGTTGGGAATGACTGGAGACGGGTTTGGTTTAGTGACTAATCACTTTTTGTCCTCCAGCGACACGATAGACGGAGAAGAGTTTACCACAGAGGGAATGACCGGAGACGGGTTTGGTTTAGTGACTAATCACTTTTTGTCCTCCAGCGACACGATAGACGGAGAAGAGTTTACCACAGAGATCGTGAGCGCTACACTCAGAACAGCGTTGATGAGGCGCCTCCACGTGGTGCTGAAGGTGTACTGATGTGTGTGTGTGTGGGTGGGGGAGATCAACTTCATGGGAAGAAGTGACCTGGTGCAACTTGAAGGGCGCCTGAGTGTCCAACAGTACGTCGCTGAAATTCTTCATCCTCACGTCCTTCCACTTCTGGCTGCACGAGAGTCAATTTTTCAGCAGGATAACTCTGGGCCTCATGTGGCACAACTCACCACACAGATCCTCGCTGACAACAACATCCAGACCATTCCGTGGCCAGCCATGTCATCAGACATGAAACCCATAGAACACTTATGGGATGAACTCAACAGACGACTCCGCCAGCGAGACGTGGCTCCAGCCAGTCTCCGACAGTTGTCTTTTGCACTGCGGGAAGAGTGGGCAACGATCCCACAACAACAGATCCAGCGCTAATCGGATCCATGTCAAGGAGATGTCGTTCTCTGATAGAGGCCATACACCTTACTGAAACGGAGATCTCAGTCGAAAAGACTAATAGCCCAAACCAAATTTAATTAACATCATTTCATTGTTAAAGCCGGAAAGTTTCTTCATGCCAGGATTGAAACATTAATTCCCTAAAATAAAATGTTTGTGCAAGTTCGCAATTGAAACTGCAATAATGTTGCATTTCTTTTTTTCTTTTTTCTTTTTTTTGGGGGGGGGGGGGGTGTGTGTGTGTGTGTGTGTTCTGAACAGTATAGTTTCCGTGAGTGATCTTGCTTTACTTGCAGTTGTCAATACCTCAGCTTTCACCTCTCTCCACAATATACTGTTCATTTCTTCTTCGTATTCGTCTTCTTCCTTCCAACACCCACAGGAGGATAGACCCTTAGCCAACTACGCCAGGCCGTTCTATCTTTTGTTATCTCCATGCAGCTCCCTCCATCTTAGTTGCATATCCTTTACAGGACGTCACAGTCAACCCCAGCATTTTTGGCTATTTGTGATCTCTTGGCAAGTTTACGTTCAGTAGCTTGCCATTGCTTTCTGAACGACTGGCACTCATACCATTGTATTAAAACCAACGTAAGGCGGCCCGCTTCCAAATCACTCGCAGTTGAATTACGAATGCGGTATGCAGGATTATGAAATCCATTTGTAACCCCTTCGCCACAGAGCAGGCATGCACTCCCCTCATTATTCATGTACCTCTAATTTTATTCTCTGTGTATTTTTTGGTATCCTATTTTATTTGCTCTGTGTGTTCCATAGAAAGGACTATCCAGTTAAACTATGATCAGGCTTTCCTTATGCGGACCCTATCCAGCACATGCATCTCTTTCTCATCTCTAGATTTGCTGGAAATTACTTAGTTCTCTCCATTTGCAGCCAATTAATGATTACAGATAAGAGTATTGGTCATCGGGTTTTTGAGTCATGCAGCACCACGAAATTCAACATGGACGTTTTGGTAACTCATTATACGGTACACTTGTTTTTAATTCATACAGTTATTATTACACTCAACAACTTTACCTCAACCACTCCACCTCACATATTATTTTCACCTGAGTTGTTACTCTGACCTTCATTGTTTCTCTGACCTTGATTGTTACTCTATCCTCAATTGTTACCTTAAGCTCAGTAGTTACTTTAGCTTCAGTTGTTAGTTAAACTTCAATTGTTACTTTAACCTCAGTTGTTACATCAACCTCTGCTGATACTTTAACCTCAGTTGTTACTTTAATCTCAGTTGTTACTTTAACCTCAGTTGTTATTTTATCCTCATTTGTTACTTTAACCTCAATTGTTACTTTAATCTCAATTGTTACTTTAACCTCAGTTGTTTCATTAACCTCTTTTGTTACTTTACCCTCAGTTGTTATATTAACCTCAGTTGTTACATTAACCTCAATTGTTTCTGTAACCTCAGTTGTTACTTTAACCTCAGTTGTTATGTTAACCTTGATTGTTAGTTTAACTTCTATTGTTACTTAAAACTCAGTTGTTACTTTAACCTCAGTTCTTACTTTAACCTCAATTGTTACTTTAATCTTTACTTCTACTTTACTCCTTGTACCCCACTTAGTTGTTGCCCTTGGCACCTGTACTTCTAATGCTACTTTAACCGCAACTGCAACTTTAATTCCTTCTGTCCCACAGTATAATTATTTTAACGCCTTCAGACTCAATAACAGCTGCTTAGGACAGAACGAGGTAAAGTAACATCTACCTGGGATAGAAAGAGTTAATGGTGATAATGACAATTTAGGCTTTAGCCTCATGTATGTTTTGTTTAAGAGATGTTGTGTAATGAATAAAATAAAACATATGATGCTATATATCATTTAATGTTACGATGGTGATGATGGCGTATAAATATTAATTATGACAACCATGATGGTAGAGTTACAAAGTGTGTATGTACACATAATATAATGATAATTGTATAATCTGAAAATAATCTAGAGGCTTGCTTACGCAAGAGGAAATGAGTTATATGTGTAGATCATCATATAATATCCCAATATCAAATGTCATATTAATATGTATATGTGGAAACAATTGAATATGTGACATACAGTGGTTCACGTTTGTCTGAACTAATGCTTAGCCTACAAATAATGACAATGTAGAGAATGATTTCTGAAATTTTAAAATCACTTTTTTTAATATTGGGGTATAATAAACTAGACTGAAATTGTAATTTAACCAAGAACACTATAAATGCAAAAGAAATTGAGCATTTTATCAAGTAAGCTACAAATGTGAATATTTGGTAATATAATCAATCTCATTCAAAATACACAGGAATTGATAATCTAAGCAGGTTTATTATTAATACACAGAAACTGACCATCTAATCAAGCCCAGATGCAAAGGAATTGACCATCTAATCAAGTGCAAACATAAACAAAGAGATCATCTAATCAATTCAAAATGCGATAGAATTGACAATCTACTCAAGAAATCCAAAAACAATGAAATTTATCATCTACTAAAATCTACAATAATATAATAATCTAATCAAGCAAGTATACATGTACAGAAAGTGATCATTTTATTCATGATATATCAATCAATACATCAGATGTTGAACAACTGCTAATCATATGTTGAAAAGTTACTCATCATATACTGAACTCATGCTAAGTAATCATATGTAGAATGACTCATGATATATTAAATAAAATGCTAAGCATATGTAAAACAGTTACCCATCAAATATTCAACAGCTGTTAATCATATGTAGAACAGTTACTCATTGTATATTAAATCACTACTAATCACATATTGAACAGCTACTTATCAGATGAATTACAAAAGGTGTTGGCAGTTTTCAGACAGGGCAAAGGAATTAAGGACCTAATCTCATTATGAGAACCATGTTTGACAAATGTGGGTTTAATCTGTGTTCAACATCAGAAATTTTAGAACAACAGTAAGAGATATGGACCTTCCAGTACATCTGATCTGCTCAATTGAATGATTATGTAATGACAAACAAGCAGCCGTCAGAGTAGTCGGAGAAACATAAAACTGGGTTGAGGTTCAAAGGGGAGTAAGGACTGAATTCTCTCCCCATACCTGTTCAAATCTGGTGATAATCCGATTCTAGAACTCAGATATGCTAATGAGATGGTCCTTCTCTCAAATAAAGCAAGGAAATCATAACCGGTTAATTCTGTTTGTCAAACACACTGTGAAGATCAAATTCTGATTCTAAACTTCAAAAACATATATAATAATAAAATATATAATAATTTCCACAGTTGTCAACTGAAAATTACAATCAGGAAATAAAAATGACACAAACTGTTAATATCTTGGCTTCAATAACAAGTCAGACAGAGACTGGCTTAGGCAATGCAGAGGTTAAACAGTATTAAGAGATTGCAGCACAATACCAGCAAGCAAATTAAAGTAAAAATTATAGAACATGCATTGCTCCTTTGGAAACATATGATTCTGAATATTGGACCAGTTGGCCATCACTAAACAAAAAGAAAATAAGAACTTTTGAACTTTAATTGTTACAGATAAATTCTCAGAATACTATAGACCAAGAAGAAGAAATATTCTGACTTTCTACATGCTCTAAACATTAAAGAAAACTGGCTCGTATACAGCATGTTTATGGGCGTCTTCATGTCACGGAAACAGGAATGCTTCGGTCATATTAAATGTCATGGAGGTTTGGAAAGAGCAGTGATAGAAGGCACAGTTCCTGGAAGAAGAGCAGGGGGCTAACGAACATGTGCATGGACATAGGACATTGCACTGTAGACTTCTTGGGCATAAAAATCTATGAGACATAAGTACGGCCAAGGAGTAATGAATGTTTTCACTGGGCAAAGATGAGAACAACATTCTACAAAGAAATTGCCACACTGATGACTCATCATACATTGAACATATACTAATCATATGCTGAACAACTACTCATCACACATTGAAGAAGTACTACAACCAAAAATATAAAATTTTCTCAACTCACCCTATACCAATAGCACTATTCATTCACTGTATACCAGACCCATCACTCACTCGTCTAAAGAAACGTAAAAGCTCGAACAAGGAAACAATAAACATGTTGCACAATTTCTTGTCTGGCATATTCCGATGTATCTCATCAGACAGCATACTACAAACATAAATAAGATAAAGCAAACAAATTAATCCATTTGGTTGAAATACAAAGCACACAATTACTAACACTGCGTGTTGATTGTGGATAATGTTGACCATAGTAACAGGATCAGTTGCTGTGTGTATGAATTAATTTGTTTGCTGTATCTTATTTATATCTGTAGTACACATCTGCGAGAGAAAAATCAACAACAGCCTGGAACTGAGTTGTACAATTTGTAGTTTATATCTTCTTTACTAACATTTAGAGAAGTAATATATTGCTTTCAACATAAAAGTGTTGTGGTCATTACATGGTACAACATGAATTAAATTAACCAGTCAAATTAAAACATACTGACAACTAAGGATGTACAAGCACCTACAGATGTAAACAAACTGACAATTAAGGATGTACAGGCACCTACAGATGTACACAAACTGACAACTAAACATGTACAGGCACTTACAGATGTACACAAACTGACAATGAAACATGTACAGGCACTTACAGATGTACACAAACTGACAATGAAACATGTACAGGCACTTACAGATGTACACAAACTGACAACTAAACATGTACAGGCACTTACAGATGTACACAAACTGACAATGAAACATGTACAGGCAACTACAGATGTACACAAACTGACAACTAAACATGTACAGGCACCTATAGATGTACACAAACTGACAACTAAACATGTACAGGCACCTACAGATGTACACAAACTGACAACTAAACATGTACAGGCACCTACAGATGTACACAAACTGACAAATAAACATGTACAGGCACTTACAGATGTTCACAAACTGACAACTAAACATGTACAGGCACCTACAGATGTAAAGTTATTGACAATTAAAACAAGTTCATGACATATATAAACATAACAAATGTTGCATGTCCTTTGCAGAACATTGTGATCAACCCCCAGGTTGAGTTTGTAGACAATTTTATGTTCCGTAGTTTGTTATTGAAGACAATTTTATGTTCCGTAGTTTGCTATTGTAGACAATTTTAAGTTCCGTAGTTTGCTATTGTAGACAATTTTATGTTCCATAGTTTGCTATTGTAGACAATTTTAATGTTCTGTAGTTTGCTATTGCCGGCGCTGTGTCACAGGGGCATTGTTTGTAGGCAGTTTTATGTTCCGTAGTTTGCTATTGCTGGCGCTGTGTCATAGGGGCATTGAAGCGGATTCACAATTCCCCAACAGTGATAAAACGTCTGCCGCAGAGCAAGCACGACAGCGGCTTCTGATTGTCAGAAGGAGTCCCACTTCCCAGAATGTTTCGACCCTTTACCTTCTTGACAATCATGACTCTGGCTGTCTGTCTCCTGCAGTGAATTTGAGACCTTCGATCATTTACACTGTCCTTGCATACTGAGTCAAGGGTTGAAAATCAGTTGCAGACAATTCAGAATTCAACCACTTTATGTTGATTCTGATGGTACAAGGTGTCGGTCATTCGGAAAGCCAAAGCAAACTCATCATCATCATGTGCCATGCTGATAATCATGGGAAGTGATGTTTCAACATTTGTGCGATCAACAGTTGTGGATCAGCTCCTTGTTCTTGTCTCAACCATGCCACATAGCCAAGCCATCCCGATATCTACTTCTCTGCCTCCCCCTTGTGGCAAATTAAACACATAAAAATTACCCTAATAACTCAGAAACAGCCAAAAATGCTGGGTTTTATCGTAATGTCCTGTAAAGGATATGCAACTAACTATATCTTTTATTTTCCACTGCTTTCTGAATGAGAAGTCAGCATTTAATTCCAAGTGACCGGTGTTTGGAATGACCCTACTACCCCACCATCAGCATGTAGAAAGTATATGCATGGGCGCATGTTACACCCCACAGCCATGCTGACCTCTAGTATGAATATATCCATTAAATATGCAAAGACACTGGCAATTTTTCAAAAGTGCACGGCACTGGTAAACAACATATATAATCTAATCAAATCTACTACAAACAGAAATACTGTATAAGTCTAATCACATACAACAGAAACATAAAGAAATTGATCATTGAATGAAGTCCAGTATAAATGTGAAGAAACTGATATTCTCATGATTTTTGGTAGAAATGTAACATGACTGGGAAGCAAAGTAGGCACAATGGAACTGCAAATAAAGCTTAAAATAAAGATACAAAAATACAAGTATACTATATAAATATATATGTATATATAAGCATAGAATATCGATCTGGTATATGCAAAAGTTTAACAATTCACACTCAAACACTGCTAAACACCTTAACAGCACTTCGCATCTCAACAGCACTTCACACCCCAGACAAATTCACACCTCACAGCACTTCACACCTCAATAGCACTTCACACCTCAATAGCACCTCACACCCCACACCACTTCACACCTCCACATTGCTTCACACCTTCACAGTGCATAACAATCCACAGCACTTCACACCTCAACAGCACTTTCTAAGCATACTTTAAACTTCAACATTACTTCACACCTAACAGCACTTCACACCTCAACAGCACTTCACACCCCACACCACTTCACACCTCCACAGCGCTTCACACCTTCACAGTGCATAACAACCCACAACACTTCACACCTCACAGCACTTCACACCTCAACAGCACTTTCTAAGCATACTTCAAACCTCAACATTACTTCACACCTAACAGCACTTCACACTTCAGTAGCACTTCACATCTCCATGGCACTTCATATCTCACAGCACTTCACACCTCAACAGCACATTAAACCTCAACAGAACTTAACTTCTCAACAGCATTTCACATGCATACTACTTCACACATCAACAGTACTACATATCTCACAGCACTTCACACTGAGATGTGCCTGTACTTCATACCTCAACAACGCTTTGCATCTTACAGCACTTCACATAGCACTGCACTTCACATAGCACTGCACTTCACACCTCAATGCACATTACTCCTCAACGGTACTTAACATCTCAACAGTACTTCACTTCTCAACAGCACTTCATACCCCAAACCACTTCACACCTCAACAGCACTTCACACCTCAACAGTACTTCACACCACACACCACTTCACACCTCAACAGCACTTCACACCTCAATAACATTTCATATGTACACCACTTCATACCTCAACAGTACTGCACACCTCAACAGTACTGCACACCTCAACAGCACTTCACACCCCAACAGCACTTCACACCTCAATAACACTTCAAACCTCAACAGCACTTCACACTTCAACAGTACTTCAGACCTCAAAAGCACTTCACACCCCAACAGTACTTCACGCCTCATATTGCTTTACACCCCGACAGCACTGCCTGCCATAGGGCAGTCTGTAAAGAAAAGGTAAAGGACCCGTTTATATGGCCCGAGATGTATTGAGTATATGACGTTAGCCCCATATCTGTATAGACCAATCAGCACTGGATGAGAGATATGGTTAATATCACACTTGACCACATTTACTTCTCAGGATATCACCTGGTACTCATTTTAGGCTGAGTTGACCTGAGAGCCAGATTAATTTATTGTATCTTTCTCGGTAGGTAGTAGCCAAGCATCTGCCGAGGCAACCATTTGACTATATGTGAAATATTAAAATCCAAAGCAACACAGTAAATGAAAGAAGAATGTCAAATTCTCCCAAAACTTTGTGCAAGAAAACAGAGAAAATGATTTACAAAATGACATTTCTCGGCAAATAATTAATATAGTCAATGAAAATCATAAGTGTAGAATTTTACATGGACAGTAATCAGGACTGAGCAATTATTTCTTCTGTACATATATTTAAGATAAGCTTTTGGTAATATAAAACAATGGCATGTGACTGTTACTCAAAAGGTGTGGGTTTCTATTCAGTTGCAGTTGTTTTCACAACAATCTGTTTCAGAGAAAAATGTCAAACTCCCCTCTCATTGGCTATTTACTCTTCATGAACAAAAAGAAAAGAAATAGGTCATGTGATTACAATGCAATTCCTCAGCAGCTGCAAATTATAAACATCAGGCCATATGGCTGCTCAAAATGAGAAAACCCACCCAAAACAAAATGTTTATATAATGGGTGTATTCTTGTTAACTTAACTGGAATCTTCATTGCTGCTTCAGAGTTTGTGCACTGATATGAGAATTTCCTAGTGTGATCTTGTTCGGGAGACTGGTGCACTACTGGACAGTTTCACAGTGGATGAATATGGTTCTTGAAAGTCAATCAATCAATCTAGAAAATTATGCATAAAGCAAAAGCTTCATAAAATATCAAGAACCGTGTGCCAGACATTGTTAGATAGTATCATAGTGTGACAAAGATGATTGCTCTATGAAACCAATCAATCAATTCATCAAGAAAGTTCAGCCTAAAGCAAGAGTTTCAGTTTAAAAAAAAAGAAAAGAATTATGCAGCTGGAACGGCCTAATCACTAATAAAATCAATGTATAGTAACAATGTCTGATAATTTTCAGTGTCTGTATAGTAGGGTAAGTAGAACACATAGTGACTATATATATATATCATGAAATTAATCCACCATTATATACATAATTGAAATATCAATTGATTGGAAACACTATTGAGACAATAGTGCCTGTTGCGTTGTACTATATCCCAACTTTTTTCATTTCACTTCTATAAACAACAATCAATACCTGTGTCTATCACTGTCTAAGGTCAATGTTCAAGACAGAGTGTGACTCTATATCAAGATTAAACAAGACTTAATTTGATGAATGAATTCAGCAGCTCCTGTCGTCTTTAAGGTTATCTCCTGTCTTTGAGGTTAGTTTCCATTCATATTAGCATTTTTGCAATGTCTTGAATAATTCCTTTTTCTGAAATGACAAAATGACCTGAAGAATAATGGCAACTGCCTAATTAACACCTTCAGTACCAGACATGTCTGGTATTAACTAATTCTCTTCTAATTATAAACCTAGGTCCTGAGACAGAAAGAAATTTTTACTAAATCACCAAACTTTCTCCCTCTCTCTTCTCCCTCTCTCTCCCCCTCTCTCCCCCCTTTTGCTCTCTCTCACTCTCTCTCTCCCTCTCTCTCTCCTCTTACATCTGGCTTCTCTGTGCATACCTTCTTCACGTGCATTGCCAGTGGTTGGATCTTACACAACCCCAACAACTCTAGCACTGGGCGAGGGGCTCCTGAAGCGCGTTGTATGACTAGCAACCATACTGACTATTTCGTAGGTTACAATATACCCCATGTGGTAGGTCGCAGGCACTTTTCCTCTCTCTATCTCTCTCTGTCTGTCTCTCTCTCTCTCGCTCTCCTCTCTCGCTCTCTCTCTCTCTCTTCTTGCATGGACGGTACATATGTCCACATACACTAGCATTTTATCTGTTGAAGTGTGTCTATGTATGTACGCGTGTTCATGCACACCAGTCCACCCAGACCAACAACACAATGGGGTCGTGGTCAATTTTACACGCCTCCTACCCCGCCCCCTTCTTTCTATGTGCTCACTGAACCGTAACATCCAGCACCGTTATACAAATACACCCGAGATTTCCGTAGTCATTTACAGGTCCGTACGTGAGGTGAGTATACAGTTTTTTTTGTTTTTTTCTCTATAAACAGTTTTTCTATTAAACATTTTCTTCGACTAACATTCTTTTCAATTAACATTTTGTCAATTCTCATTTTCTCTTCATTGCTTCTATTTTTCCATGCATTTGTTCCTCTCGTCCTGTCATCACCTTCTAATGTAGTCACAGGAGTTCTCCTTGACTGTATGTTGTGTTTGTGAATGTGTTTGTTTGCTGATGAAGGCTAACCGCCGCAACGTTCTGTATGTGTCGTAACTCTGTTATGTAAAGCTGCACTACTTTGTGTCATTTTATATTGTTTAAACTTTCACAGCTTTACAGCAGTTCCACCAAATTTTATGATACAAATATCTTGTACACTAGAGTGGCAACTAACTCTTTCTGACACAGATATCTAGTATGCTAGAGTGATAAATACCTCCTGAAGATACAGAATCTAGCACACTAGAGTGGTAACTAACTCCAGACACAGATATCTAGTACACTTAGAGTGGTAATTAACTCCTTCTGACACAATATCTAGTACACTAGACTGGTAACTAACTCCTTCAGACACAGATATTTAGTACACTAGAGTGGTAACTAACTCCTTCTGACACAGATATTTAGTACACTAGAGTGGTAACTAACTCCTTCAGACACAGATATTTAGTACACTAGAGTGGTAACTAATTCCTTCAGACACAGATATTTAGTACACTAGAGTGGCAACTTACTGAAACTTGCAGAGTCAGGAGCAGAATAAAATGTATTGAGTGAGCAAACAACATATACTGTGCTGTTTGGTGGTAACTTCCTCAGAGTCAAGTTAGAGCCGTATGAAAAAGTAAAGAGTAAGCAATGAACATTTGGTGTACTCTATGTTGACAACTTCCTCAGACTCACAGTTAGGACTAGTATACCAGGTATAGCCTAACCAGTGTATGTACGAAGTGTTGTTTGGTGGCAACTTTCTTGGACTCAAGAAGTTATTAGGATAAGTATGAAAGGTATAGACTGACCAAGTAACATTTGGTGTGTTGTTCGGTGGAAACTCCTTCAGACTCACAGAGTTAGTATCAATATGAAAGGTATTGACTAATTAATGAATGTTTAGTGTGAGGTTTGGTGGCAACTTTCTTGGACTCAAGAATTCAGGACCAGTATGAAAGGTATGAAACAACCAATTAACATATGGTGTGTTGTGGCGTTGCAACTTCCTCAAACTCACAGAGTAAAGACCAGCTTGAAAAGTATGGAGTAACCAATGAACTATGGTGTAATGTAGAAATATTTGGCTGTTAAAATAAAGCAAGTCACTTGTGAGGACACAAGTTGCAGGACAAATATACAGGCAGCTCACTCACTCATGACATCAACTGTCAAAACCAAACCAAATTTTATGTCTCTGACTTCAATATTTTAAACATTCATGTACAATAACCAGTTCTCTTACAAGCAGGGAGTTTTAAGTTTGTTAATGTATGTAAAGTATGAATAAAATTATACATAAACTTAAAATTACATTACTTTTTCAAAATAAATTGCAGTGTTTTCAGAGAGCATATATTAAAGTGTTAACCTGTTCATCATCATACAATTACAAATACTTCCTTCTCAAATACACCAGCTTGACAACTGGGTTCTTACTGAAGAAATAGAAAATTATCAATTCTTTCTTCTCAATGAGTTCTAGCTGCCGCAACAAACAAACATCAATATTTCCTGCTTAAGAAGTTCTAGCTGCAGAGCTAAAAAACATAAATAATTCCTTCCCATGAAGTTCTAGCAGGAGAAACTAATAAACATCAGTATTCCCTTCTCACTGAGTTCTATTTGAAGAAACTTACAAAGATCAATATTTCCTTTTCACTGAGTTCTAGCTGCAAAACTAACAAACATCAATATTTTATTCTCATTGAGTTCCATCTACAGAAGTAACAATCATCAATATTTACTTCCCACTAACTAACAAACATCAACATTTCCTTCTCCCCGAGTTCTAGTTGCATAAACCAAGAAACATCAATATCTCCTTTGTATTGTATTCATGCTGAAGTGACTAACAATTATTAGTATTTCCTTATAACTGAGTTTGTACTGTAATAACTAACCATTGTTAATATTTCCTCCAAACTGAGATCTTCTTGCTGTAACTAGCAGTTATAATTACTTAACTGAATCTTTGTGGTGTAATTAACAATCATCAATATTTCCTTCTCACTGCCTGTTTACAACAATGAGAAAGAATCATCAAAATGTCCTTCTTGGTGAGTTCTTCCACAATGACAAACAATCATAAATATATCCTTCTTGCTGAGGTCTTACTACAGTTACCCAGGGTGTGTATTATTTCCTTATCAGTGAGTTCCTACCACAATTACTCAATCAACAATATTTTCTTGTCATGGAGCTCTTGCCAAAATGGCATACAACCATCATTATTTCCTTCTCAAATATGAAAAAGCTGTCTACTCATTTCTGGCCAGCTCTGTAGCGAAGGGGTTTTGGACGCAGTTCATAATTCTGCATACCGCATTCAAAACACAGCTGTGGGCGATTCTGCAGCAAGCTGCTTTGCGCTGGTTTTTTATGAAATGGTATGGGTGCCGGTCATTCAAAAAGCAATGGCAATCTACTGAACATAAACTTCCCAAGAGATTATAAACAGCAAAAAATGCTGGTGTTAACTGTGACATCCTGTAAAGGATATCTTCTTCTTCTTATTCTGCGTTCATCTGGAGTTGTTTTTTTCCGGATGTGATTGCATTGTGCCTGTTTACAGCAAAGCTGCGTTCTTGCGCCGTTAGGCCGACACATCCGACTTCTGCTGGCATTTGTTGACCAGGTTAACCATCCCGGGGGTAAAGGATATGAAACTAACTTAACTAATTTCTGCCTGCAGCTGTCCACATTTATACATAATCTCTTCTCATATATACAAACATATAAACTGACCACTTCCCACAGCAAAGTACAAGTGTTGTATAGGTAATATTATCACAAAAGAGTTTAACTATTCCACAGCACAATAAAGAATACATTATAGCATTAAAAATTGTTTTCTAAAACTCAGTTTACTACCTTGAAAAACAATACATAAATATTTTCCACACTAAGATTATCTTCATGCCAAACAAGTGAGAAATTATGAAACCAGCACCCTTGTATTATGTGCATCTATCCAACATTGTTCAACAAAACAGAAACTGTGTCATAATACTGTGAAACTCCTGAGAAAGACACATTAGAATGTAATGATAAAACACACTGTTAGAAGTACACCAAATGTTACAGCGTGTTACATCATTTCATAAACTCCATTACATAACTCTGGTACATCATTAACAACCAGCCCGGAAACCTGCAACAGATGTGAATGCCCATGTACTGGTTACTAAACAAAAGACATGCTTGTTATTGCATTGCTTTTACCCCTGCAGTATGTGTCAGGAGAGTTTTACTGATGCTGGATACAGTGGATACTGCTTTGCAGAAAAAAATCCACAATATGTACATACTAGAGAAAGCTATTTGAGAGTCATGATAGACGTGGGCCTGCACCCTGACAGTGTTAAACATTCTTTCTTTTTTAATTTGTTCAGAAGCATTTTCCTGCTATGGTTCTGTGATGTGATAGCACTTCATATTAGGTAAACCTGAATGCACAGAGGATTAGATGGTCAGTCTTATCTCACTTTCGCAGGTGATGAGCCTATGCATCAATTCTGCCTTTGTCTGTGCTCATGACATTATCAGCGCAGTTTGCTATACACTTTGTTAAAATGCCAGCCGTAAAGAAGATGAAGAACCCAAAACATTCATGGAAGAGAACATCCTCCAATAACTAGAAGCCTCCCGTTGTGCATGCTCCACAGTGAAGTTTACATGACTGCTTTCGATAACTTAAAAATGTGACAAGACAAACAAGCAGTGATCAGAGCAGGATAAGATAAAGATATAGGTACTGGCATGGAAGATACTGCAGCTGTCAGGATGTAAAGTAATGATCAGAGCAGAGTAAGGTAAAGATATAGGTACTGGCATGGAAGATACTGCAGGTGTAACAGTGTAAAGTAATGATCAGAGCAGAGTAAGGTAAAGATATAGGTACTGGCATGGAAGATACTGCAGCTGTCAGGATGTAAAGTAATGATCAGAGCAGGGTAAGGTAAAGATATAGGTACTGGCATGGAAGATGCTGCAGGTGTAACAGTGTAAAGTAATGATCAGAGCAGGGTAAGGTAAAGATATAGGTACTGGCATGGAAGATACTGCAGCTGTCACGGTGTAAAGTAATGATCAGAGCAGGGTAAGGTAAAGATATAGGTACTGGCATGGAAGATGCTGCAGGTGTAACAGTGTAAAGTAATGATCAGAGCAGAGTAAGGTAAAGATATAGGTACTGGCATGGAAGATACTGCAGCTGTCACAGTGTAAAGTAATGATAAGAGCAGGGTGAGGTAAAGGTATAGGTAATCACATGGAAGATACTGCAGCTGTCACAGTGTAAAGTAATGATCAGAGCAGGGTAAGGTAAAGATATACGTAATGGCATGGAAGATACTGCAGCTGTCACGGTGTAAAGTAATGATCAGAGCAGGGTAAGGTGAAGATATAGGTACTGGCATGGAAAACACTGCAGCTGTCAAGGTGTCAAGTAATGATCAGAGCAAAGATATAGGTACTGGCATGGAAGAAACTGCAGCTGTCACGGTGTAAAGTAATGATCAGAGCAGGGTAAGGTAAAGATATAGGTACTGGCAAGGAAAATACTGTAGCTGTCATGGTGTAAAGTAATGATCAGAGCAGGGTAAGGTAAAGATATAGGTACTGGCATGGAAGATGCTGCAGCTGTCACAGTGTAAAGTAATGATCAGAGCAGGGTAAGGTAAAGATACAGGTACTGACATAGAAGATACTGTAGCTGTCATGGTGTAAAGTAATGATCAGAGAAGGGTAAGGTAAAGATATATGTACTGGCATGGAAGATATTGCAGCTGTCAGAGTGGGAGGTGTTAAGCCTTCACATATTCCAGCTCATAGCAGAATGAAGTGGGATAGCCAGTCCTCTTACTCCTGGCCTTTCCTTCCCATAAATTATCTAGTACCTAATAGGTGAGGCTGGGTCAACCACAGACAATTATCTAGTACCTAATGAATGAGGCTGGGTCAACTACAGACAATTATCTAGTACCTAATAGATGAGGCTGGGTCAACTACAGACAATTATCTAGTACCAAATAGATGAGGCTGGGTCAACCACAGACAATTATCTAGTACCAAATAGATGAGGCTGGGTCAACCCCAGACAATTATTTAGTACCTAATGGATGAGGCTGTGTCAACCACAGACAATTATCTAGTACCTAATGGGTGAGGCTGGGTCAACTACAGACAATTATCTAGTACCTAATGGATGAGGCTGGGTCAACCACAGACAATTATCTAGTATCTAATGGATGAGGCTGGGTCAACTACAGACAATTATCTAGTACCCAATAGATGAGGCTGGGTCAATGACAGACAATTATCTAGTACCTAATAGATGAGGCTGGGTCAACTACAGACAATTATCTAGTACCCAATAGATGAGGCTGGGTCAACCCCAGACAATTATCTAGTACCTAATGGATGAGGCTGGGTCAACCACAGACAATTATCTGGTATCTAATGGATGAGGCTGGGTCAACCCCAGACAATTATCTAGTACCTAATGGATGAGGCTGGGTCAACCACAGACAATTATCTAGTATCTAATGGATGAGGCTGGGTCAACTACAGACAATTATCTAGTACCCAATAGATGAGGCTGGGTCAATGACAGACAATTATCTAGTACCTAATAGATGAGGCTGGGTCAACTACAGACAATTATCTAGTACCCAATAGATGAGGCTGGGTCAACCCCAGACAATTATTTAGTACCTAATGGATGAGGCTGGGTCAACCCCAGACAATTATCTAGTACCTAATGGATGAGGCTGTGTCAACTACAGACAATTATCTAGTACCTAATGGATGAGGCTGGGTCAACCCCAGATAATTATCTAGTGCCTAATAGATGAGGCTGACACAACTACAGACAATTATCTAGTGCCTAATAGATGAGGCTGCGTCAACCACAGACAATTATCTAGTACCTAATGGATGAGGCTGGGTTAACTACAGACAATTATCTAGTGCCTAATAGATTAGGCTGGGTCAACCACAGACAATTATGTAGTGCCTAATGTATGAGGCTGGGTCAACTACAGACAATTATCTAGTATCTAATGGATGAGGCTGGGTCAACTACAGACAATTATCTAGTACCTAATAGATGAGGCTGGGTCAACGACAGACAATTATCTAGTACCTAATAGATGAGGCTGGGTCAACTACAGACAATTATCTAGTGCCTAATATATGAGGCTGAGTCAACTACAGACAATTATCTAGTGCCTAATGGATGAGGCTGGGTCAACTACAGACAATTATCTAGTGCCTAATGTATGAGGCTGGGTCAACCACAGACAATTATCTAGTGCCTAATGTATGAGGCTGGGTCAACTACAGACAATTATCTAGTACGTAATGTATGAGGCTGGGTCAACCACAGACAATTATCTAGTGCCTAATAGATGAGGCTGGGTCAACCACAGACAATTATCTAGTACCTAATGGATGAGGTTGGGTCAACCACAGACAATTATCTAGTACCTAATGGATGAGGCTGGGTCAACCACAGACAATTATCTAGTACCTAATGGATGAGGCTGGGTCAACCACAGACAATTATCTAGTACCCAATAGATGAGGCTGGGTCAATGACAGACAATTATCTAGTACCTAATAGATGAGGCTGGGTCAACTACAGACAATTATCTAGTACCCAATAGATGAGGCTGGGTCAACCCCAGACAATTATTTAGTACCTAATGGATGAGGCTGGGTCAACCCCAGACAATTATCTAGTACCTAATGGATGAGGCTGTGTCAACTACAGACAATTATCTAGTGCCTAATGGATGAGGCTGGGTCAACTACAGACAATTATCTAGTACCCAATAGATGAGGCTGGGTCAACCCCAGACAATTATTTAGTACCTAATGGATGAGGCTGGGGTCAACCCCAGACAATTATCTAGTACCTAATGGATGAGGCTGTGTCAACTACAGACAATTATCTAGTGCCTAATGGATGAGGCTGGGTCAACTACAGACAATTATCTAGTGCCTAATAGATGAGGCTGGTTCAACCACAGACAATTATCTAGTACCTAATGGATGAGGCTGGGTCAACCCCAGATAATTATCAAGTGCCTAATAGATGAGGCTGACTCAACTACAGACAATTATCTAGTGCCTAATAGATGAGGCTGCGTCAACCACAGACAATTATCTAGTACCTAATGGATGAGGCTGGGTAAATACAGACAATTATCTAGTGCCTAATAGATTAGGCTGGGTCAACCACAGACAATTATGTAGTGCCTAATGTATGAGGCTGGGTCAACTACAGACAATTATCTAGTATCTAATGGATGAGGCTGGTCAACTACAGACAATTATCTAGTACCTAATAGATGAGGCTGGGTCAACGACAGACAATTATCTAGTACCTAATAGATGAGGCTGGGTCAACTACAGACAATTATCTAGTGCCTAATATATGAGGCTGAGTCAACTACAGACAATTATCTAGTGCCTAATGGATGAGGCTGGGTCAACTACAGACAATTATCTAGTGCCTAATGTATGAGGCTGGGTCAACCACAGACAATTATCTAGTGCCTAATGTATGAGGCTGGGTCAACTACAGACAATTATCTAGTACGTAATGTATGAGGCTGGGTCAACCACAGACAATTATCTAGTGCCTAATAGATGAGGCTGGGTCAACCACAGACAATTATCTAGTACCTAATGGATGAGGTTGGGTCAACCACAGACAATTATCTAGTACCTAATGGATGAGGCTGGGTCAACCACAGACAATTATCTAGTACCTAATTGATGAGGCTGGGTCAACCACAGACAATTATCTAGTACCCAATAGATGAGGCTGGGTCAATGACAGACAATTATCTAGTACCTAATAGATGAGGCTGGGTCAACTACAGACAATTATCTAGTACCCAATAGATGAGGCTGGGTCAACCCCAGACAATTATTTAGTACCTAATGGATGAGGCTGGGTCAACCCCAGACAATTATCTAGTACCTAATGGATGAGGCTGTGTCAACTACAGACAATTATCTAGTGCCTAATGGATGAGGCTGGGTCAACTACAGACAATTATCTAGTGCCTAATAGATGAGGCTGGGTCAACCACAGACAATTATCTAGTACCTAATGGATGAGGCTGGGTCAACCCCAGACAATTATCTAGTGCCTAATAGATGAGGCTGACTCAACTACAGACAATTATCTAGTGCCTAATAGATGAGGCTGCGTCAACCACAGACAATTATCTAGTACCTAATGGATGAGGCTGTGTCAACTACAGACAATTATCTAGTGCCTAATGGATGAGGCTGGGTCAACTACAGACAATTATCTAGTGCCTAATAGATGAGGCTGGGTCAACCACAGACAATTATCTAGTACCTAATGGATGAGGCTGGGTCAACCCCAGACAATTATCTAGTGCCTAATAGATGAGGCTGACTCAACTACAGACAATTATCTAGTGCCTAATAGATCAGGCTGCGTCAACCACAGACAATTATCTAGTACCTAATGGATGAGGCTGGGTTAACTACAGACAATTATCTAGTGCCTAATAGATTAGGCTGGGTCAACCACAGACAATTATGTAGTGCCTAATGTATGAGGCTGGGTCAACTACAGACAATTATCTAGTACCTAATAGATGAGGCTGGGTCAACGACAGACAATTATCTAGTACCTAATAGATGAGGCTGGGTCAACTACAGACAATTATCTAGTGCCTAATATATGAGGCTGAGTCAACTACAGACAATTATCTAGTGCCTAATGGATGAGGCTGGGTCAACTACAGACAATTATCTAGTGCCTAATGTATGAGGCTGGGTCAACCACAGACAATTATCTAGTGCCTAATGTATGAGGCTGGGTCAACTACAGACAATTATCTAGTACGTAATGTATGAGGCTGGGTCAACCACAGACAATTATCTAGTGCCTAATAGATGAGGCTGGGTCAACCACAAACAATTATCTAGTACCTAATGGATGAGGTTGGGTCAACCACAGACAATTATCTAGTACCTAATGGATGAGGCTGGGTCAACTACAGACAATTATCTAGTGCCTAATAGATTAGGCTGGGTCAACTACAGACAATTATCTAGTATCTAATGTATGAGGCTGGGTCAACTACAGACAATTATCTAGTACCTAATAGATGAGGCTGGGTCAACCACAGACAATTATCTAGTACCAAATAGATGAGGCTGGGTCAACCCCAGACAATAATCTAGTATCTAATGGATGAGTCTGGGTCAACTACAGACAATTATCTAGTACCTAATGGATGAGGCTGGGTCAACTACAGACAATTATCTAGTATCTAATAGATGAGGCTGGGTCAACCCCAGACAAATATCTGTACCTATTGTGTGAGGCTGGGTCAACCCCAGACAATTATCTAGTACCTACTGGATGAGGCTGACTCAACTACAGACAATTATCTAGTGCCTAATAGATGAGGCTGCGTCAACCACAGACAATTATCTAGTACCTAATGGATGAGGCTGGGTTAACTACAGACAATTATCTAGTGCCTAATAGATTAGGCTGGGTCAACCACAGACAATTATGTAGTGCCTAATGTATGAGGCTGGGTCAACTACAGACAATTATCTAGTATCTAATGGATGAGGCTGGGTCAACTACAGGACAATTATCTAGTACCTAATAGATGAGGCTGGGTCAACGACAGACAATTATCTAGTACCTAATAGATGAGGCTGGGTCAACTACAGACAATTATCTAGTGCCTAATATATGAGGCTGAGTCAACTACAGACAATTATCTAGTGCCTAATAGATGAGGCTGGGTCAACTACAGACAATTTATCTATTGCCTAATGTATGAGGCTGGGTCACACCACAGACAATTATCTAGTGCCTAATGTATGAGGGCGGGGTCAACTACAGACAATTATCTAGTACGTAATGTATGAGGCTGGGTCAACCACAGACAATTATCTAGTGCCTAATAGATGAGGCTGGGTCAACCACAGGACAATTATCTAGTCCTAATGGATGAGGTTGGGTCAACCACAGACAATTATCTAGTACCTAATGGATGAGGCTGGGTCAACCACAGACAATTATCTAGTAACCTAATGGATGAGGCTGGGTCAACCACAGACAATTATCTAGTGCCTAATAGATTAGGCTGGGTCAACTACAGACAATTATCTAGTATCTAATGGATGAGGCTGGTCAACTACAGACAATTATCTAGTACCTAATGTATGAGGCTGGGTCAACTACAGACAATATATCTAGTACCTATGGATGAGGCTGGGTCACCTACAGACCAATTATCTAGGACTAATAGATGAGGCTGGGTCAACGACAGACAATTATCTAGTACCTAATAGATGAGGCTGGGTCAACTACAGACAATTATCTAGTGCCTAATATATGAGGCTGAGTCAACTACAGACAATTATCTAGTGCCTAATGGATGAGGCTGGGTCAACTACAGACAATTATCTAGTGCCTAATGTATGAGGCTGGGTCAACCACAGACAATTATCTAGTGCCTAATGTATGAGGCTGGGTCAACTACAGACAATTATCTAGTACGTAATGTATGAGGCTGGGTCAACCACAGACAATTATCTAGTGCCTAATAGATGAGGCTGGGTCAACCACAGACAATTATCTAGTACCTAATGGATGAGGTTGGGTCAACCACAGACAATTATCTAGTACCTAATGGATGAGGCTGGGTCAACCACAGACAATTATCTAGTACCTAATGGATGAGGCTGGGTCAACCACAGACAATTATCTAGTGCCTAATAGATTAGGCTGGGTCAACTACAGACAATTATCTAGTATCTAATGGATGAGGCTGGGTCAACTACAGACAATTATCTAGTACCTAATGTATGAGGCTGGGTCAACTACAGACAATTATCTAGTACCTAATGGATGAGGCTGGGTCAACTACAGACAATTATCTAGTACCTAATAGATGAGGCTGGGTCAACGACAGACAATTATCTAGTACCTAATAGATGAGGCTGGGTCAACTACAGACAATTATCTAGTGCCTAATATATGAGGCTGAGTCAACTACAGACAATTATCTAGTGCCTAATGGATGAGGCTGGGTCAACTACAGACAATTATCTAGTGCCTAATGTATGAGGCTGGGTCAACCACAGACAATTATCTAGTGCCTAATGTATGAGGCTGGGTCAACTACAGACAATTATCTAGTACGTAATGTATGAGGCTGGGTCAACCACAGACAATTATCTAGTGCCTAATAGATGAGGCTGGGTCAACCACAGACAATTATCTAGTACCTAATGGATGAGGTTGGGTCAACCACAGACAATTATCTAGTACCTAATGGATGAGGCTGGGTCAACCACAGACAATTATCTAGTACCTAATGGATGAGGCTGGGTCAACTACAGACAATTATCTAGTGCCTAATAGATTAGGCTGGGTCAACTACAGACAATTATCTAGTATCTAATGTATGAGGCTGGGTCAACTACAGACAATTATCTAGTACCTAATAGATGAGGCTGGGTCAACCACAGACAATTATCTAGTACGAAATAGATGAGGCTGGGTCAACCCCAGACAATAATCTAGTATCTAATGGATGAGGCTGGGTCAACTACAGACAATTATCTAGTACCTAATGGATGAGGCTGGGTCAACTACAGACAATTATCTAGTACCTAATAGATGAGGCTGGGTCAACCCCAGACAAATATCTGTACCTATTGTGTGAGGCTGGGTCAACCCCAGACAATTATCTAGTACCTACTGGATGAGGCTCACTCAACTACAGACAATTATCTAGTGCCTAATAGATGAGGCTGCGTCAACCACAGACAATTATCTAGTACCTAATGGATGAGGCTGGGTTAACTACAGACAATTATCTAGTGCCTAATAGATTAGGCTGGGTCAACCACAGACAATTATGTAGTGCCTAATGTATGAGGCTGGGTCAACTACAGACAATTATCTAGTATCTAATGGATGAGGCTGGGTCAACTACAGACAATTATCTAGTACCTAATAGATGAGGCTGGGTCAACGACAGACAATTATCTAGTACCTAATAGATGAGGCTGGGTCAACTACAGACAATTATCTAGTGCCTAATATATGAGGCTGAGTCAACTACAGACAATTATCTAGTGCCTAATGGATGAGGCTGGGTCAACTACAGACAATTATCTAGTGCCTAATGTATGAGGCTGGGTCAACCACAGACAATTATCTAGTGCCTAATGTATGAGGCTGGGTCAACTACAGACAATTATCTAGTACGTAATGTATGAGGCTGGGTCAACCACAGACAATTATCTAGTGCCTAATAGATGAGGCTGGGTCAACCACAGACAATTATCTAGTACCTAATGGATGAGGTTGGGTCAACCACAGACAATTATCTAGTACCTAATGGATGAGGCTGGGTCAACCACAGACAATTATCTAGTACCTAATGGATGAGGCTGGGTCAACCACAGACAATTATCTAGTGCCTAATAGATTAGGCTGGGTCAACTACAGACAATTATCTAGTATCTAATGTATGAGGCTGGGTCAACTACAGACAATTATCTAGTACCTAATAGATGAGGCTGGGTCAACCACAGACAATTATCTAGTACCAAATAGATGAGGCTGGGTCAACCCCAGACAATAATCTAGTATCTAATGGATGAGGCTGGGTCAACTACAGACAATTATCTAGTACCTAATGGATGAGGCTGGGTCAACTACAGACAATTATCTAGTACCTAATAGATGAGGCTGGGTCAACCCCAGACAAATATCTGTACCTATTGTGTGAGGCTGGGTCAACCCCAGACAATTATCTAGTACCTACTGGATGAGGCTGGGTCAACCCCAGAGCTAAACTCTTTATCATCATCATGTGTCCTGCCAAATAACTTAAGTGCTTATGTCTCTCTACAGATCTGTCATTCTAGATCAATTATACTGCTGACATTTCCCAATGCCACTCCATCAGAAGCATCATTTCCCTTAATCTTTCTGGCAAACTCATGTGGGGAATAAATCATATTTTCTTTGCTGGGAACTGAACCCTACCCACCATCTTTATAAGTAAAAACACTATTATATCATGTACATGATAGAAAATGCAAGAAGTGTATACAATGACTGGTTTATAACATTATGAGGTGTGGTTACCAGCTCAACTCCACACCAGAAAAGTCATTATATCTCATTTAATATAAATAAATTTCCAAGAAACAAATTATTCTAATTAAATATCCCTTATACAAACTCATGGTACCTCTTCTTCTTTGGCCATACTGTTTTTGCTGTTAAGTGTTGCAGAGAGATGGATATAATTTTCTGTTTCTTGCTTGTCTTGTCGCTGTGCTAATGCCATATTTAATTTATTCAATGTCTCTTTCTCCCTGGGTCTTCGCCTCACCTTGTATCCCAATGTTCTCATATAGAAGGCCATAGCTGCTGACTGATCTTGTTTGATTCTGGCTAAATGTCTTAACCATTAATTTCTTTGATATTCTATAAAGTCAGTAAATGGTGTTATCCCTATACTTGTTCTTAGTTTCTCATTTATCTGTAATGTCTCGTTTTTCCAGCTCCATTTCATATGCTCCTCATCACGCATGATGAGATTTTGGCTTGTGTAACACGTTTCCAGATGCAAAAGATTATATTCAAATATTGTGGCCATTACATTTCTCCCCTTCACGGACAGCACAGCATGTGAGAGATTTGGTAGCACAGTGTTTGGTGTACACAATTACACTTTTCTACAAAATGGCCTGTGTTGTCATTTGTATGAATCTTCCAGAAGACTGAGTTTTAACTCATAAATATTATGCAATAGTGTTCTGGTTGCCTGAGCCCTATTTAGGGCTTACATCTACCAGATGAAGTTGGTGGAGACTTTACCATCTTTATGGGGATTGTGCTGAAGTGCTTACCTTAACTTCTCCTATCTTTGGGTGCAATATTTAGTATTGCAGAATAGGAGTTATTTCCAAGTGTAGAGACTTTCCTCCCAACCCAGCACCAAAGTACATCTCAATGGGGACTGTGCTGAAATGCTCTCCTTCACTTCTCCAAGTTACGGGTGCAATATTTCATATTACAAGATTGATACACATACTTCTGCTTGACATTGTTCATTGACATTGAATGAAAAGCATTTTTCTCATGATCACGTTCATTGATTTGGAAATATAAAGCATTCATGCTCATCATATCAATTAGTGTTGTCCACAGCAACCATTGTAATGTCCTACAACTCTAACACAGTTTTCATGTTCTCTCACAGCTCATAGCAAAAGTAAGGCACTACAATTCAGATTCAGTTTCCATATATTTTATTTCACTGCTTATAGCAACTAAAAGGTTAGTTGCTTGTCTCTTTACAGGACATCACAGTCAATCCCAGAATTTTTATGCTCTTTGTGATCTATTGGCAAGTTTATGTTCAGTAGTTTGCCATTGCTTTCTGAATGACCGGCACCCATACCATTTCGTAAAACACCAATGTGAGGTAGTCTGCTACCAAATCATCTGCAGCTTTGTTTTGAACGCGGTATCCGGGATTATGAACTGCGACGGTGACCCTTTCGCCACGGAGCCAGCTTATAGCAACTACTGTCAAAAAGTTTTAAACATAAGCCAAGGACTCTTGAGGACACCTTGAAGTGCATTGGGTAAATGGTCTTCTTCTTCGGTCTTTTATCTCCCATTGGGACACAGGTACTCAACCAGCTCACTTCAAGCTGTTTTATCTTTTACTATAGCCAACATTTACAGCCATGACCAGGCTGATATGCTGAATGCACTAGGAGAAGTAAAACTTTTGCGTGAACAAAGTGATGATTGTGAATCTACAACCTGGTCAGACTGTAAGAACAGCAAGTTAAAAGAGGTGTGACCAGTCAAGAACACAATGCAGAAAGCCAAAGAAGATTAATAAACCAAAGCAGAACTGGTGTCTTGAGCTGCTATACGATGCAGGATTTACTGAGGAGGGGATGCGAGCACTTATGGACAGAATAGTTCGATGTGCAATGAGGATGATCTGTCGACTAACTATCTAACTAACTAAATAACTAACTAAATTAACTAACTAAAGATTGATTGATTGATTAAGGAACTGACATCACAGCATTCGGGGCATTCCCATAAGCGCTCTGTCCCCATCCTCAGCAGCCAGCGAAGGGTTCCAACACCAGTAGTACCAGTAGCAATCTGATTATATGTCCGTCTTGCCTTTTCTCTGAGCGTCGAGCCTCGGCCAGATCCCCTCGTCACTCCTCGCTGTCTCATTCTTGCCAGACCACTGTGATCCATTTGCTCCTCCGAGGTGTACGCGTGCTTCCACAAAGCTGCAATCACGTCTGCCTTGTCATGCATCAATGCTCCACCAAGTTTTGCAGAGCCAGCCAATCTGTCCGCCTGTTCATTCCCCAGCACACCGGCATGCCCCGGAGAAAAGATCCAGGCGATGTCTGCCACCCGTGACCTCCGAAGCGAAGCAAGCCACTCTGCCCGAAGCTTGCCTGTCCTCACCATGCTTTCTGAGTCAGTTAGAATCAAGATGTGTGTGTGCATCATATTCTCCATCCAGCGGAAAGCTGCACTGACCACCTCCACTCTTAAGCTAAATGTTGTGGTATCATATTCCAGGCTCTCCTGCACCAAACGTCGACCATTAGCTTTTGCTAAGAACCCCCAGGCACTTCTCCTACCTCTCAACACTGACCCATCTGTGTAGATAATCACATCACCCGAGCGAGCATTATCCTGAATTAGTTGCTGGATTTCCACTTCCGTGGCCCCTACTGGCCACTCCCTGCACTAAGTAACTAACAATCTATCTAACAAAATAACTATCTATCTAACTGACTGACTATTTAATTAACTATCTAACTGACTAACCAACTAACTATCTAACTAAATAACTATCTAACTAATTAACTATCTAACTGACTATCTAACTAACTGACTATTTAATTAACTATTTAATTAACTATCTAACTAACTATCTAACTAACTGACTATTTAATTAACTATCTAACTGACTAACCAACCAACTATCTATCTAACTGACTAACCAACCAACTATCTAACTAACTAACTATTTAATTAACTATCTAACTGACTAACCAACTATCTAACTAACTAACTATCATTTACTATCTCCTGCAGCTCTGTCCATGCCTCCCATTACTTCACTCATACTGTCAGTTTCACACAAGGAAGTGCTAGTTATATCATCCTCAGGTTTTCTCATACTGTCAGTTTCACACAAGGAAGTGCTAGTTATATCATCCTCAGGTTTTCTCATACTGTAAGTTTCAAATAAGAAAGTGCTAGTTATATCATCCTCAGGTTTTCTCATACTGTAAGTTTCAAATAAGGAAGTGCTAGTTATATCATCCTCAGGTATTCTCAATGTGTGTTCTATCCAGTTCCAGTGTCTTTTCCTCACCTTTTAATTCACTGGAATGTGTTTAGTTCTCTCTATGAGCTCTACATTGGTTGTTCTGTCATACCATTTTAGTCTGACTATTCAGCACAGGCCCCAGTTAGTGAATGTTTGTAGTTTATCAGTAATTGCTTTAGTTTTTCTCATGTTTCTGATCTAATGTTTACATTGGAGTTAAATATTATAAATTTGGTGCTAAGTTTAAATTCTCTTGACTTTCACAAATTTCATAGTGTTATGAAAGCTCCACTTGATGGGTGGTATGATCAATATAGCACGGACCACTTGATGGGTGATCTGGTCAATATAGCACGGACCACTTGATGGGTGATCTGGTCAATATAGCATGGACCACTTGATGGGTGATCTGGTCAATATAGCATGGACCACTTGATGGGTGATCTGGTCAATATAGCATGGATCACTTGATGGGTGGTCTGGTCAATATAGCATGGATCACTTGATGGGTGGTCTGGTCAATATAGCATGGACCACTTGATGGGTGGTCTGGTCAATATAGCATGGATCACTTGATGGGTGGTCTGGTCAATATAGCATGGATCACTTGATGGGTGGTCTGATCAATATAGTAGGACTACTTTTACGTCCCAGAATATAAAAGCAGTGGAAGCAGCAATACTCCTGTAAACCAAGGGACTACCTGCAGGAAGGGTAAATGTCAGCAACATTTGCAGGACACTTTGGAAGACAGTAGATCTCTTCATTGCAAATACTGTTTTCATACTAAACGTTTGATACAAAACAAAACCTTGCAGCTTGGGAGAATAAGTGTGCAGATTTTGAGACATTTTTAGAATTGCTACCCCAAAAAAAAATAAATAAAAGTTCTAGGGTGAAGATGAAAAATATCCATTAAAGAAATAAAAGACTACACAAAGGGTTTCAATATATAAATATTTATTAACATAATGGCTGGGTTATTGAAGTATATAACTAATCTAACTGGGTGCAAGGAAGATGTCTAGAGGTGTGCAAGTTTGTGTATGAATGTTGTCAACGAAGCTGGTTCAATATTTCAGGGTGCAAAATCATAGCCGGCTCTGTGATGAAGGTGAAGGTGATAACATGCTCAAAACACAGCTGGGGCGATTTGAAAGGGTACCGTCTTGCGTTGGTTTACATTCAATGGTATGGGTGCTGCTCGTTCAGAAAGCAATAGCAAACTACTGAATGTAAACTTGCCAAGCGATTAGTCAAAACATACTGGGGTTGACTGTGATGTCAGAAATCATGTAATTTCTCTTGCTTTTTTTTAAACATTTGGACAGAGCATACTAAAAAAAATCTGGCTTCCCCTGTTGCAAATTCCACTGGTAAAGTAGCCTCTCTGACAGTCGTGCACCTATGATTTGTCATAGTGGTTATTTTCCCTCTTGGGTAATTACTGCAAACCATTCTAAGACTGGAAGCCATACAATTAAAGATAGGTCTCTCACAATAAAGCTGAGAACTGTATAACTAGAAACTGATTTGTCTGGAATCCACTGGACAGAGGAAATCATGGGGAGACCTAAAAAAAGAAACACACAGAAAAGACACTTAAAGACAAAGATAAGCAAATTAAGGAGAATATGGATGAAGCTACATGAAAGATAGAATGGTACGATGGCTTGGAGTGAGATGGTTGTGGGCCTATCCTTCAATGTAGGACAAATGGCAGAAGAAAGAAGTCTCTCGTTATAAATGTGTTGTACCAAATAAACCTGGGACTGAATCAGTGAATACATAAGCTGACTAACACAGTTCCTGATTGCTGGATTTCAGACATTTAATGCCATTACTTGTCTTCCTAAGATATTATGCTCAGTCCCATGTGTAAACTATACAGGTTTAGTCCTAGTCTTTTTTTCATAGTTGTAATATGTTGTGAGGGTACAAGAAAACTAACAGTAGTGATTGTAAAAGAAGAGCAAAAAAAAAAATCAACAAAGGTATTTTTGTTTGGCATGAGTAATCATGCGCTTTCACATCTTGCAATCTTCAACAGCAAGCATCAGTTTATATGCTGAAAACTTTCAGTGCCATATCAAAAGGCTGTCAACAATTTTCTCTCACTGTCTTCTTCTATTTCTTTTTCCAAATATATTTCCAGTTGTCACAGCATGTTCAAGCTTTTCTCTTATAATCATGCGCCACACACAATAACTGCCTGTTTTTGATGTTTGTGCTAAGTTGTCTTTTTATATTAGCCTCTTTCAGAGCATTTAGATTACTCATTTCGACTGTCCACAACATTTTCAGTCTTCTTCCGTAAAACCATATCTATGAGGACTAAAGGCATATATCATCATCATCTGATGCATCATCTGATATCATCATATCTGGGGGATGTGTGGTCTCGAGGTATGGTGTCCGCCTCGAGTGCTGGAGGTCCTGGGTTCAAGCCCCAGTGATGCCGGGATTTTTTCTCGTGGACTTCTAGTAATAAATTTCCCCTGGTCTCTGGGTAGTGAGATCGGACGCCCGTGTGTATTGTTGCGCACGTAAAATATCCCTTGGCAGTTGGAAATCGAAAAAGAGTAGCCTAACGGCGCTGCCCGGGCAAAAATTCGAGTTAAAAATCTACCCAAAGTATTTCAGGATCCTCAGCGGTGCTACGGAGTTCATGCACTGAGCTGAGTTTCTCCAGACTCAGGTTTGAGTTAGGAGGAGAACGGAGCACTTATGGGTTGCACCCGTGTGCCGTGATGTTGATCCATCAACTAAACAAACAAACACACAATCATCATCATCACATGCCATGCTGATAAGAGTGGGCTATCATGTTTCGCAATCTCACGCGACCACCAGAATAGTGGATCAGTTCACTGTTCCTGCCACACCATGTGGCCAAGACATCCAGGTATTTACTTCTCTGCCTTCCCCTTGACCTTGCCAGTTGTCACCAAGTTCTCCAATTTATTTCTTCTCCTAACATGCCCAAAAATTATTGACTGTCTACGTCTACTTTCTCGAATCAATTTAAGGTTTTCATTTTTTCTTGTTAGGACTTGATCATTAGTTTTTCTCTCTGTCCATGGTATTCTTTGCATTTTCCTCAGAAACCACATTTTTCCAGCCATCAGATGTTTTTCAGCTTTCTGCTCATTGTCCACACTTCACATCCATACCAAATACATACATACATATACATATACTAGATGGTCTCCAAACAGTTTGCCAAGAGACCACAGAACTTGGTACCACCAACCCCCAACAATCACACATCACAGCAAGTATTATACATAATGCCCATACCATCTATGAAAACAACATTAGCAATTTAAACCACACCATTTCTAGAAAACAAAACAAATGTAGTTCAAACCATTTTCTAAATGTATTGTTACAAAAGGTTTTAACATAAATTGTATTGTACCACAAATCAAATATGTAATGGTATTAGATTACACCGTATATCATTGTATGCCTTTCTCATGAATGTATATGAAATATGTTTTATAAATAGCAATTAATCATACAGAGTATTATAACAAAGTTGCATGACAAGTTCTTTTGTAGAAGCCAGGCTTGTAAACATATTTCTTTCTTTCTTTTCTTTGTCACAGTTTACTATATTAGGTGTACTATGTTTACGGCTGGAGTCTATATATCACACCACATTCTATTATAATGTTGATGGATGTAGAATACCTATCACCCCCCCCCCCCCCATTCCATTATAATGTTCTATTACAGTGCTACTGGATGAAGACTACCCACCACTCCTCATTCGTTTATAATTTATTACAGATCTGTGAATGAAGACTACACATCACCCATCATTCTACTATAATGTTCTATTACAGATCTGTTTTATGAGGATTACTCATCACCCCACATTCTTTAATAATGTTTTATTGCAGAACTGTGAATGAAGACTACACATCAACCTGTATTCTATTATGTTTTATTGCAGATTTGCTGGATTAAATAGAGTGACAGACACTATTAGAATACACAAATCAGCTGCAAATGTACTACAAGACTATTTCTTATTAACCAAAACAACAAAAGAAATGTCCTTAATGCAGAAATCTCAAAAATAACATGCCAGAGGAAAGCTGTGAAGACAGGATCAGAACACTCAGGAAGGAATGGACCCTCAAATGTGTGAACATTAGGACAAAACCGCACACTGTCCCACAGTTAGGAATACAATGTCAACAGCATAACCGAGGCAAATAAAACAAAGACAATGGCATATGATGAAGTATCAATATCACTGCCCTAGGGGCATGCCCATAAGTACTTGGTCTCTTTCAGGAAAAGTTGGACTGGTTCCCAAACTGGTTAACTACATGTCACGATCACCCTGACTGCGACCAATTGCATACTCGATTTCCCACCCCAATGGCCGTTATTGAGAAGACTCATCAATATGCCAATTTATCATTTGCTGCCCGCAACATATGTAAAGAAAGGTTTATTGTATTTCTTAAATGCACAGCTTAAAATCTTTTAATGGTACTTTGTAATCAAATAGCTGAAGCAGCAAAGTTGCCAGCGCCATCACCCACTAACCCGCTGGTTGCGGCCTAAAATGTCCTCAAGTGAGATTTTGTTGTTGTTCTTGATCACATGGCTCATACAGCCTCATAAAACGGGTGTTAGAATGTTTGGTGAGGTATGTCAGCTGATGTAATTCTGACCACATCATCCATCAAGTAACCAACAAAGAAAAGGTCCCTTTGTACACGTCTTGATGCTTATTGGACATACAGTGTTAGCCCCATAATTATATAGACCAATCAGCACTCAAAAGATGATGTGGCCAACATCGGGCCAGTTGCTTTATACGTCTCTGGACATTTCCTGGTATCCATTCCTACATCAACCCAAGATCCCAGGCTGCCTTATACATCTCTGGACATTTCCTGGTATCCATTCCTTGGTCAACCTGGGATCCCAGGTCAATTTAAAATATCCTCTTTAAAGTATATTGGACCCCATGACCCACACTACAGCAGCTACCACCACCCATCAAGTGCCATTTGGTAAATTAAATTGACCCATACCCCCAATATTTACCACAGTAGTATGGAGGAAGCAAGGTGTTCTACATTCACTATGTAATACTCCACATTTTTTCACTTTGTATTACATCACTATCTGGCAGTAAACCACATTGAAAACATGTAAAGAAAATACCAAATGTCTGCGAATACAACTTTCCCCACAGCAGAATAAACAAACAATTGCATAATCTATAAAATCATAAAATCATATACATCTCTAGAGGATAGACAACTTAAAAAAATATATTGCTATCTTGTGTGATCCTGGGATATCTTGTTAATTCACCTTTATATTTCAATCATGCATGACACAATGATGAGCTCAGTATGACCTCAGTGAACTGGTCATATCTGAATCACATCATAAACAAACACATGAAGCCAGAAAATACACAAATGTTAACACAACAAAACCACACACAGAAGCCACCCAAAAGTCCAAACACTGTTGGACACTGAAAATGTCTGGACAATGAACTCAGTCTTTATTTTGCATATAAATGAAATGTATTATGCATATTATAATTTAATTAATCATCATCATGTGCCATGCCGGTAAGCGTGGGCAGTCATGTTTCACCATCTTACATTATCACCAGAGTCATTGATCAGTTCTGTGTTCTTGTCCCAATCCAGATATTTACTTCTCTGCCCTCCCCTCTTTCTTCCCCCCCCCCCTCAATCTTGCCAGATGTTAACAAGTTCTCTAGTTTATTTCTTCTCATAAGTGCCCCAAAATATTTGACTGTTTAATTTCTCAAATCAGTTTAGGGTTTTCATTTGCATCTTGTAAGACTTGCTCATTGGTTTTTCTGTCTGTCCATGGTATTCTTCGCATTTTCCTCAGAAACCACATCTCCACTGCCATTAGATAGGTGTTTTTCAGCTTAGCTACTCATCGTCCATGTTTCACATCCATACAAAAGTACAGGTTCCACATAGCGCTTCAACACTCTGTAAATATTAGTTTAAAAGTTAGTTGCATGCCCTTTACAGGACGCTGCAATCAATCCCAGCATTTATTAGCCATTTCTGATTTACTAGGCAATGTTAGTTAGCAGTCTGCCATTGCTTTCTAAACAGCTGACGCTTCATGCCATTGAAATCAACGCAAAGCTGTCTGCTTCTACATCGCCCACAATTGACTTTAGAACCCTTGGCTCAGTAGACAAGGAATGATGAAACTGCATGTCTCACTATCCCTAAAGCTGCAGCGCCAGTTTACATATATAATGGTATTTCCAAAATAAACCATTGATTGGCTGCCACAGCAACACCGTTCATTGCTTGCATCATTCAGTAGTCTTTTAGCTCACTACACATCAACCAAGTCACATTTTTTCACAGGTTCACAAATCATGAACAAATAAACATGAACACTGTTATTGCCTTTCACGCCAGCTGTGAAATTCTTGGTGTGGAGCTCATCTGTCACACTTGAATGTCATCCTTGTCAACCCTTATCATGCACATCTTTACGCCCATCTCTGAATTTCCTGCACCAATCCCTCACAGAAATGTCACTCATAAGGTTATCAACGTACACACAACCCAATCGATGATGAATCTCTGCCCCATTTTAACCTTCTGCTTGAAGAAAACAAATCACACTATGATAGGGAAACGTACACTCTAGTCAGACTGCTTAATAATGATAACGAACGTACATCAATTATGTCAACATACGATGTGACTTTGGTTGTTTAGTGACATAACAGTTGGTGAGTTTTAGAAGAGAAGCATTGTCATGAGGAAGCCAGCTCCAAGAGGGATCCCATGACTGGGGGGTTCACCGCCAATGAGCTTTTGCAAGAGATCAAGGGGAAGGCCACATGTTCTAAGGACAGGCTGCAGTTACTGCATTGAGCAGAATATACCACTTCACAGGAAAACACTCCATTACGAGCAAGGCATGTGAGACTAATGCACAAAATATGATAACATTGTTAATGGTACACAAACTCTGTGAACATCTCAATGGGTTTTTCAAAAAGGGTATTTAAAAGGCAAGAGGATTAACTTCATTGCACTAGGTTTAATTCCATAAAGCTCAGTCTCTCTCTCTGCGGAGCAGCTAACCACCTATTGAAAGCATTGCACGGAGCATAAAGTCCATAACTACAGCGACAACCCGCGCGCGGGGGGGGGGGGGGGGGGGGGTCTCTCAGAAAAATGTGCGCCTGTAAACGAATAGCGGAGTGCAAAAATGAACCTACGAGTATGAACCAAAAACGTAACAACTTCATTATGAATTTACACTGGAGTTCACTATCATGAGAAACTATCAACATACATATTTGTCTAATGGACCGTATAAATTTAGATAATTACTGAACTATCATTTTAATCATTCATTAAAAAAAATACTGAGACTAAATGCATACAGGGAATGACAGCAGGACAATGTCATGACTGACTCACAATTGTGCTCAAAGTATAATAAATGTAATATCCTGAAGAATGCACTGGTAGTCTGTGAGTGCTACGTTCCAGATTGACTAGTTGCAGTTTACAAATTTGGTTTACTAGCCTTAGATGAACCTCTTGTCACTGTCGTTCCGGTATCAATGACCAGCACACAGTCCTCGATGGCTTTCTGGGATAATCTACAACCCCAGGTCCAAAGGATATCACATGGCTTTTTGTGGGCCAAGGAAAACAACCTATGAACAAGGCTGACTGGACACCAAACCTGTCTTTATTTTGCAGATAAATGAAATTTATTATGCATATAATAATTTATATATTACAGTATTTACGCATAAATATTCATGAGCCAAATCAAACCATGCCGGTCTCTCTGGCTGAGGGGTTACAACACTTTCTCCGTAATCCCGTTTGTCACGCAGAGTCTCGTAGCGGGAGCGAGATGGGAGCGGTTTGGCACCCGCTGGTGACTTGCGGGACACTGAGCCGGCCGCTCAGAAAGCAATGGCAAACTACTGAGCGTAATCTTGCTAAGAAATCAACAGACAGCTGAAAGATGCTGCTGTTGACAGCGATGTCTTGTAAAGGATATGCGAAGAAAAAAAAATTCAAACCATGCTCTCCGAACAACTGTGAATTTCAATTAAATGAATAAAACTGAGAAGAAAAGAATTTTGCTGAGATTCTGTGTCGTGTGGTCAGATTCAATATCGGGGTTACAGTTTAAACTAGTTGGACTTGTGATCAGGTGAACAAATGCCAGACTGTTGGGGTCTACAATACTAATAAAACAATTAACCAATAAACATATCAGGTATAATATCAACAAAATATGCATGCTCAGAATTTACATGAACAAATAAAGCATTCAGAACGTAAAAATGAATAAATGAAACATCCAGAAAAAACATGATGAAATAACACATTAAAAAACGAATAAATAAACAACACATTCAGGAAAAACAAAAATATTAATAAATAACGCATCTAGGCATAGCATAAATAAATAACATACTTAGAAAACATGCACACACAAGCACAATCAGAAAAAAGCCATCATGAACAAATAAACATACATAAAAGAAGGCCTACACCTTGATGATAAAAGGAACAGCTTTATGAAGTCATGAGATTAAATAACATACTCAGAAAATATGCACAAATAAACACAATCAGAAAATGAGCTGACATTCCCACTAACTGACTTTGATGCATACAAAGGTAAATGTATTTGATGTCACAAGCTTCAACATTCTCACCGACTGACAAACCTTGCAAATATCATTGGATACAAAGATACATGTATTTGATATCATAAGCTCTGACATTCTTAGTGATAGATCTTGCAAATATCAATGAAAAACAAAGGTATCGATGTCACAAGCTGACATTCCCACAAACAGATCTTGCAAATATCAATGCAAACAAAGGTAAATGTACTTGATGTGATAAGCTGACATTCCCCACTAACAGATCTTGCAAATATCAATGCATACAAAGGTAAAATATTGTAAGATACATGGATATATATATATACACAGTTTACTAGTGAGGTACTATATAACACAAGGATACTAAGTGCAGATCTTTAGCAGGACACAGATATCTTACTCTAAAACATACAATGATGCCAGAAAATATTGCTGAAATGGTATGAGACGAAATACTTGCAGCTACAAATGTTATGTCTAGTAATACATAGCAGTTGGCGACATGTACTACAAATCATGCTGATAAATTATGCTTGAATGAGAATTTTACTTACAATAAAATAAAAGGAAGGAAGGAAGGAAGGAAGGAAGGGAGGGAGTTTTAGGGTTTCCAGGGGGGGGGGGGGGGGGGGGGGGAATTAAGTTTATTTCAAGATTGCATTAATACAAGAACCGATTACTTGATATGTTTTTCCCTTCATACTGTACGGTTCTGTACGTCTCACCCTTTCTAAAATTCAATTTATAAAGTAAGTAGACCCACAAATCATGTTTTATGTGGACGTCTAGACTTGTTTTAGTATGTGCTATTAAATTTAGCTTCATTTTTACGTATACTGTGTAGGAGCGGGGGCGGGATTTTTAGGTAGGAAATACGAAAGGGGAGGAATGATGTTCTGAAAATATGGTGAAGAGGGGCAAAGACCAAATTTGTAGGTAGGAAACATGAAAAAAAAAGGGGGGGGGGGGGATGACGTTCTGAAAATATGGTGAAGGGGGGCACTGGCCAAAAAGGTTGAGAACCACTGAGATAGAGAGTGGATAGGTGCGTGTGGGGGAAGGAAGAAGTGGGGTGTAGTTGGAGAGGGGGGGGAAGAGAGAGAGAGAGAGAGAGAGAGAGAGAGAGAGAGAGAGAGAGAGAGAGAGAGAGAGAGAGAGAGAGAGAGAGAGAGAGAGAGAGAGAGAGAGAGGAGGGATCAATTTGAATGCCAGCCACTCGATTTAACTCAGAATTAAAACAAACAAAATATCACATACCAATAGTAATAAAAACATGAATTCATTTACACCTCTGCTTTAAATTATCACTACACAATTCTCTGCATTCCTTATCTATTAACACAAGTAGTCTCAGTGATAGTAATTATATAGAGAACACTGACTACACCTCTACATAAACCACATTACATTCTACCAGCAAATGTTGTCCGTGACTTTTGCATGGTGTAAGTTTACTCTTCATCTACTTCAAATAACAGCATATACACAATAGCCACATCAACAAATCTACAAGGGCTGCAATATTTACAGCTGAGATCTTCACAAAATAATGACGCCCTAGTTTGAGGTGAAGCTGATCTTTGGATAGTAAATTGCAGCCTAGCCATCTTAGATAAGGGTGACAAAATAAGAATTGTTGTGTGCACACTGCACATACTACAAGATCATTTGACAGTTGAAAATTATAAAGAAAAGACTGTAAATGGCCACTGCCATGGTCAAACATTAAAAATGCTTCCCACAATAGAATTAAGGATACCTGTAGATCTCATATGAATGCATAATTCATAATTGTCCAGTGATGGATTTAGCGGCAGTCAAAAAGCTAGATTTGGAGTTCAACATCGCTAAATGGATAAGAGCAATTATTCTTAAACAGCCAGTGTGCTAATGCTGAGGTAGCGGGTTCAACCCCTACACCAGTCAGTTGGACTCAAATGTTGACTTCTCATCCTTGACTTGGGGAATTAAATTACAATTACCTCTGAAGTCACCTGATGACAAGGGACACTGGTTATAGGGAAATGCTAATCCACATGCATAAATCGGTCCAGTCCACTAGAAGCAGTAGCACATGCATGTACTATACTTGAGTTCACAGCAAGCGAATGACAAAAAACACTAGATTTATATATTGACATGATAAAAAACTGCATCCCAGTCTTGAAGATGACATGACTGGACAAATAAACAAAGTTTGCACAGGTTAAAATTGTCTTCTGGCACTTTTTTAAATGAAAGGATAAAACCTCAACAAAATATTACATTTTAAAACCAACTGTCAAAAGATTAGAATGAGTCAATCAGCTCTCTTACATTTGAGTCTGTGTTCTCTCTGTTGATCAACAAAGCTGCTGTTAGCAGACAGAACCACTAGAAAATATAAGTGTTTACTTTCTATACAATATCTCTAGGCTTAAATTTTAAAATGAAACAGCCCTTCAACCATAAAAAAATTGTATTTATAGAATATGTGTTTCTATTATACATTTCAAATTGTGATCCTCATGGGTAATCAATCAATCAATCAGGTGCCGCCTCCACAAAGAAGGTTGGCATGCAATGGATATCCAAGTGTTGTCTGTCTCTTGTCTTAATTGTAAATTCTGTCAGACTGCTGTTTGTCCATCTCTTGATGTTGTCTTTTCTCATGTATAATTGCCTACCTCTTGCTCGCTTGCCTTCAGCCTTACTTTCCAGTATGGCTTTCATAATATAAATATATGGGGGGGGTTGAGTGATCTCGAGGTATGGTTACCGCCTCACGTGCTGAAGGTCCCGGGTTCAAGCCCTGGTGAGGGCTGGGATTTTTCACTTGGACTTCTTGTAACAAAATGTCCCCTGGTCTCTGGGTAGTGAGATCGGACACCCAGTGTGTATTGTTGTGCACGTAAAATATCCCTTGGCAGTTGGAAATAAAAAAATAAAAGAGTAGCCTAACAGCGCTGCCCTGGCAAAATTTTGAGTTAAAAATCTACCCAAAGTATTTTAGGATCCTCGTCTGTGCTGCGGAGTTCGTGTACTGAGCTGAGATTCACCGGACTCAAGCTTGAGTTAGGAGTAGAATGGAGCACTTATGGGTTACACCTGTGTGTGTGATGTTGATCTGTCGACTAAAATAAACTATGGTTTTTATAAGAGTGTTGTGTCTTTTATCATAGCACAAAAATATTTCACATCCTTCTTTATTTTATTTCTTTCATCAACTCTTTTCATTCCCAGTTTTTTCTAGAACCTCTGTATCACAGGTGATACAGGGGGTCAAAAGCAGTAAAGCTGCAAGAATGCAGTGAATAAAAGAGACAAACAAGTCAAAAAGGACAGTTTGACAAAAACATATTCACACAAAAAGGGAGGTGCTGTAGTGACAAACCTTCATTAGCAAACACAAAAGATTAGACATAAGACACAGGCATAACGACATTAAGGTATAATCTGTAAACATGAGAATTGTGGTCAAGGGGTCAGACTGTCTGCCCCCTCCCCCCCTTATATTGTGGGACATATGAATGACACTCAGTAAGACCAGATTTGTTTCTTTGTGTGTAAAACCCAGCCTGTAATTATCCGTAGCAAGTGCTTTATTTCTCAGTCTAAACAACGGACTTGAATGGTACAAACCAGCTATGGTACAGTAGCCGTCATTAAAGCAAACAAAAACAAGTTTGATGACAAGAAAATAGGATAAATGCAAAAACCATATTCAATGTGTTATTGCATGTGCTTACATATCCAGGGAGACAAGGCCGCACAGCGGCTAGCACGATGGTCTGCTGGTTATGTTTTGCCATCCCCTTCAAGGCAGGGATTGTTGTCATTTACCTGGGTTCTGTCCGCAGTTGTTGCAGTGTGAACTGCATGTTCAGAATGATGGGCCTGGCGCTTGGAATTGACTGGATTGCCATTTTGGTTCACGGGTGAATTTTTCTCGGGGACTCCTGGGGGTTGTCACTGGAGCAATTAAACAATGCTTTCAGCTGGCCACCCTACCAAAAGGGGCCGAGCTATATAGGATACATCCTGGGGCAATGAAGTCAATCCTCTTGACTTTTAATGCAGTAATGTGTGGCTGCTGATTTTCTAGTGACTGTCGCTTCCATCGATGATGAACTGTATTTTCCATGGAGGACATTTGTGTTGGTATTTTGACGGCGGCATTATGCACATTGTACCTATGGAGGCTGTTGGCTTGCCGAGACTCCTGTCTATTCACTTTTCACATGGGACAGTGAGGAGCATTTCATGCGATATTCACTAGCACAGGAACGGAGCATAATGGAGACGACCCATTGCCGTGAAGTTGGAACCACGACAAACCAACCTGGGTTCCCAGGTTGACCCAGCCAAAAATGTATCCCAGAAAATTCCCAAGGAAACAAAGGTGGCTGCTGTGATAGTGACAACATTACCCAGCGAGTGCTGACTGACCTAAAGACATGTGATTAGCACCATATGTCCAACACACCTTAAGGTGTGAAAAGGGATCCTTTACTTTAGTTACATATTATCCTGTAATGTAGTTATTTTTGTGTCTATAGGTCTATGTCCATTGTTTTCATTTGCCGATGAAGTCTTCTTGAAGAAACATCCTTCACTATGTGTAATGTTTTTATAAAGCTACCCTACACTTCATTTCTCTTTCATTTAATATTTGATCTAAATATGAAGTGTGTGTATATATATATATATCTAATATATATATATATAATATATATAATATATATATATGATATTGGTGCAATAGAGAAATAGAGATGGATTGAAAACCAGACCTGCATGTGAGTAGGCTAAACTTTACTGACAGCCCATGTTGCTTAATGAGTGGATTTGATCATTGCTGCACCCAAAACTACATAAAATGACACTCACAAATGGTCACAGAAAATAATAATAAGAAGAATAATGTCAGAATATAACCAGATACTGTGACAGTAACTTAGTAAATTAACAAATTGATTGATGTTAAAACTTAATGCACCATTCAAACATAATTATGTTGTTTCAAACAATGAGGAAGACAACAAAAATGTATGTATGGCCGAACTACCATATTTAGGTCAACAAATTGAACAATGTTCACATCTTTTTATGAGAGACACTTTTCTAAAAACTGGATTACGAGATTGGTTGAGGTGTGCATGCTGGCAATAGCTGTAGTGAGTGGCTGTGTTCTTGTTTTTATGAAAACAACCTGGTATCATATTATCTCCACATAATTCTTGGGGTAGAATCCAATTTTTCCGTCCTTTTTGCCCTTGCACCAGCCCATTTCATCCTCTGTAGCAATTTGCATGAAAATATCACCTGAAAAGACATTTGTTATCATATTGAAAATGAAACAAGCAAAACACAACAACATTTCATTCACCTTACATTTTACACTGTAAGAAAACTGTGCAGAATGTTCTAGCGAAAAATCAAGAATAACCCAGATGCATCAAGGTTACTATATACTAGAGCATTAAGTACTAGAGTTAACAGGCATCAAAGTTACTAAGGACTAGAGCACTAAGTACTGGAGTTACAAGGCATAAAAGTTACTAAATACTAGAACACTAAGTATCAGAGTTAAGGTATCAAAATTACTAAGAAAATGAGCAGAATGTTCTAGTGAAAAATCAAGAATTACACAGATGCATCAAAGTTATTAAATACTAGAGTACTAAGTAGATGAGTTACTAGACATCAAAGCTACTAAACTAAGTACTAGAACACTAAGTAGCCGAGTTACCAGGCATTAAGGTTACTAGCTAGAGCACTAAGTATCAGAGTCATCAGACATCAAAACTACTAAGTACTAAAGCACTACGTACCAGAGTTACTAAATACTAGAGCACAAAGTATCAGAGTTAAGGCATCAAACTTACTAAGTATAAGCCCATTAATTACTATAGTTACCAAATACTAGTTACTAAGTACCAGAGTTAACAGGCACTAGAGTTAAAGTATGAAATAACTGATAAGATTCATGGAAAAAGAGACAGTGGAGACAGCATAAGAAGATTTCAGACAGTGTCTTGCAACATGACATGGAAAGACAGCACATGAATCGATACATTTACTGGAGAGGCATGTTTATCCAAGCTAGCTGGCAAGGCACTTGATGATAATTATAACCAACCTATGGTATGACACTTGATGATGTGCAAGGCTGCCTTGAAAGAGTTACCAGAAGTTGCTTCTGAGATGTTTGTACAGAGTTGCGTGCCACTTCAACAAGTTTATAATGCGAAAAACAAAGTCAAGGACCAATTTCCATGCCATGCTGTGTATTGGATACATGGTGACTGCGCTATATTTTTTATTGACCAATCAGCATTAGTTGGGTCATGTGGTCAATATCCTGCCAGCCACCTTTATATCCTAGGATTATTTTAGGCTGGGTCACTGACGAACAATCCCAGAGTTTATAGTGCACTAAGAGTTAATTAGTTTGCTTAATCCAGAGAAAAGCCATTGGAAGAAATGAAACAGAAATGACTCTGCCAGTTTTAATAGTCTCATAGTATGCATTTCTGGCTGATGTACTTTTCAAATGCCGGTGACTTGTTAATGAAGAATTCTGACAGGCCGACAAAGACAGACAGACAGAGACAGAGAGGCTGACACAAGACACACAGAAAGACAGAGAGGCAGGCAGAGACACAGAGAGAGACTGAAAGAGAGACACAGAGAGAGACACACACACACACAAACATGCATGCACACACACTCACAAACACACATATATACAGTTTCTGCAAATAAATGAACTAACCAGCTTTAAACTCTAGCTCATCATCCTCCGCCTTGACATAGTCATAGAGAGCTCTGACAGTCCAGCCCTGACTCGGGGCATCTTCTTCTCCTTCATCATTGTCAAACTCATCTGGTTCTCCAAATGGATTCTCTCCTGCATTTGCTGGAGACTCAGATCTGTTTCTGAAACCACAATAATGCAAGCAATTAGTATCTATACAATGATGGCACAAGTAACATATTTTTCTTCATAAATACCCTTGAATTCACTCTACATTAAAAACATTCACAATATGCTAATCATCTGCTCCTTACAGACTGTACAAGTTACATATGTTTCTTAATTACTACGCATGAATTCATTCTACATCAACAAATTCACTATATGCTGATTGTCTGCTCTCTGCAGATAGTACAAGTTACACATGTTTCTTCATGACTGTCCATAAATTCACTCTATACCAATAAATTCACTATATGTTGATCATCTGCTCCCTGCAGATGGCACCATGAGTATGGGAACTCTTTGTTGGCTGCTGAGGAGGGGATGCAGATCACAATGGAATATCTCAAGTGCAATGATGATGGTTCTTGATTTAAGATTTCATTGTTTCATCTTCGTCCCGGGACATGCGGGAGTCGAGGGAAAAGAACAAGCTGATAAACTGGCTGGCTCTGCACCCCCTGTAGATGGCCAGCGCATGGATTGTGCCGATGTTATTAACGTCCTTAAAGATTTGGCGAGAACAGAGGACTTTGACGTCAGTGAATCCACATCGCTGTCCAGGATGATAGACTTGGGAGTAAGAATCGGCACAGCCAGATGCGAGAGGTACATCGGGAAAACAAGGCGCCTCGTCAACCAACACAGAACTGGCACTATTAGCCACCGGACGCTGATGCATACGCTGGGGGGAGGATCTGAGCACCTATGGACATGTCCGGAGTGCAATGAAGATACCCCAACTGATAACTGATAACTGAAGTTTCCTCTCTAAAAATTAGTTGCATATCCTTGCATATCCTAGTATCCTAGAACTAAGATTGCTGAACTCTCAACAAACTGAGAAATCCTTTAGATTACTTCTTCAGGACATTGTTCTTGCAGACAACTGTATTCAAGTCTGCACCAACATCTCAAACTGTTCTTGCAGAATAATGTTATTCAAAATCTGTACCAACATCTCAAGCCACTCTTAAAGTGACTTATCTGATTCCAAATTCCACCACTGCAATATAATTGTATGCCATCTGACTTTCTAACTGTATTCTGATCCATTTTAAATGCCACATTTTAGCAGAACCCCCACAAGTTTATCTGTTACAGTGTTGCCACTGACACACTGTACCCTTTTCAACTTCTACTGCTAACAGAAATTGACCTGATAACTTGGATTTGACAAAACAGCAATAAAACTGAACATTTCATTTTGCTAGTTTTCTTTGTGGTTTACGTTTTTCTTTGTCTTTTTAAGTGTCCCCCACATCAGTTATATGTCTCCTCTTTACAAGAATCTTTATTCTTCTTTTTATCCATAGCAATTATATTTTTCATGAAAAAGCTTCAACATCTGCAAAACTAAAACAAACAAAAACTATGAGACCCCCCCCCCCCCCCCCAAATAAAATAAATAAAATACTATTTCAAATTTTTTATCTTATTTCCATTGTCTGACCAGACCTTTTTTTTATGTTAATAACATAGGCTGCCTTTCTTACTGAAATTTTGTAACTGATATGGGACAGTTTTCTGTGTATACATAATATACAGCCAATCATTTTACAGAATATCTTTGTCGATGAAGGTAACAAAATGAGTTCTTTCAGGTTATAAAGAGCCAAATATAATGCATGGTAGTGAATGAGAAACAGCAGATTAGTGGGAGTTTGCAGAAATCTGGTTCTATAGAACAATGCTGACAGATAGAAAGAACAATGAAGATACAAGTCTTTAAAAAATTAGAAGTAATTACATGTATCAAAAGTAGACAACTCTTTAATTTGGCACATCATAAGGAGTAGACAGGTATACAACAAGAAAGCTGGAGGGATAGAGACAGTGGAAGAACTAGAAAAAAGATGCAGGACAGACTCATGGCGTGGACAAACAGCTGCATGAAAATGGTCAGCAACACCAGAGGCAGGGGATTTTGGTCAGGCATCATGACCCACAAACAATCAATGACTAATTTTCAAATAAGCATACAGGATTTCAAACAGCACATACTTGAATTCAGTCCTAACAATTGCAAGCTATAGCTATTGATAACAATGAGATTGCATTCTATATCAAATGAACTGACCAACAGCAAACATGCTATTTCATGTGTCTGTTTCCTCATTTCCATTCCAAAAACTAATGTCTATGGTATCACTGTTTTTATGTGCTTTCCAAAACATGCTCACAAGCGTGCTGTTTTTGTCTGCTGGGGATGGCGAAGTACTTACAGGTTTGTCCAGAATGCAAATATGTGGGATTTTGGTAAATAAATAAATTAAATAAAACAACAGAATTTCTGTCAGTAAATGAGAGACAACTACAGCACGGAAGTGATCTGACAGGTAACAGCAGCAGTGCTCATTTTAAATGCAGGCCTAGAACTCACTTTACCCATGATAAAACAAGGCAGATAAGTTTGTATCATCACAAGCAAGCAAGCGTGATCAATATCACCAGGGGCAGACAAATCACATGTGTTAGGAAGTCATGGTGATTAAATGCACATGGTGATTAAATGCACATTGTGATTAAATGCACATTGGTGATTAAATGCACATGCTGTCAGCAACAACTGTAATTATTTCTAATACACGTGCACATTCTGCAGGCTGTCTTTTCCCCAACAAGCAAACCCTAATGTCATTGTGTACACTGTGGTTCCAGTGAACAACAGTAACTTGGCTGAATAAATGTTTTCCAACATCTTGGATGGTTGGTGATACCCTGGAAGAATGAGCTTGATCTCTTAAGGCCGATATACTGGTGTTCAGGTCACCTGCGCCACAATAAGAACTTGTATCTATTAGAGTCATGCTGGTGTACAAATTTTTCTTCCAACCCAAGGCATCATATCCATGGAGACATATTGCAGAGCTTTCCATTGCCCTCTTGAAGGTCAGAAAATAGCAAAGTGTGCACGACTGGTACTGGAACTTCACAATTATGAAGAGAAATATCAGGATGTAACCAGGTCAAGAAGTAACCAGCTCAGGATGTAACAGGTCAGGATGTAATCAGGTCGGGATGTAACCAGGTTGGGATGTAACCAGGTTCGGGATGTAATCAGGTCAGGATGTAACCAGGTCAGGATGTAACCAGGTCAAGATGTAACCAGGGCGTGATGTAACCAGGTCATGATGTAACCAACTCAGGATGTAATCAGGTCAGGATGTTACCTGGTCAGGATGTAACCAGGTCAGGCTTGTAACTAGGTCAAGATGTAACCAGGTTGGGATGTAATCAAGTCAGAATGTAATCAGGTCAAGATGTAACCAGGTCAGGATGTAATCAGGTCAGGATGTAACCAGGTCAGAATGTAACCAGGTCAGAATGTAACCAGATCAGGATGTAACCAGGTCAGGATGTTACCAGGTCAGGATGTAACCAGGTCAGAATGTAACCAGGTTGGGATGTAACCAGGTCAGGATGTAACCAGGTTGGGATGTAACCAGGTCAGGATGTAACCAGGTCAGGATGTAATCAGGTCAGGATGTAACCAGGTCAAGATGTAGTACTGCACATACTCAGATTAGGCATAAGCCTGTTGTTGTTTCCTTCTAAGGTTTTATGTTATTTCAATTCCAACAGACTCTAACCCAATGCCAGAGAGCATATAACACGTCACTGAGGGTGAATGGATGCTAGATCAACTGCTATTACAGGACATCACAGTGGTCTAAAGCATGTGTAATAAGATGCATGAAGTCATTAACAGATACTGATCTCTCAGAACATTATGGATAGGACAGCATAATATATAATATTTTCCATAACACAATGAATAATGTACTACATCAGCCACCACAACTCTCTCACTTCTGGTACACATTGCTTCAGGATGGGTTGATCCTGAGTTGAAAGTAAAGGGCTCTTTTGCACGCCTTGAAACCTACTGAGGTCTACATGGACATGGCGCTTATTGCACTTAAACTTTCAGTGCGCTGATGGCGATGTGTGGGGTTCAACTATTACACCAGTCAGATGTACATCAATTCATACATCTTGTTTAAAAAGCAATGGCAAGCTCATAATCATCAAGTTAGTAAGTTAGCCGTGGTTGTACCTTCACAGCAAAAGGTCGCCCCATTATGCTCCGTTTCTCGGCCAGTGAATATCACACAAAATGCCCATTGCACCATGTGAAAAGTGGAACAGACAGGAGTCTTGACAAACCAACAGCCCACATAAATATACTATGCATAATGCCGCTACCAGAAAGCCAACACAAAAGTCCATCACAAAACATTCAGTTCATCGTCGATGAAGTAAAAGTCACTAGACAACCAGCAGCCATACATTACTGCATAAAGCAAACCCAGTTAGTTCAGCGACCTGCCACCGCCATTTTTCTAAGCATGCGGTTTGCACTACAAACAACCGCGGACAGATGTAAAAGCACTCCATACAAAATTAACAGCTCACTGTGTCACTCCACGCACTCAACTCAGCAGCAGGGTGACAGAACCATGTACTACCAGTCCAACATGAAGTAAATGCGTAAGCAAACCGTAGCCACAAGCATAAGCACTCCAAAGGCCTTAAGAGCTCAACCGCCTTTCCTCCATGTTGGGGACTGGACGTGATAATCAAGTGCTATGATGAACGGCATGGGCAGTCATGGTTCATCATCTCACACATTCACCAGTCTCTAATCAGGTCTGTGTTCTTGTCCCGACCATGCCATGCTGCCAAACAATCAAGGTATTTATCCCTTTGTCTTCCTCTTGCTATCTTCCCATCAAGCTTGCCAGTTGTCATTATATTGTCAAGTCCATTTCTCCTCACATGTCCAAAACATTCCTTGAAGGACTGTCATTTGATTTTCTGTCCATCCATGGTATTTTTTGCCTTTTTCTCAAAAACCACATTTCCACAGCTATTAGATGTTTCTCAGCTTGTTTGTTAACTGTCCGTGTTTCACACGTATACAACAATATGGGTTCTATAAAGCACTTCACCACTCTTTTTCTCACTGTAGTTGACAATATTTTGTTGGTAAGTATGTTTTCCATTTTGCAGAAGGCCACCTATGCCATGGCAATTCTTGATCTAAGCTTTGCAAGGCATCTTATACAAGATGTTACGACTGTTACAAGATAGTTATACCGATTCATCTGTTTGATAATATTTCCATTAACTTGGATGTTACAAAGTGGTATTTCTTTCTTCTTGGAGATGACTATGATCTCATGTTTTCTTACAATTCAATTCTAAACTTAGTTTCTCACTGCATATAATAACCGCACCCACCAAATGTTGTAGGTCTTGCCCGTTGTCTGCAATCAGTACTGTATTGTATGCATATCTTATATTATTGATGTTTTGTCCTCCGAATGCAACTCCTTTCATATCCTCTACATTTCTCACATTTTCACTATAAGGGAGAAAAGATCTGGAGACATCACACACCTCCTCCTGATAGGCTGAAATTGACCCACTTCATTTATGGTAGCTGCTTGTTTCCAGTAGATGTTCTTTATAACTCGTAAGATCTTTTCCATCCCATTGGAGGTTTGCCAGCATTTTCATCATGGCAATATGTCTTTCTCTATCAAAAGCTTTTCTGTAATCAATGCAGAAAATATGAACGCCTTGACTGACTTCTATTGAATGCTGTATTATTCTTCTCAGCAAATACACAGCATTTATTGTACCTTTGCCTTCTATAAACCCACACAGTTCTTCACCTATTTCTGGTTTTATTTTCCTCATAACCCTGTACATGATGATCCTTAGTAAAATCTTTGTGATATGACTCATTATGCTGATTGTTCAATGTTGATCACATTTCAAGGCTCCTGACGTTTTTCAGAATAGCAATAAACAATAATTTTCATAAGTCAAGGGAATATCCCCAATATGTATATTATTTACCAATCTGGTAACTTGGTCTATACCATATTCTTCTAAGGCATTAATCATTTAAATGGCAAGCTAATGAACGTAAAATTGCCTAGAAAATCAACCATAGGTCAACATGACCAAATGGATAAGAATGCATGTTCTTAAACATCCTGTCTTCTGATGCCGAGGTAAGGGGTTCAATCCCTACACCGAACAGTTTGATAAAATGTTGTCCTTGACATGGGGACGTTAATTACAAGTACTTCTGAAGTCGAAGTGGGTTCGCCTGACAGCGAGGGACACTGTTAATAGGGAAAGCTAATCCACACTCAAAAATTCAGTCCAGCCATACTAGAAGTAATGTTTATGGACTAAGCTCGAGTTCAAAGCGAGCGAGCGCCCCAAAAAAAATTAAAAATCAACCTGGATTTGGGGCTGATTGCAACAAAGGACATGGAAGTTTTATTTTTCTTTAACATACTGAGCATATGGTGCTTGGCTCATATTTTTATAGAACAGCAGACAGTCTGTGGGTGATGTTGGTCAGTATTACACCTTCTATTTCCTACATTACTTGGTACCCATTTTATACCGGGTCGACCTGGAGCAAAGTTGCATTTTTTCCTTCTTTTTTATATCACTGTAGTCTATGACCACTAAACATAGGAAGAAAACAAAGTGCAACACAACCATTTTAAAAAGGTATACAGTAACAAACACAAACCCTTATATCTCAACAAACATTCCATCAGGCAGCAGGCTTTTGGATTGTGTTTTCACCTCACATAATATAAAGCATGCACATCCAAATAAAAAATGTCAATGTTGCATGCGCAGTATTACGGTTCAAAACAAGATGCCAGGGTGATTACTTTCCAGCCATCTCTACACATCTCGGAGGCTTAGCTGGCCCGATGTCATCCTGTGACTCCAGTTTTTCATTGTCTGTATCGCTGTCCTTTACATCTAAAACTTGACCCACAGACTCATCATCATCGTCATCATCATCATCATCATCACCAAATGGGTTCAGTGACTCACCAAACTTTAGAGAGCTGCTAATCAGAATAGGTCAGAAGTTTTTGAAGACATTTGTAGCAAAAAAAAACATAAACATAATGTAAAATTATTTGGCAGGATACATTAACTTCAGGAGCTGAAGTGGCACAGTTGTTAGTTCACCTGCTTGCCAATACAGTGTTCTAGGTTCAATTCCGCAGTAATGGCAGGAATTTGTTTGGAACAGACATGGCTCTGAGGTCAAGCAATCATCATCAAGCAGCATGTTCTTTAAAAAATAGTTCTTTAAATGGCCAAATGAAAAGTTCTCGATTCTGTGTCAGTTCATCTACTTCATGCATATTCATGCCCAAGGTGTCCGCAATGTCCTGTGTCCATCTTGGTGCTGGTCAGCTTCTTCCTTTTATTCCAGGAATGAAGTCTTCAATCACTGTTATTTCCAAACCATTGTGATATTTAATATAGCCAACATATTTCACTTCATAAGACACAATGCTGTTTATCAGTCAGTTTTCACTGGCTCGGGATAAACCAGCCTAGAAAAATTGGTACTGGATAATTTTTAGACAATTATCTGAGACAGAAAACTGGTTAAAAGGTGAACTGGTCACCCTGCAGCATGTTAGGTTGTGACCTAGTAAATGTATAAGTCTGAAAACTTCCACAACCTTACAACAATATCTGTCATGGGATTTGTACCTTTACTTTACATTAACTTCATTCAACATTGACACATCTGTCAATTCAGGTTTAAATGATGTCAACCACATTGACACATCTGTCAATTTATGTTTAAATGATATCAACCACATTCCTAAGGAAACTACCAGAAGCCACCAATGTCAACTGCCTTTCTTAATACCAAACTCATTTCTACCAAATTAAATTTATGTTTAAATTATATCAACCATATTCCTATGGAAACTACCAGAAGCCACACATGTCAACTGCCTTTCTTAATACCAAATACATTTCTACTGTTAACTCTTAGTTTACCACTTGAAGTGGCTCACATAGTGTCCCAAATTTACCAAACTCCTTTTAGAGTGGCTGCAGGAGTTGAAACTACAAGTGTAGAAAAAATAGGGGTGACTGTCGCTGAGCTGGTACTGGAATCTGAATAATCACAAAATGTAACTAGAAAGCTTGATGAAAAGGAAAACACACTCAAAAGCAAACAAACGGATTAAGTTTTTGTATTCATTGAATTACTTTTCTGAAACTATGATAGTACTTCTGCTTTCTAACAAAGTATTCTTGTTTTTTTAAATTGTTGTTTTTTGTGTTCATTGATAAAAACTGGTCAAAACATTAGCTCTCTCTGTGTTAATTTTTCTTGTGTCAATTCTAGCATTATTTTGTGTTCATTTAAATGTCAGACAAGTCTTCTTCTTCTTTCATCCTCATTGGGGCACAGGCCCTCAATCAAATCATCCAATCCTTGACGATCCCTTGCTGCTCCATCCATGTCCTCACCACATAATTAATTTTTGCATCTAATTCTCTTCTCCATGTGTTTTTAAGTCTTCCTCTCCTTCTTTTACCCAATGAATTCCAGACAAAGTCCTTTCTAGTTATACGATTCTCAGGATTCCTCAATGTATTCTCTATTCAAGTCCACTACTCTACAAGACTAGATTAAATACAATTCATGGCTTGTATTCCATTTCAATATTTCTACAAATCACTTCTGGTAATGTCTTGACATGTGGTGACATTTTTAGGTACCAAATGACCAAACTGCTCACAAAAATAAGCTTGTTCTTCTTCCGTTTGCTCATGGCGTGTTTGCGTGGCATTCTGATTGCTCTGGTGCACTTCATTCGTGGTTGCCTCCACCTTCAGAGCCTTTTTTTACTAGGGTAGCCTGTGGTCTTACTCGAGTTTAGATCTGTATATTTGTAAACACATCTGGGCATGTATGTATGTATGAACATACACATCTGTTACGGAGCCAAAGACTCACCATTGCCCCTTCTCTTGTTAGTTAAAACAGTTCTGCCACATCAAGACCAATAGTTAGAGTTTTGCTGCCAAAGGTGATAAATGCACAAGCCATGAGGGTAATTTGCAAGGTTGAGCCCTCACCTCTACGACCCAGTTTAAACAGCAATTTGGAAACAAAATAAGCTAATACACCTGGGGTTTAGGAGACACATATGTAATAGTAAAGGACCCTTTAACACACCTTGAGGTGATGGTAGTAGCCCCTTATGTTTATAGGCCAACCAGCCTTTGACGTGTGATGTGATCAATACCACACTGGCCACCTTTACTTCCTAGAGCTTTTCCTGGTAACATTTTTGGGCTGATTCAATTTAGAAACACAGGTCAATTTTCTTTTTAAATCTGCCTCGAAAGGGTTTGAAACACAAAGATGACCAGCAGGCTGTCAAGTAAACCTGCTAGTCACTGCCTACCATGTTTCCAAAACTCAAAACCTGAACAAATTATACAGTGAAGCAAAAGCATGCTATTCACAAACTATATTCTGTACTGAAAATATGAAAGTAATTCAGAATAACAGAATTAGCGACAAAACATTAACAGGCAGCAAAAGCTCCCAGAAATGTCAGCTACAAGATTAAATATGGACATTAAACAATAACGTTCATAACAATCTATTAAACAATAACGTTCATAACAATCTAGTCAATACAACTCCATTAATGGAAACAAAACAACAGGGAATAATACATAAGAAAACACATCATGTAAAATAAACCAAATAGAATACACAAAGACATTATGGTGAAAATACATAAAAAATTCTCAGTGAGTATTTCATTATATGTGGATTCATTCAAAACTAATATTGCTTACTTGTCAAGGAAATTAAAGTCAGTCTGTCAGTCAGTTACAGTCTCTCTCTCTCTCTCTCTCTCTCTCTCTCTCTCTCTCTCTCTCTCTCTCTCTCTCTCTCTCTCTCTCTCTCTCTCTCTCATATATATATGCTTCAAATGAAAATCTTAGAAGTGTGATAGCAATTATCATAACTATCCATTGTCTTGTAACCTGTCAATATCGTTGTTAAGGATGTCAAGAGTATTAAACACATGACATCACGGTGCAGACGAACACAGTGACATCATAAGGACAGTTTAAAGATGACCATCCCACTTTTGATATGCACCAAAGAGGAGCAGCATTCTGTTATACGTTTTTTGATCAGTGAAGGCATGAAACCTATAGAAATTCATCTGCAAATAAAGGTCCAGTATGCTGATGCATGCCTGAAAGACCAGCAAGTGTATGAGTGGAGTAGGAAGTTTCTAAATGGCGTGACTTTTGTCAGGCACACCAAGTAGTGATCCCAGATTGGTTACAGACGCGATCAAGAGTATTTTTTTCTACAGGAATCCAAGCACTTTATCAGCGCTGGGGGACATGCATTGAACGCAGTGGTGACTACATCGACAAATAATGCAATTGTTCTTTACTTTTTCAGGATATATTCACCCCCCCCCCCCCCCCCCCCCCCCAAAACAAAAACAACAAACAATAAATTTTTTCACTTGAAGGCCCTGCATATATATATATATATATATATATATATTTTGGAGTTGATCGCAACATCCCACAAAGGAATTGCAACATGTTAAGAATATAAAAGAAAATAACAAAACATAGAAATATAAAAGAAATTGAAGATAGCCTTAAGTATCAACATACCTGTCAGGTCCACCAGTAGATGCTGCTCCATATGAGGTGGTTGATGTCTGCATGTTGCTGGCTTGTGACTGCCGATTCTGTGCTGTACTAGGTTCATTTGTGCCACTTCCAAAACTGTCATCCCTGGAATGTTTGATGCCAGTAAATACAACTCCCCCATCAGCTGTGTTGAGATTTGGTTTACTCCGTTTTGAAATTGCTTGCAGCTCTGGTGAGTATTCCTGTATGTAGATAAACACAGTACTTAAGTAACAAAACACTCTTTCAAAGTCTCATGATATGCATGTGCCATGACCTTGATGACGTCATGGCATAGTCAAGTCATAACCCAGGTTAGATGTTAGAGGTTACGACACAGTGTTCAGTAAGTGGACACCTGGATCGTGAAAAGTGGGTACTTTTCACACAACGTGAAAACGTTGGGACTCACTTCCCAAGTGAACAGGAAGTGGGATCTAGACTTGGGCAGTGGAAGAGTTAAGAGGCCTGGGCAACTTATGGGCAGACTGAATACCCACAGCAACGTTACCTTGCAAGATCATTCATGAAAGGTGATTAGACTTGTGCGGTGGGAGCAGCTGGCATCTTTGAACCCAGAATACCCCTCCAATGCCTGGGACAAGTTACTTTAGCAATTAATCTACAGAGAGTTGACAGAGGAAGTTTACTAGTGGTCAATGTTTATGTCCACGATACACGCTACCTACAGAGAAGATGCTAATTGTTTATATGAACACGATGATACAAATGTGGAACTAAATTGTTAATTTTGAAAAGATCATAAGAGAAATTGAATTTACAGATTTAAATTGTATTTTAGGAAGAAAGAATACTTATAGTTATATTGTTATATAGTAATTTGATTAAAGTCTGTAGGATAAGATAAGATATATTTCATATTTTGATGTATGTAATATTTAAATGAGGATGATTAATGAGTTCTTGTATTTCAGAATGACAAGAAATGATCTAGTATCATTTACAGATTACAGATAATTTAAATTAAAATTAGATTATAGTATTGAAATATTGTAAAAGATATAGTTCAAGTTAATAATTTCAATCAATTGATTATTTACTAACATAATTACTTGATTGATTGACTGATTGATAAAGTAAATATAACTAATTGAATCATATATAGTAAAATGAATGTTGATTTCAATTAATGAATCATAAATGTTATATTTCAATATTAAGTTAAATCAAGTGAAAATAAGAAAAATAATTTCAATAATTTCATAGACACATGATTATTGACTGAATTGAATTTTTTTTTAAATATTAATAATACAGCACAATATTATTTATTATTTTTGTAAATTATCATATAATTGCAAGTTATAAATTCATGCCATAATAATAAAGTTTTAAAGATAAATGGTAATATATTGTTTATTGATTATTTATGTCATTATATTGCTGAGTGATTATATTATTATTGCTTGATTATAGTATTATTAAATTGTTAATAAGTTATAAGAGCCAATTACTAAGATTAGTAATATTTATTGATGATAATTAGTAATTGACATTGGTTACATTTGTATTAAAAAGGAGTTCTTAGATGTATAGTAGATTAATTATTAGTTTAGCAACTGATTGGTTATGTTATTATTTTGTTCAATGATTATGTTGTTAATTGATTATTGTATTATTGATTTATTAGATAGATAATGAATATAATGAATATAAAGAGGAGGTGCTATGGAGAGGCAATAACTCCATCCCTGGTCTTAACTGGTCTCGGAATCAAAGCGAGAGGCAACTGTTACGGGTTATAAGTCCTTGTCAGTTGGCGTAGACATGGGGTGCCACGCGTTGCCTCTGACGGTGGGAGACACCTATAGGTGTCACTGATCAGCTACCGCCCGCCTCAAGCTGGGCAGCCCCCAGCCAATTGGGTGCTGATCCGCCACAGCCTGCCTGCTTCAATGGGTGCTTGGGGCTAGGACAAAATCTGAATCGCAGGCTGTAAAACCAATGCACCAGGTACAAACAAAAATAAACATAGAAACCTCAAGCTACGGCTTGCAACCTGGAACGTGAGAACCATGTGTCCAGGATTTTCCACTGACTTGACCAATATTGGCGATGTGAGAAAAACGGCTGTGATTGATGCCGAACTCAATCGTCTTAACATTGATATTGCTGGCCTGCAGGAGACTCGCCTCGCTGAGGAAGGGTCGCTCAGGGAAAACAACAACACCTTTTTCTGGAAGGGTAGAGGGCAGGAGAAAAAAGGCAACACGGTGTGGGCTTTGCAGTGAAGAATTCGCTACTGGGAACTATTGAAATTCCAGCAGGAGGAAATGAAAGACTATTATCCCTGCGCTTGGCAACCTCTTGTGGGTTTGCCACCATTATTACTGCATATGCACCGACACTCGATTCCTCTGATGATGTGAAGGATTTGTTCTATGAGGAGTTAAGACTCCGTGATCAAGGCAGTTCCAAAATCTGACTACATTTATATGCTCGGTGATTTCAATGCTCGTGTGGGCAAGGACTCGAGTTCATGGCCAGTGTGCCTTGGAAAATACAACATCGGTCGCATGAATGAAAATGGGCAAAGGCTGCTGGAGCATTGCACCAGTAATGACCTATGTATTACAAACTCTTTTTTTAAAACAAAAGAGATGCATAAGGTCACATGGAAACATCCAAGATCCGGCCATTGGCACCAGCTGGACTTCATCATCACACGGAGACAACATCTGAACCATATATCATTGACTCGTAGTTACCACAGTGCTGACTGTGATACGGATCATTCTTTGGTTGTTGCAAGGGTTAGGCTGAGACCAAAGAGAATCTACACAGCTAAACACAAATCTAGCCCCAGGATTAATATTATTAACACTCATGATCCTGAAAAGTGCTTTCAGTTTCAACAGCAACTTGAAGACGCTTTCACTGATACACCAGAAAATTGTACAGTAAATGAAAAGTGGGGTCACATTAAGGAAACTCTTTATAAAACTGCCGTAGGGGTTTACGGTACTGTGGATCATAAGAGGCAGGACTGGTTTGCGGCCAACAGCGAGACTCCTTGATTGATAAGAAGAAGAAAGCTCTCTTAAGAAACAAGGAAAGACCAACACGTAACACTCTGAGTGAGCTAAGGCAAGCTAGGAAGGATGTGCAAAAGGCTGCCAGGCAGTGTGCAAATGATTATTGGATCAATGTCAGGGTCTTAAACCTGGCTCGCTAACCTAACACATGTGAGACAGTACAAGTACAACGTGATTTGACTTGAGACTCAACGACACAACGTTCAATGGATATATTTACAGATCATATACAATACGATGATCACTACAAGATATACGTTACACTTCAATACACTTACATATACAATACAGCTCACAGTCTATCTCTCAAGATGTCCAGACACTCGACTTTCAGGCACAGAAACCACACAACGCCTTTCTCTCATCATGCGTCCAGTCGAGTCGACGTCCCAGAGCTGTCTGCCTATAGCTCACAACTTGCCTCCCACCTGAAGTGACTTCACGAGGCATGCGTGCGTCTTGCGTCGTCCTTGCCTGACCGCTGCCCGTCTCGTCAGCCGGCAACCTGGCAGGCAGGTAACTACTACTCGCCTGGCGGCGTAACGAAGTTACGGCATCCCTGCTGGGGACTAAGTCACCTGGCGGGCGTAACGATGTCACTGCATCACTGCACTATTCTAGACTCTGACATGCTCCCCCGGCAACTTCATGAAAGATGTCATCTTTCATGCATACTATATGTACATACTGGGTTAATATTTTAACCTTGTCAGAGTCAACCCTTCTGTTGTTATATACATTGGTATCATAATACATAGAAATACACATCTGCCATAGAAACATATAAGAAATGGAAGTTGTATTCAACGACATGTGGTGTTCAACCTTTAACACTGTCAGGTTTCATCCTCTCGATGGCTGATTACCTCAATTGCATTATTGACCCAGTCAGATCGGTAGTACCAGCTTCACGCATCTACCTCGCAGCCTCCAAAAAAAATGTAATAATATGGTTCTTGCAACAAAAACCATCTGGCTAGACCGAAATACGGCTTTTACATAAGTCGCATTAAACGCTCAAACCCTGACCTCATTTGGCCCGGAGCTCTTGTGTTGGTCTGCAATGTCGGCAACACTCTGCCATGCCCAGTAGATGGCTACCTGGTGTGTTAACAATCTGGCAACAACATGGCTATTTTTATACAACACATTACCGTATACATTTCAAATTATGGCCCTTTGTGTAATGATGTAATAACAATTAAACGAAAGGGGAATAACTTCAAAATTTATGAAATATAATATTTTACAATAATTATTCTATTTCTTAGCGTCATCGCTTGGCGTTTCTTCATACTAACGAGAAAAAGTCGGTAGTATGAATACATTAATCAAGATATGATTCTAAGATTACACTACATAAATATATAAACACACAATTCATGTATTCAACTTTGTTGATTCCTAAAGATTTTAGAATCGTCATAGCTTTTTAAACTTTTATTTGTCGTCTGCTAATTTTGCTCTAAATTCCTAACTTATCCGGAAGTACACACGAACACTAAACAGCTGATGTTGAAACTTGTAGAACACACTTGTTCCGGTCTGATGTAGTTACGGAGTGTACAATGTTCTAATCGTTCATGTGTTGGATGTTTCGCTGTAAAACCTTCTAGATTTCGATTGACTGGAGTGGTGTAGCTGTCAATGTTTAGGTCGCACTTTCACACACGGATTTAAAATATCACTGGAAAGTTCCACACACAGATGCCACTGTCAAATTGGATAGTTCGCTTACGGTAAGTTTTTGAGCGAATGTGGCACTGTTCTCTTTCGTAATATATACAATTAATAAAGTTCGCTTTCTACCACACACTACACAATTATACACGACAATCACTACATTAATTAGTAAAATAAGAACACTATATATATTGGGAGTAACCCCTATCACATCACATCGTAGACTTTACACAGCTTTTTGTGAATGGAAAAAAAAATATTCACTGATGGATGGCTGTGTTAATCTGAGTGTATTTTACACATTGCACTCAGACATTGGTGCTTACTGGGTCGGTCGGACAACGGGACAAAAGATCGGCAATCGTGTTGGTTCTGCCTGGGATATGTCGAACCTCGAAGCTGTAATCTTGGAGTTTAAGAGACCAGCGCGCTACCATCTGGTTTGAAGGTACACCTGAATTTATAAATCGCAACGGGCTGCTGTCAGATTCCACGATGAAATGGCGTCCTAGAAGGAATCTGGACAATTTAGTTATACCCACCACTAAAGCTAGGGCTTCCAACTGAGGTATTGACCATGCCCGTTCTCTGGGTTTCAGTTTCCTGGATACGAAGTACACAGGGTGAAGGATGTTATTATGCTCTTGCAACAAGACTGCTCCAATCGCCACGGAGCTCGCATCTGTACGCAATCTGAGAGGTAAATGGAGATTGGGCAATTTCAGGATGGGATTGTGTAAGCTATTATCAGAAAAGCAAGATAATACTTTACGGAATGCAAATTTTAGGCATTCATTGCTGACAATTTTCTCCGGTTTATCTTTTGTTAGTAAGTTAGTAAATACTTCGGTCAGTTCGGAAAAATCAGGAATGAACTGCCGGTAATAATTTATCAGTCCCAACAAACTTCTGACTTGCTTTTTCGTAGTCGGAAGTGAGAGTTTTAGTATTTTGGACACAATGTTATCGTCTGTCGTGACAAAGCCATTGGATATTTTGTACCCCAAGAAGGATATTTCCTGGTAGGCTATGTCTACTTTTGCAGGCTTTACCATCAGTCTGTGCTGTCTAATACGTTCAAATGTCTGTTATAATGTCTTTATGTGGTCTGTCATCGTCTCTGTGTGAACACAGATGTCGTCAATATAGCAAATTATGTTCGGTATATCTACTAGAAGAAGTCATGTCATACGTACGAATGTGGCTGGGGCTTGACAAGCCCAAATGGAAGTTTGCACCATTCGTACAGTCCCCAAGGTGTGGCAAAAGCTGTCAGATGTCTGCTCTGTTCGTCTACCGCTATTTGCCAATATCCTTTAGTCATGTCTACCTTCGTAAAGAACCTAGCGTCTGTCAGTTCTGTCAGTAGATCGTCAGAGTTTGCCATTGGCTCCAGATCTAGAAGAGTTATCTTATTGAGCTTTCTATAGTCGACACAGAGTCTTATCGTGTTGTCCTTTTTGCGTACTATGACCATTGGAGATGAGAAGTCTGATTGGGATCGTCTTATGATGTTGTTTTCTCTAAGTTGATGATCTCCTGATGTAAGTGTTCTTTGTAATGTAATGGAATGGTGTATGGTCTGCATCTTATGGGTGTGTTTGACGTGAGTGTGATGTGATGCTGTACTAATTCTGTTTGTCCTGGGTTGTTAGAGAAGATGGTGTTGTACTGTTGTATTAGCTGTTTGCAACTGTCTGTTTCTGCTTGAGTTAACTTTGGGTTGATTTTGATCTCCTTCAAGCAGTTTGTCGTGTCTAATGCAGGTGTTGGAATTTCGTCACTAGCCTCGTCATCTTCATGATCTATTATCACTGTACAAGCTGTTGTATCGTCTTGTTTGTTGTTTTTGTTGTAGTATGGTCTTAGCATATTTATGTGGAATATTTTGTGTTTGTCTTTTATTTGGATCTCGTAGTCTACAGGTGAAATCTGTCTCGTCACTTCAAAAGGTCCCTGCCAAGAATCAGTCAATAAGTGTCTGTCACTAGGTAGTAGAAGAAGAGCGTCCTGTCCAGGTGTTAACGTTATTGTCCTGTTACATTTGTCAGCATATTGTCTATAAGTAGCACCAGATAATTTTAGTGCATTCTTTGCAATTATACAATTAGGGGTATGATTGTCGCTTGGGGTGCGAGAGGTCCCGGGTTCAAATCCCGGATGAGCCCCCACGTCCACACATGTCAGGGTCTTAAACCTGGCTCGCTAACCTAACACATGTGAGACAGTACAAGTACAACGTGATTTGACTTGAGACTCAACGACACAACGTTCAATGGATTTATTTACAGATCATATACAATACGATGATCACTACAAGATATACGTTACACTTCAATACACTTACATATACAATACAGCTCACAGTCTATCTCTCAAGATGTCCAGACACTCGACTTTCAGGCACAGAAACCACACAATGCCTTTCTCTCATCATGCGTCCAGTCGAGTCGACGTCCCAGAGCTGTCTGCCTATAGCTCGCAACTTGCCTCCCACCTGAAGTGGCTTCACGAGGCATGCGTGCGTCTTGCGTCGTCCTTGCCTGACCGCTGCCCGTCTCGTCAGCCGGCAACCTGGCAGGCAGGTAACTACTACTCGCCTGGCGGCGTAACGAAGTTACGGCATCCCTGCTGGGGACTAAGTCGCCTGGCGGGCGTAACGATGTCACTGCATCACTGCACTATTCTAGACTCTGACAATCAAGTTATGTGAGTCCATTCAAATCGCAAGTGATAAGGGAGACATAAGAAGCATGTATGAAGGAATAAAGAAAGCCTGTGGTCCAGTGATCAAAAGAAGTGCACCATTGAAAACCTTGACTGGAGAAGTCATCACTGATAAGAAACAGCAGATGAACAGATGGGTAGAGCACTATTTGGAGCTTTACTCAAGTGAGACCAAACTAGCGGATGATGCCCTCAACGCCATAGAGGCTCTACCAACTCTTGACCACCTGGACACACTTCCCACCATAACAGAAGTTAAGTGTGCTATAAATGAACTTGCATCTGGCAAGGCTCCAGGTAAGGATGGGATTCCAATAGAGGTTATCAGGAGTGGGCAAGACACACTCACTATACAGATCCACCAGTTAATAGAGCTATGCTGGCGTGAAGGACAAGTCCCACAGGATTTCAAAGATTCAAACATAATAACGCTGTACAAGAACAAAGGCGATCGGAGCGACTGCAACAACTATAGGGGTATCTCACTTCTGTGTATTGTTGGAAAAGTATTTGCCAGAATTGTTCTGCGCAGACTTCAAGTCCTAGGAGATCAAGTCTACCCTGAATCACAGTGCAGCTTTCGACAGAACCGGTCTACCACTGATATGATATTCTCATTGCGACAAATGCAAGAAAAATGCCGTGAACAGAATCAACCACTGTTTATTGCCTTCATCGACCTCACAAAGGCATTTGATTTGGTCAGTCGTGAGGGTGTGTTCAAGGCACTAAAGAAGATTGGCTGCCCACCAACTCTTCTATCCATTGTGGAATCGTTCCACACAGGCATGAAGGGTATAATCAAGTTTGATGGTGCAACTTCTGAAGAATTTGAAATCAAGAGTGGAGTTAAGCAAGGTTGTGTACTAGCTCCCACCCTCTTTGGAATATACTTTTCACGCCTACTGAAATATGTATTTCGTGATCAGGATGGTGGTATATACATTCACTCACGCTCAGATGGCGGCCTCTACAATGCTCAGAGATTGAAGGCTAAGACCAAAATTAGGAGGGTACTGATCAGAGAGTTGCTTTTTGCAGATGATGCTGCAGTTACGACCCACTCTGAGGAAGAATTGCAATGTCTACTATCTGCATTCTCCAATGCTTGTTCTGAATTTGGTTTAACAATTAGCAAAAAGAAGACACAGATTATGTCACAAGGTGCACATGGGGTACCATCAATCTTTATTGACGACGCCGAACTAGAGATAGTAGACCATTTTACATATCTAGGATCAGTGGTAAATAGCAAATTATCCCTAGATCAGGAAATCAACATCCGGATTGGTAAGGCAGCAACAACAATGAACAGGTTAAGAAAAAGAGTCTGGGAGAACAGGAAGCTTACTGCCAAAACAAAAGTCCTTGTCTATCAAGCCTGTGTCCTTAGTACTCTTCTCTATGGCAGTGAAACCTGGACAACTTACTCACACCAAGAGAACAATTTAAACAGCTTTCATATGCGGTGTCTGCGAAGAATTCTTGGTATTAAGTGGCAAGACAAAATCACAAATACTGAAGTATTGGAAAGATCAGGTTGCGTGACAGTTTATTCCATGCTCAGTCTTCGTAGACTTAGATGGATAGGACATCTTAGGAGGATGGATGATGGTAGAATACCAAAGGATATCTTTTTGGTGAATTACAGATGGGTAAGAGATCTCAGGGTCGGCCTCTACTACGATACAAAGATGTGTGTAAGCGGGACATGATTGATACAGGCATTGATAATGCACATTGGGAGCAAGTCGCCGCTGAACGTGTTGCATGGAGGGCAAATATCAGAAATGGAATAAAGTCAAAGGAGAAAATTATTGCAGAAAAGTCACACACCAAGCGTTTGAGACGTAAGATGGTGCATGATGGTGGAAATGACCACGTGTTCACATGCACCCACTGTGAACGGACATTTACAGCGCAAATTGGCCTATCAGTCACACTCGCTACCGCCATAGTTAAAAGTTATTATGCCTTTTTAAAGCACAAACTATCGTCTGTCAAGACGGCAAGGTGCCAATGAATGAATATAAATAATTTGGATAAAACAATAGTTAGAAATTATAATAAGAACAATGTCAACATATTTTGCTACAATGAAGCCATAATACAAGCTGTCACATTTAGAGCAAAGGATTTTCTGTAAATCGAAGAAGAGTGGTTATTGACATCACATTGTCACAAATAGTACTCATTCCAACTATATGTATGTATTATGAGCCGAGTATCAACGACAGAGGCATTGGAGGGGTATTCTGGGTTCAACGATGCCAACTGCTCCCACCGCCCAAGTCTAATCACCCTTCATGAATGATCTTACAAGGTAACATTGCTGCGGGTATTCAGTCTGCCCATACATTGCCCAGGCCTCTTGACTCTTCCACTGCCCAAGTCTAGACCCCACTTCCTGTTCACTTGGGAAGTGAGTCCCAAAGTTGTCACGTTGTGTGAAAAGTATCCACTTTTCACGATCCAGGTGTCCACATACTGAACACTGTCATAACCTCTAACATGGGTTATGACTTGACTATGCCATGACGTCATCAAGATCATGGCACATGTAGATGAATACAGCACTTTCAGTATTTCAAGTGACAAATCACACTTTCAAAGTCTCATGACATCTATGCCGATAAACACAGTACTTACAGTAACAAAACACTATTTCAAGGTGACAAACCACTCTTTCAAAGTGTAATCACTTTGATAAACGTGTAGTATGTAATGTCCTATTAAAATCAGAAATGAGGTCCGTTTCAGGTCTGCAGCTAGTAAATCCTTCTACATTCAATGATCAACATAAGCGGACCTCAGAGAATGCATACCTCAGAGAATTCAGACCTAATTTTTTTTCAAATCTTGCATGCTTTGGTACTTAACTTCCGGTTTTGGGTGTTTAAAAAATTAAACTTCAAGAATTAAAAGGTAAATTATATACGAGTTAATTTTAAAAATTATTTTTTTAGAATTATTTTTCAATTGAAAATAAAAGATAGCAGTTATTAGTGGCCTTTAGTGGATGGGGTTTAAACAATAGCATCATACAATTTCAGATCTTCAAATGAAAACCGTAATAGAGAAACAATTAAACATGGCGGGTATATGGTTTGTAGAGGGCTGTAGTGGCTTATACACGATCATCATAGGGTCACAGATCTTCAAATTAAAACCGTAATAAAGTACAGAGGGTGGGTAATAGTGGGTGTAGTGGTCGGGATGTGTGACTGTGGGGTGGTCGAAGGGTAGAGTATCAACAGTGTGTGTGTGTGTAAAGGTGATGACGTGGGTATGGTGGGTGCCTGTATCATTGGTCATCCCTCAAAGTACATATGTTCCTGAAGTGAGGCACGGTCAGTATATGGAGGTGGTAGGTTCAAATCCTGGGGTCGGGCTGGAGGACTGAATAAACAGTGGTGGAGAATAGGAGTGAGTGGGTGGTCAAGGGTGTGTGCTCAGGTCTGTGTGGTCGAGGGGCTGTGCTGAGATCTGTGCAAAAGCCCCTACTACTGACTTTACTGTGAGCCCTGAAAAGCTCTACATTAAACATATACTTCTGTGAATGATTTCACTGGCTTAAAGCACTGACGTGAATTAGCTGGAGAACAAACCATGGAAAACGATGTAATGGAACTGATTTTTCCTATCAGGCTTTGATAATAATTCTAGTCACACTTTGATAATAATTCTCGTCAGACTTTGATAATAATTTTAGACAGACTTTGATAATAATTCTAGTCAATGTCATTTTACACCAGTTCTGGATGCAAGAGTGTTGGCACTGCCTAACTTGCTACTGACAGTTTCTTCAATCTCATGTTTATATTAAAACAACTACTACTATCAGAATATAAAAACAGAAGCATGAGGAGCTGCACAAAGAAAAGCCACCAGACAGCATCAAAAAACAGGATACACAATTTAAAATAATAATTAAGGGTGGGGATGGAAAACAACTTCACAAAACCAACCTCAAACTCTGGCCAGCCCATGGCCATGTCCACTCCATAAATGTTGGACCACCACCTGAGATCTTTGTTGTAATCCACATTGACAATTGTGTTGTTTAAACTTGCGTAGATTTGGTTAAACCTTTCATAAAAGTAGAACAAGAATGACTTGGAAAATGCTTCGAGCATCAAATATGTTTTGTTTGAAATAATGTACATGGAAAACCTATTCTCATGTTAGTTGTTCCTAGAAAAAGCAGTTACATACAAACAATTTCAGAAACAACAGAACAGATAATAGAACAAAATTGGAGCTTTACAATGAATTATGAAATATTAATTATATTTTGGAGTGTTATAAAAGCACTCTGCACATTAAAAAAAAAACAGTCATGTAGCTGAAACCTGCTGTATGTGAAGTTATAGAATCATTCACATTTTACATTCATGAGTGCTTGGAGGGCTAGGTGGCCAATTTTGCCCTCCCACAGTTAACACAGAGTTAGTTAGTTGGTTAGTTAGTTAGTCGACAGATCATCCTCATTGCACATCGAACCATTCAGTCCATAAGTGCTCGGATCCCCTCCTCAGCAAATCCCGCAACGTGTAGCGGCTAACGACGCCAGTTCTGTGTTGGTTTATCAATCTTCTTTGGCTTCCTGCGTAGTGTTCTTGTTTGGCCACCCCTCTTTTAATTTGCTGCTCTCGCAGTCTGCCCATTGTTGTAGATTCACAGTCATCACTTGGTTCTCGCAAGAGTCTTACTTCTCGTAGAGCATTCAGGATGTTGGCCTGGTCCATGGCGCGTCCGCCCTCCACAGTAGCCTCACCTGCGAGCTTGTCAGCCCGCTCATTCCCTTGTACTCCCACATGCCCTGGCATGAAGATGAAACTAATCTTTGCCAGTCGAGACCGCTCCAGAGGCAGCAACCATTCTCTTCGGATCGATCCCTCCTCTATCCTCTTGATCTAACACTCTAACACAGAGTGCAGGCATCGTACCCTGGTCAGAAATGCACTTAAGCAGATCACAATATCTTAACATCTGCCTTTTAGCAACTTCTTCAGTTAGCAGTTGTTTCCCTTACAGGAAGACTGAGGTAACATTTCAATGGCGGATTTACAATAAAATCTTTTGGTGCCAGTGCTGTGTGATGGGTTTGCCAGCTCTAGTACATACACACATGCACTTATCACTTCTTCAACATACAGAAGGAAGCAGTTATATTGTTGCTTTTTCATTGAGATTTCTCAGTCCAAAACAAAAAGAGACTTCACATCACTGCTAATTTCATACACAGGAATGTAAAGATAAATTTAAAAAACAATATGCCAACTAGTATGAAGTATTTTTTCGGATTCTGTCTTATTGATTGGATGGCACATTTTGGAAACCGGTCATGTGATTAATAGGAACAACGCAGTTGAACACACAAAATGGTCGCATGCTAAAGCTGGCAGAGGCAATTACCATTCATTTACAGAAACCAACTTTGTGCAAACAAAAAGACATGATAGTCAATTACAAATTACTGCGGTAGACAATTCAAATTACTGTGTGAATATGTGCGTTGTATATTTCAGCTTGAAGGATTTATCTAATAACTTTATGTTATGATGTTTTTTGCAGTATGTACCTGATGAAATGCAGAGATATATATGCCAGGCAATAAATAGTGCAATCTATTGTTTGTGTCTCCGTTATCCAAATTCACTATGGAAAAACACTGAATTTCTGTCTGATATTTTAAGATTTATGTTCATGTATATTTGTTATATTGATATCACAACACCAGCAAACAAATTAAAGTAACAATTTTGAGAAAATGTGACATAGGATGTATGGACGTTTACAAAATGTGAAAGTGATGATATGCTTCACTTTCACTCAGAACCTGATCCTGAGGTTGTGGAACAAGAATCTAGCCTTCTTAGATTACAGCAACAACAAAAAATAGGAAAATATATGTGCATGCTGCATAAGTTAAAAATCCCATGGCAGGCTGCTGCATAGGCTTCATTTTCAAATGAGAAAATAGAGGTCAGCATGGCAGAATGGATAAGAAGGCATGTTCTTAAACATCTGGTGTACTGATGCTGAGGTAAGGGGTTCAATCCCTACATGGACAGTTGGACTAAAATGTTGACCTCTCTTCCTTGACTTGGAGACGTAAATTAAAAGTAACTCTGAAGTTGCAGCGGGTTTGCCTGATGGTGAGGGACACTGTTAAAAGGAAAAGCTAATCCATGGGTAAAATTCAGTCCAATGCTACAAGAAATAGTTGTGTGAACTATGCTCAAGTTCAAAAAGAACGAGTGCAATAAAAACAAGAGAGAAAACCAAGCCGTAAAAGAATATTTCCTCGACAGTGCTAAGAAGTTCATGCACTGTGGTGGGATTCTCCTTGGGTGATCCATGAGAGGAGACTTGAGCACTCACAGAAATATCATTGTGCAATGACAGTGATCTGTTACACACCACCATCCTATACACAAAGCAAAGCATACACGCTTCAAACCACATCAGCCAGCAGGATGTACTAGCAAGTTTTTACCAGTCTAAGCACTACATAAACACACAAATCACATTAGCCTGTATGATGTTTTAGCAAGTATTTACCAGTCTAAACACTACATAAACACACAATGTACTTGCAAGTTTTCAAAATAAAAATTCTCCTATATTTTTCAGCTGTTGGTCGTGTTTATCTAAATAACTTACTTAGCATCCACACTCAGGTCTAAACATTGATGTATCTGGAAAAATGTCTTTTTAAAGAACTCTATTCGCTTCTGTTCAAACTCTTGACATTTCTTGTAAACCTGAAATAAATTAAAGGTATAGTTAGAACTTAAGTCAGCTAATAAATATTCTGACGATGGTAGTTTAATAAACAATGTGGTGTATAGAGCAGTTCTACATGTGAACAATCAATCAATCAATCATGTGCCGTGCCGGAAAGCGTGGGCGGTCATGACTCGTCATTTCACTCGATCACCAGTGTCGTGGATCAGCTCAGTGTTCCTGTCTCGTCCATGCCATGTGGCCAAGCCATCCAGGTATTATCCTCTCGGTCTTCCTCTAGGTCTGTTCCCTTCGATCTTGCCAGTTGTCACCAAGTTCTCCAATCCATTTCTTCTCATAACATGTCCAAAAAATTGTGACTGTCTACGTCTAATTTCTCTAATCAGTTTACGATGTTCATTTGTCTCCTGTAGTACTTGGTCATTGGTTTTTCTGTCTGTCCATGGTATTCTTTGAATTTTCCTCAGAAACCACATTTCTGCAGCCATCAGATGTTTTTCAGCTTGACTGCTCATTGTCCAAGTTTCACATCCATACAAAAGAACAGGCTCTATGTATCCCCTCAACACTCTTTTTCTCGTTTCAATTGACATCTTTTTATTGGTCAGAATGTTTTTCATCTTGCTAAAGGCTACTTTCGCCATGGCGATTCTTGTTCTAATCTCTTCAAGGCATCTCCCATCAGATGTTATGACTGTTCCAAGATAATTGTACCGATTCACTTGTTGAAGAATATTTCCATTTACTTGTATATTACATTGTGGCACTTCTTTCTTCCTAGTGACGACCATAACCTGAGTCTTTTTACAATTTAATTCTAACCCCAGTTGCTCACTGTGTACAACAACCGCATCTACTAATTGTTGCAGGTCCTGCGCATTGTCTGCAATTAATACTGTATCATCTGCATATCTAATGTTATTGATGTTTCGTCCTCCAATGCTGATTCCATTTATATCCTCTACATTTCTGAAAATATTTTCACTGTATAGGGAAAAAAGATCTGGAGACATCACACATCCCTGCCTAACACCTCTCTTAATTGGCTGATACTGTCCCACTTCATTATCAATCCTTATTGCAGCTTGTTGTTTCCAATATATGTTTTTTATAAGTCTAATGTCTTTCCCATCAATTTGTAGATCTGCAAGCATATCCACCATGTTGACATGTCTAACTCTATCAAAAGCCTTTGTATAGTCAATAAAGCAAAGATGTATATCCTTGTTTACTTCTATAGCACGTTCAATAACTGTTCGCAGCATATACACAGCATTTACTGTACCCTTTCCTTCTACAAACCCACATTGTTCTTCCCCTATTTCAGGTTGTATCTTCTTCCTCACTCTTTGCATGATAATTCTTAGCAAAATCTTTGTGATGTGACTCATTATACTAATTGTTCTATGTTGATCACATTCCAAGGTTCCTGATTTCTTTGGGATTGCAATAAATACAGAGTTACATAATTCAGGAGGTATATCTCCAGTATCATATAATGTGTTCAGCAGTCTGGTGACTTGCTCTAGTCAAAATTCTTCTAAAGCTTAAATCATTTCTGTTGTGATGTTATCTGCACCGGGGGCCTTGCCAGCTTTCATATGCTTAAGAACATTTCGAACCTCCATCTCCAAAATTGGCGGTCCTTCATTATTAAATCTAATATCATACTGTTCGTCTCTGTTATCATCATAAAGGTGTTTCACATAATCTGTCCATACATGTAGGATCTGGTCTTTTTCTATTATGATTTTGCCATCATTAGTTTTTAGACACCCTGTTGATGTACTTGTTCTTTTATTAGTAAGTTCCTGAATTCTTTTGTGCACTAATTTGGTATTTTGACTGTTGTGTTGGTTTTCAATTTCTAAGCACTTTTCCTCAAGCCATGCTTCTTTTGCCTCCTTACATAATATTCTGACTTGTCTGTGAATTTCTTCATATTTGACAGAATTATTTTTGTTGAGTCTTCTTGTTTCCATGAGGTGTAAAATTTCTTCAGTCATCAATTTCTTACGACCCACCTTCTTTAATTTTGGAATAGTTGTTTCTGCAGCCACATTGATTGAATTCTTCAACGTTTCCCATTGATCATCCACATCCTGGAATAGGATCTCTAGATCAGACAATATTTCAAATCTGTTCTGTACTTCTATGTTGAATTTGTTTTGTATTTCCTTGTCATTACTCAATGTACACAAATCATATTTAGTGTTTCCTGTTATATACTTGACTTTCTTCAACTTTATCCTCAATGTTCCTGTGAGTAATCTGTGGTCACTATAACAATCAGCACTGGGAACTGTTTTTGCTACTGTTAGCGCGTTTCTAAATCTTCTGCTAATGAGAATGTAGTCAATCTGGTTTCTAATCCTGCTATCAGGACTCCTCCATGTCCATAATCTTCTAGGGTGTTGCTTAAACCAGGTGTTTCCTACAATCATTTCCTGTTCTTTTGCCCACTCTACGAGTCTGTATCCTCTTTCATTTCTCTCTCCTAAACCATAGTTTCCTACTGTGTATCTATCCCCTTGATTTCCTACTTTTGCATTGAAGTCCCCTATTATGATGTTTATTTCTGAATTTTTACATTTCTTTAAGGCAGACTCTATGTCATTATAAAATTCTTCTACACTATCTTCACTGGATTCTCCTGTTGGGGCATATACTTGAATAATATTTATGCTAAAAGGTCTGCCACTTAATTTAACTAGTAGAACTCTGTCCGACACGGCCCAATATCCTTGAACAGATTTTGATGTTTTCCGGTCCAAAATAATTGCCACTCCCCTATGACGATCTTCACCTCCAGAATAAATAATCTTGAAATCTTCATCTATCTTGATGCCTGCTCCTGTCCATCTCGTTTCGCACATACCTAAAATATTAATTTTTTCCCTTTCAATTTCTTGTTTTATGTTCTCTGATTTTTGGTCGTCGTCCTAACGTTCCATGTTGCTAATTTTAACGTCTCTGTCCTTGTCTTGCGATGATCAGTCTTTAAGCGAATCATGATGATACTAGGCACTTTTAAAGAGGTAGTTTGCCGTTGCTTTCCTCCATGGCAGTGACCGTACTGGTCGGAGACCGCAGCCATTGACTCAAGAAGAGCTCCTCTGCCTACCGTCGTGAAACTCGAGACCATGACCAACAAATATCTGTCGGCTGCCCTCAAAATTTCATCCATCACCTGCCTTCCGTGGCTTCTTTTGAAAACTTCCAATTAAAGAACACAAAATAACATCACATAATCCACAGGAAAACACTATTCACAGGGAATCCATAGGACATCACACGAAATCCAACGGAAAACACTAAATAGAGTACCCCCGAAGAGTAACGCATCATTTTGTCGCCATTGTACCGGAAGTGAACACTAACATGAAAATGTGTACACATTTTTTTTTCTTAAAATCTAATCTCGTAGCAGGAGCCTGTGTAAAGACAATCACATTTTGTGGGGCTGAGTGCACAGAGGGATAGGCAGCCAGTCATTACTTTTCATATCTTACATCAAGAGCTAATATCAAACCTGTGTTCGATCGTGACCATGCCATGGTCAGCATGTCATAACCATTAAAGCAATGTACACGGTAAGTAAAGTTAAGGGAAATTTAACTATTCATTAGTGTCCACAGTGTTGAAAGTATTCATAAATGCTTTTGATTAAATTTAATTTAAGAATCAAGTAAAAGAAGAAAAGGCAGTTACCCTTTATGAGACAACATGATGGAGGAGAGAGAGAGAGAGAGAGAGAGAGAGAGAGAGGAGAGAGAGAGAGAGAGAGAGAGAGAGAGAGAAGAGAGAGAGAGAGAGAGAGAGAGAGAGAGAGAGAGAGAGAGAGAGAGAGAGAGAGAGAGAGAGAGAGAGAGAGAGAGAGACAGACAGACAGACAGACAGACAGACAGACAGACAGATTCTCTCTCTTTATCTTCCTCTCACTCTGCTGCCCTCATTTTCCTCTCTCTGTTGCCCTCATCTTCCTCTCGCTCTGCTGTTCTCATTTTTATCTCACTCTGCAGCCCTCATCTTCCTATCACTCTGCAACCCTCATCTTCCTATCACTCTGCTGCCCTTATCTTCCTCTCAGTCTGCAGCCCTCTTCTTCCTCTCAATCTGCTGCCCCCATCTTCCTCTCACTCTGCAGCTCTCATCTTCCTCTCACTCTGCTGTCCTAATGTTGGTTGTAATATGCTTGCAAAGCAGGTACATTTGGGGACATTCTTGTCAGACCTGTAGATTACATACATAAATAATACAAATACCAAACACTAACACACAGCAGTGTTCATACACAAATTTAAACTATCATCTAGAGAGAATGCAGCAGCAAGCAGTGGTCAGAAGATCTGGTCAATTGTCATAATTCAGAGGTAAAGCAAGACAGACATACAATTAGATTGCAATGGGCACCATTAGTATTGGAACTCATTGCTGACCGTTGAAGATGAGGACTGAGTGCTTAAAGGAATGCCCCGAGTGCGGTGATGTCAGTTCTTGACTTAACTCAACTCAACTCATACACACATAACATAAAGGCCAAACACTAACATACGGCAGTGTCCATATACAAATAACACAAAGACCTAAAACTAACATATGTCAGCGTTCACACACAAATAACACAAACGTCAAACACTAACATATGGCAGTGTTCATACACAACACAAAAGCACAACACTAACATATAGCAGCGTTCATACACAAATAACATACAGGCCAAACACTAACATATAGCAGCGTTCATACACAAATAACATAAAGGCAAACACTAACATATGGCAGTATTCATACACAAATAACAAAGGTCAAACACTAACATATAGCAGCGTTCATACATAAATAACATAAAGGCAAACACTAACATATGGCAGTGTTCATACACAACACTAACATATAGCAGCGTTCATACACAAATAACAAAGTCCAAACACTAACATATTGCAACATTCATACACAAATAATATAAAGGCCAAACACTAACATACGGCAGTGTTCATACACAAATAACATAAAGGCCAAACACTAACATACGGCAGTGTTCATACACAAATAACATAAAGGCCAAACACTAACATATGGCAGTGTTCATATACAACACATAAGCCAAACACTAACATATGGCAGTGTTCATGCACAAATAACATAAAGGCCAAACACTAACATATGGCAGTGTTCATACACAACACATAAGCCAAACACTAACATATGGCAGTGTTCATACACAACACATAAGCCAAACACTAACATATGGCAGTGTTCATACACAACACATAAGCCAAACACTAACATATGGCAGTGTTCAAACACAAATAACATAAAGGCCAAACACTAACATACGGCAGTGTTCATACACAACACATAAGCCAAACACTAACATATGGCAGTGTTCATACACAAATAACATAAAGGCCAAACACTAACATACGGCAGTGTTCAAACACAACACATAAGCCAAACACTAACATATGGCAGTGTTCATACACAACACATAAGCCAAACACTAACATATGGCAGTGTTCAAACACAACACAAAAGCCAAACACTAACATATGGCAGTGTTCACAAGCATACCTCTGTCATGTCCTCGATGTACTTTGAGTTGTAACTGTTAATATCATTCAGAGCTGCACTGTACTTTTCTTTGGTACTTTCTACTTCTTGCTGACACTTTCGCAGTTTATCTTGAAGTTTTTTCAGCTATAAAAGACACACAAACCTGAGATGAACCTCTTAGAATTCAGATTCACAAGTCATGTATTTACTTGCTAATTCTGAGGTGTAAAGATTGCATCAGGCACGATTAACATGTGATTAGTTTTTTTTTTTTTTTTAATTATAATTGGTTACTGTTTAATAACAGAAACCAACAAATGAATGCACATCCAGCCACATGGAATCATGTGACTTACCAAAGTAACAATAACACCTCAGAAACTGGAGTCAAAGTTGAAGTATATTGAGCACATGGTGTTAGGCCCATACTTGTATAGAACACATGGCACTTGATGGGTGCCAAGGTCAATATCACACTGGCCACCTTTACATTTCCAGGGACATATTTTAGGCAAGGTCAACCTGGGATACTAGGTAACAATATTTAACATTCACCTTGACAGGGATTCAAACACATAACCATCAGGCGAGCAGACAAGCAAGCTAGCCAGTGCACCACCTCAGCTCCACAAAGACATGCAACAATCAAATGTCAATGCATATCTCCCCTACTGACTGTCAGCACTAATCTGCCTTCAATGTAACAGACATCTTTGGGTTCTGGTCCAATCAGCCACCTCTGAACCCACTCTAGTAGTACTGACAGGTGACTTCTTCTTCTTTCGTTCGCTTGAAATATGTCTATAACTGCAATGCTGTCTCTTGTATGAATCTAACTGTCTTTTTCAGTTCACACAGCGGTCCATAGAGTGTATCTTCTACTGTCGTCTCTCTAGGCCAGAAGGTTTGCCTAGATATGTTATATTTTGGGCAGTCTTGGAGTATGTGCTCTGCTGTCTGCGACGCAAATCCACATGTGCACATGGCTACAGGTGACAATATGGCTTTCTCCAGCAATGCTGGACAAACCACAACAAGATGAGAAGATGTCACACATTTCCCAACAACACAGTTTACAATATAGCTGTCACCAGCACTGTTGGACAAACCACAACAAGATGAGATGATGTCACACATTTCCCAACACATTTTACAATATGGCTGTCCCCAGCAATGCTGCTGGATAAACCACAACAAGATGAGATGATGTCACACATTTCCCAACAACACATTTTACAATATGAACTCATCATCGCCATCATTCTGTAGCATGTCCTGTGCGGATCTTTACTCCTATACCAGTCTTTCCAAAGGTATCTATATCATAAATTAGAGGTCCTGCCTCTGCCGTCGTATAAATTATCTACCACATCTTGAATCCATCTACGTTATGATCTTCCTCTTCTCCTCATCCCCTGTAAACCTCCTTCCCTAATAATATTTTCCAGACATGCCTTTTTGCATGCTTATTTCACAAGTTATGGAAAATGTCTTGGATAGAAAGGCAATCAGGAACAGAACTGGTCACCCCACCCTATAAGCCATGACTGAGAATATGTGGTGGCCGAATACTTAACACCCACGTGGCTGCGTCTACCGTGGAACTATCTTTACCTTACACAACCACATATTTTATTTTCCTCAATTTTATTGGTCTTAATTACCAAACATCGTCAATATTCAGTTTTTGTTGGACAATGACTATGTAATATTCTTATATTCAAAGATACATATGTAATACTCTTATTCAAAGGCACGTGTCTGTTTTTCAGCTGATTTGTTCAACTTCTGAGTTTCACACCAGTATATTGCCACACTAGTTTTTAAATGCCGGTCTCGTAATCCCACTTACCAGCATTCGAAACACAGCTACTTTTGATTTGGCAGCAGACCGCGTTGCGCTGGGTTTTAACGAATTGGTATGGGAGCTAGTCGTTCAGAAAGCAATGGCAAACTACTGAACATAAACTTGCCAAGACATCAACAACAGCTGTAAAATGCTGGTGTTGACAGTGATGTCCTGTAAAAACGGATATGAAAAAAAAAGTTTCTTAAGCTGTCCGTGCGCTGACTTCGGGGTAACAGGTACGTTTCCTACAATGTTCAGTGGGACGTCATATAAAACTGTCTCAAAAATGAACCTTGTGCTGGGGTTGATCACAACATCCTGCAAAGGACATGCAATATTTGTGAATGTTGTGACAGGAAATAAACCTGCTCTCCGCAGCATGAACTATCATGACATGATATATGACGGTGTCAAACAGAGAACTATACTAGCTTTCTCAGGGGTTTTAATCACTGATCACTTCCATTGCACACAAAAATATTAAAAGTTCTCTTTCAGGCAAGTCTCCTCCCCTAGACAAAATCAGGAGAATTGTATTACAGCGCACAAACTCGATAGCACCAGCAAGCAATCAAATGTGTGTCAACCAGAATCACCAAAGCTATAAATATTTGACCGTTTAGAGGTTTTCCCATATTGAAACTGAGCTGGGGTAGCAGCCTGTTAAGCTTGGTCTTTGTTATTTTCAACTGCTGATGGATTTTTAAAAAGCATAGGGATCTTCCATGATCTCTGCTAAATGTCCAATCTAATACAACAGAGATATACCATCCTTTTCATAATTGTACAAATCCACAGTCCACGCTTTGAAACAAATTACGTCGGAGTGAGTCAGAATCAGACATTGTAACATCATGTGACATGCCTACAAGCGCATGCGGTGATGGGTTACCATCTCACCAGTCTAGAATGAGGCCCACAACAAAATAAGTACACTGATATTTGAATGAGATGAATATGAAAAAGAGCATAACATCATCATCCAGTGCCTTGCCGACTGGCAAGGTGATCATGCTTCTCCACAAACTGCTGTCTTCAATGGCATGGATCAATTCATGTATTGATTCTCTTCCGTGCCATGACACAGGACTATCAAGAATTATCTCTCACTGACTTTACTCTTTCCTAAATTCTTTCTGTCACATGTTCCAGTTTTTCTCTTCTTATGTGGCCAAAAAATTATGACTGCCTTCTTCTGATGTTTGCGACAAGTTGTCTTTGCGACTTAGCCTCCCTCAAAATGTCCAGACAGCTCATCTTGGCTGTCCGAATAAATTTTCAGCATTCTTCTATAAAACCACATCTCCAAAGCTTCTGGGGATTATCTCGCCTGTTTACTAATTTTCCAGGATTCACAGCCGTTTATGTTAAGAGATAACATAACCACTCACCATTTCAAACACCTTTAAAGTGACAAGTCAAAACCAACCTGATCTGGAGATACAGTTGAATCCCCTCTAGCATTGTTCTCTTGGTTTGCAGTGCTCTTCTCTGCTCTGCATGCTGCATGATAATCTTTCTTGGCTGCGAGAACCTTCGTGAGCCGTTTTGCCCACGGCTTTTGTGCCTGAGAGGCAAAAACAGAAACAAACCATATGTATTTCTCACAGCCTTAATTTAGGCTGCATCATGTACATCATAAAGTAAGAACTCTTTAAAAAATGTGAGCACTATCTAGTCAGTGGATTCCAAACTGTGTAGCCCGTCACAGTGGTACAGTGGGGGAGAGTGGCTGTATACTTGAACTGAGAGAGAGAAAGAGAGAGAGACAAAAAGAGAGACTGTGTATACGTGTCTGTGCACACAAGTGCTTGTGTGTGCATGTGTGGGGGAGAGAATAAGGGAAAGTGAGTGTGTGAGTTAGAGAGAAAGAGAGAAAAAGAGAGAGACAGTTGTAGATATCTGTTCAACTGAGCTTTTCACTCTTGCACACCTTGATGAATTGAGGTTTGGAAAGAAGGGGTGAGTGAGTGAGTGAGTGAGTGAGTGAGTGAGTGAGTGAGTGAGTTAGAAAAGGAAAAAGAGAGAGAGAGTTGTAGATATCTGTTCAACTGAGTTGTTCAATCTTGCACACCTTGATGAATTGAAGATTGCTAGCGAGAAACATGAATTCCCAGTATGTTCATGAACTGTCATAATAGTGAATGCAAAACTTGGTTGCTGTTTGTCAACCACTGTAGTGGGAACTGGCGATTGGAGCAGCAATTAGACTAGAAACAAAGTATGAATATGCATTTATTTGACAATGGATATACTTAGTAGAGATGTACGTCTTGGATGAACATACAAAGGGATTAGATGCTTTGGTGGGTAATTTCTGATACACTAATTTATGTATTGAATTGTTTATAATTTATGTGTGTCTACTTTCAACACCATATATTGACCAAGACATACAAAACAGTCCACACAAGAAACTGGTCTTTTAAAACATTGTCGCAAATAAATAAGTCAAATCCGCAAGCTAGCTATACATATGTGTATCAGAGACATTTACATTTAGTCTAATATAGCAGATTAAGCCAGGTCTTAGATATGACTGAGCTATCATACAACAGCAGACGGTACTACCTGCTTTCTGTTAGCACCCAATGTTGGGCAGCACTCACCAAACCCGACACCCTACATTGTGCAAGTGGCTTTGCGCAAAATAGCGCAATTGGGAGGGTACAACCTTATCCTGATGCAAGGAAATACAACCTAAAGAATAAATGCCATGGCAGGGCCGACCAAATCCTAAGGCTTAGTCGGCAACAGGTCTAGGATCAAAGCTATGACAGGCAGACAGACATAGCATTGCTTTGCTGATCCAGCAGCTTATGTAGCTTGTCTTGTTCCAAATGTATTGGTATTACCTTTCCTCTGGAGTAAACTGGACAGGTCGAGAGTAGGATTATGCTGCATGGGCAACACATGATCTCCACAATTTAGCACAGGCTTTGTGATATAGAGAGATTATTATGCATTTTTTATAAGCACAATGTAACAAACTATTGTCTGTCAAAAAGGCAAGGTACCAGTGAGTGAATATAGTAGAATCAAGCCCAACAATTTGTAATTGATGTACTTTCAACAAAGTGAAAGTGCATGTAGTGCACTTGGTGATTTTTGAAATCTCGAAGAATGAAGAATATTGAAGAACAACAAATTTGTGTGAAGTTCTGTTTCAGCTAAGGTAAAACTTTTACTGAAACTGTTCAAATGCCTTAACAGATCATGTGACAACTGCATGAGTCACATGCAATGTCACATGTGGCACCAGCATTTCAAATCAAGGACTTCAACAGCAGATGATCACAAATCCGAACCAACCCACATGACCACTGAGAAAGTGAGTTCTGTGATTTGTGGAAATCTGCACCTGACTGTCCGTGAAGGTAATGGTTTTAGAAGAAAAAGTGAACATATATTGTGTTGCATCGAAATGTGTGCTACATCTGTTAACAATTGAACACATACCAAAAACATCCAACTCACTGTCAGTCAAGAGCTATTAGATTAAAGCTGATTAAACTGTTCTGGAAAATATGGTAACAGTTGATGAAACCTGAGTTTATGGCTACGACGGTGAAACAAAGAAGCAGTTATCACAGTGAGCTGTAACATCACTGCAACGCAAAAATAATTATGTCACTGCTGAACATTTCACAAACGTAAAAGTGTGATAACCATGTCGTCACTTTACTGAAGCAAATCTGCGACTGACCGTTAGGCCGTGATCCCACTATTATTAGACTAAAGGAAAATGTTACTGATACACCTACATGTTTCTTTTGAAATGCCCTCATACAGGTACAGACAAAGAAACATGCCAGTTTCACAACATGTTTTCAATTCTCAACACATCCATGTACAACACTATACAGTTTAGAACAACATTAACCCTGGAAGGTTAACACGGTCAACAAATCCCTGAAGAAGTCAGATGCGTCAGCCACAAGGTGTAAATATTGCAGCTCTGCTGTAAACAGGCACAACGCAATTACATCTAAAACAAACAGGTCGGACAAAGAAAGAAGAAGGACATTACAAATCAAAGTAACAAGTCAAAGTAAGCAAAGGATGCTTTTCTGCACCTTTTAGGGTACTAGGTATATGGTCAGTAAAAGTAAAGGGTGCTGGGTATATTGTCAGTAAAGTAAAGGGTACTGGGTATATTGTCAGTAAAAGTAAAGGGTGCTGGGTATATTGTCAGTAAAAGTAAAGGGTACTGGGTATACCGTCAGTAAAAGTAAAGGGTACTGGGTATACCGTCAGTAAAAGTAAAGGGTACTGGGTATATTGTCAGTAAAAGTAAAGGGTACTGGGTATATGGTCAGTAAAAGTAAAGGGTACTGGGTATACTGTCAGTAAAAGTAAAGGATACTGGGTATATGGTCAGTAAAAGTAAAGAGTACTGAGTATATGATCAGTAAAAGTAAAGGATACTGGGTATATGGTCAGTAAAAGTAAAGAGTACTGAGTATATGATCAGTAAAAGTAAAGGGTACTGGGTATATGGTCAGTAAAAATAAAGAGTACTGAGTATATGATCAGTAAAAGTAAAGGATACTGGGTATATGGTCAGTAAAAGTAAAGAGTACTGAGTATATTGTCAGTAAAAGTAAAGGGTACTGGGTATACTGTCAGTAAAAGTAAAGGATACTGGGTATATGGTCAGTAAAAGTAAAGGGTACTGGGTATATAGTCAGTAAAAGGGTACTGGGTATATGGTCAGTACAAGTACAGGACATGTGCATGCCTTAAGGTGCATCATGCATATGGCGCTAGGCACATATTTTTATAGACAAATGGGCACTCAATGCGTCAATATCAGATTGGCCACCTTTGCTACCCAGAACATTTTCTGATACCCATTTTTAGGCTGAGTCGACATGGAAACAAAAGTCAATTTATTAAAACACGGCCGTCTCAATGAGTATTTGAAGACATGACCACTGGAAGAAGACAAAAGCAGAGAAAGACGAGAAGCAACAGCATAAGCTGAGAAAAAGAGGAAGGGAAGCCGCATCAGGAATAGAAGGAGGAGAAGAACAAAAGCAGCAGCAGAAGAAGAGGAGGAATTTACAAAAAAGAAACTACAAATATCCCATACTTTTCTGAAATTTTCTTCAAACTCTTTTGTCTCTTTGAAGTGCATCATAGACTTATGGTAACTGTCTTTCTGCCAAATTTTGATGCTTGCATACACCTCTGAGATGAGCTTTTCAGCTATCCTTATATGCAGATTTGCTACCTCTTCTGCCTCAGTGAGCACACCTCTCCATGCAGCTTTTGTAGTGCCGTATTCTATATCTGCAAAGAATAATCATTTCTTTTAATTCAAAATTCATGACTTAAACTGTTACAAACAGTAAAGCTGTGGTGTTTTCAGTAATGCCATTCTAAAAATAAATCATTCACTAAGTTACATAGACCATACAGAACTATAGACGTAACAGTAATAAAACATATGGTGCACTAATCAGTAGGCGTACTGGTCTTACAGTAAAATTTCCTTTACAATTTTATTTTTACATGACCATACAACTGCCGGATCCAGCCAGCCTCATCAAATAGATACCACAACAACAAAAAAGTTGCTTAAGAGTCGACAGGGTCGACTTCATCGCACCAGGTTTTATCCCATATGGCTCGTCGCTTTCCGCGCGGAAAGCGTCGCACAAAGTACAAACTCTGTAGCTCTAGCGACGACCCACAGGAGTCTCCGAAAAATTTAACTCGTGAATCGAAGGGCGCAGCCCGGAATCGAACCCACAACCTTCAGAGCCTGAGTTAAACGGCTTGACCACTTTGCCATGAAGACTCCCGCAAGATGCCACAACACTCTGTGGGAGGTGGGTTAGCTGGAATTATACTAACCAATCATCCATCAGGTGATACTTCAAGATAATTGTTAAGAGCCAAAGTTAGCTCTTTTTATGTTTTGGATGTGCATTACGCTTTAAGCGAATTGTGCACTTTGAATGAACACAAGAGAGAAATTACTCTTGACAAATGGTCACTGGAGCTGAGACCATTATTTGTACAGTCCATGCACACTACTTCTAGTAGTGCTGGACTGAATTTTGCGTGTGGATTAGCTTTCCCTATTAACAGTGTTCCTCGCCATCAGGTGAACCCACTCCGACTTCAGAGGTACTTGTAATTTACGTCCTCAAGTCAAGGACGACAGGTCAACATTTTAGTCCAACTGTCCGGTGTAGGGGTAGAACCCCTGACCTCGACATCAGCACACTGATAGTTTAAGAACATGCGTTCTTATCCATTCAGCCATGCTGACCTATGAGCTGAGACCATTGCAGGGAACATATGGCTCAGAGTCAAAGTAAGAAATGGCAAATTTATATATATATTACTGCCGATGTGTTATTATTTTAGATCAGTGTATGTTTGATCAAAAAGTAACAATGGCGATATCAAAGAAAATGGTGACACCAAAATGTGAAATAGAAATAGAAGGGAAAATTCTTAACCAAGTGGATGACTTTAAATACATAGGGGCACTTATAACATCAGATGGAAGATGTACAACAGAGATTAAGAGCAGAATAGGGCAAGCAAAAGCCGCATTTCATCAAATAAAGAGTATATTATACTAGGGGCACTTATAACATCAGATGGAAGATGTACAACAGAGATTAAGAGCAGAATAGGGCAAGCAAAAGCCGCATTTCAGAAAATAAAGAGTATATTATACAATAAGTCACTGTCACTGAACGTAAGAGAGTGCTGAAATGCTATGTAGAACCAGTTTTGCTGTATGGCAGTGAATTGTGGCAAGTAAATAAACAAATTAAGAAGAAATTACAAGCAACAGAGATGTGGTTCCTGAGACGAATGTTGCGAATTCCTTGGACTGCCAGAATAACTAACGACGACTGCCTGAAAGAGGCTAATGAAGCTAGAACATTATATACAACAATAAGAAAGAAACAAACAGCTTTCTTCGGTCACGTGATGAGAGGCTTTGGGAAACATTGTGACAACTGGAAAGATCAAGGGGAAAAGAGGCAGAGGCTGACCAAGAGAAATTATGCTGTATGGATTGAGACAGTGCATGGAGGAATACCATGAGCAGAGTTGATCCAGAACACCAAAGACTGAGATCTGTGGAGAGCCATGAACGCCTACGCCAGCTGGCAGGGCACTTGATGATGATGATGATGATGTATGTTTGATAGTATGATTGCGTGATCACATGAAACAACGTGAACCGTGTAATCAGAAGAGAAACGTTATATTATGAAAGAACCTTTATCCTGTCATGCTTCAATGTTCGCAAATGTTTGTCATCCATACAAGGGAGAATTTTAAAATGATCCCAGCTTATTCAGTCAAGAAATCTAATCATGACAACTTGAGGAGGAATTTACGAAAAAGAAACTACAAATACCTCCTCCTATTCTGAAATTTTCTTCAAACTCTTTTGTCTCTTTGAAATGCATCCTTGCCTTGCATTATACCACCAATATGCCACAGTTGGAATTGAAATGCGGTCATTTATCTCTACCCAAATAGAACCAATTTTAACATAAGACTGTGAATTCTGGACAAACAACAACAAGCAAAATAATCCTTGGAAGCTATGCAGTCAACCTCAGCATTTTTTGGTTTGGCCACAAGTTCCCAGTGTAATACTGACCACATAATCCCTTGCTGTTTAGGTCACTTGAACATGTGAGTGTCGTATCCATAAATATACATATGTAAACATTTCAAATGGGACAAATGGACAAATGGGACGAGTTCTGCAGGAA
>JACEFZ010021175.1:0-125650 GCA_014155875.1 Cepaea nemoralis | reverse complement strand
CTTATCCACAGCAGTGGGAACTTGCAGCACCCCTCCAACCCTGAACCAGAGTCCAGCAGGATCAGAAAGTTGGAGAAACTCATCAAAAAGAGATTATAGTTCAAGACTGACTGTCAGAGGATAAACTTCTGGAAGAACTCTGATGCTGTGTGTGTGTGGTATAGGGGTTGTGTCATCAGGTGGTATGAGGTGAATTTAGCATTTACTTTCAGAGTTGTGATTGTTTGGAAACAAATATATCTTTTGTTGCTATGTCACTCATTCATAGCAATGGAATTGGATTGGGCTCATAGAGCTCCACTTATTTCACCTGATATCTGTTAGTGTTAGAGCGGTTGATTGAATGTATTAAATGATTGTGTAGTATACAAAGTGTAACACTGTGAGAGAGGCATCTGTTTTTATTATAGGAAATTATTATATCAATATTTGTATGTATTCAGGGGAAGGGCTCACGAGGTTCATGTCAGTTTTTATCCAAAGTTATTACTTGAGTTGCTTGAAAATTACTGTGGTGAATTGGGTGAGTGAATGTTTGTATCACGTGTGGAGAGGATTGTTGAGGGTTGATAATGATAGATGGTTTGTTGTAAATATAATTTAATTTCTGTAAATCTTGGCTTGCGGAAGTATTTAAATTGTAATACTGTTACATTATATGGGACCATATGTTGTTCTTATAGCAGCCATTCATCACAATAGCTAGATTCAGGTTTGTGATGGGATTTGGTGCAATATTATACTCATGAACTGTGCTACATATTAACAATGGTGGAATGCCATCATCACCTGGGACAATCATTGTGAGAAAGTAACACATTGTGTTCTCCATCAGTGCAAGGAGGCAACATGGGCGATGTTTGCGATGAAAGAGAAGAGTAGAAAGAAGACATATAATACAAGATACCAAGTTAATCAGTCTAAAGACTGGTATTTAGGTTGTCTGAGCATGTTACTCTGCTACACCCTGTTCTCATCTAATCTCATCCACTCTGTGTAAATCTTGCATGCCTCTATGATGTCATTGTTTTCTTGCATATCCTCTGTTTGCTTCTCCTGGATTTTTCTTTCTACTAACCAACAGTAGACCTCAGTTTCTCATATTGTAATCAAACCAAGACATCCAACATTTTTGTATACTTTCATTAGGTATCTGTTTGTCCCTATGTCTTTGTGAACTTGTCCATTTGATTTTCATATGTCCAGCTCACATCTTTGCATTATATGACCATCTAAGGTCTTTTCATTGTGTTTTAGTCAAGACATCAGAGCCAGACAGTGCAAAGGGCACATGTAATTAACTGTATATGACACAAGGAAGTGGGGAGCATGGTGCCAGTACTGGGAAGTTACTCTATAAATGAGTTATTTTATGAAGTATGGCAGTTTATTCCATGCTCAGTCTTCGTAGACTTAGATGGATAGGACACATTAGGAGGATGGACGATGGTAGGATACCAAAGGACATATTTTTTTGTTAATTCATTGACACCTTGCTACAAAAAGGCATAGTTACTACAACCCATGGTGGTGGTGAATGTGACTGATCAGGCCAATTCACGCTGTAAATGTTCATCCACAGTGGATGCATGTAAACTCAGGTCATTTCCACCATCACGCACCATCTTACGTCTCACACGCTCAGTGTTTGACTTATGTGCAATAATTTCTCCTGTGTCTTTATGCCATTACTGATGTTTGCCCTCCATGCAACACGTTCAGCGGCCACTTGTTCCCAATGTGCATTATCAATGCCTGTATCAATCATGTCCCGCTTACAAACATCTTTGTATCGTAGTAGAGGCCGACCCTGAGATCTCTTACCCATGATGGTAAAAATGACCATGTGTTCACATGCATCCATTTACCATGCAAATTGGTCTGATACGTCACATTCGCTACTGCCATGTGTAGTAGTTATTATGCCTTTTTTGAAACACAGCGTAAAAAAACTATTGTCTGTCAAGACAGCCAAGTGTCAATAAGAACAAATACTCACTTCCTGTAAACAAATTTACTGCAATGCATTTAGGTTTTGAAATGAAATAGTTCACCTGAATGATTCTTTTTTTTTTTTTTTTTTTTGCATTTTTTTAACTCAAGCGTGGTCCACAGTGGACTTATTTGTGTGTGTGGATTAGCTTTCTCTATTACCAGTGTCCTTCGCCGTGAGGCGAACCCACTCCATTTCTCAGGTACTTGTAATTTACGTCCTCAAGTCAAAGACGAGAAAGACATATTTTAGTCCAACTGACCGATGCCGGGATTGAACCAGCTACACCGGCATCAGCACACCAGAAGTTTAAGAGCGAATGCTCTTACCCATTCAGCCATGTTGACCTCTACCTGCATCATTGATTGATGACCTATTTATGCTCAAATATCACAGAGTAGATGTCACAAGTTTGTGCATGCAGATTTCATGAGTGCATTGACTAGAAATCTACCTGCACTTTCCAGACATATGATCCTGCCCCCCACAGTGACAGGTGATGCCAGATTCCAGTGGTCTCAGACATACTGTCATGTATGGCTTGTAGTATATGTCCTGTGTCCATTCCTAAGTGGAGCGGCTGGCCGAAGAGCTAAGAACTCTGGGTTCTCCTACGGGAGACCCGGGTTCGATTTCTTGGTAAGGTGCAGATTTTTTTCTGTCAGGGGCGAAAAGAAAATCCTAACCTGCACAGTTTGCGGCGACTGCACTAGCTAGGCGGCCTTAATTCCCCAGGCTCAAGACCCCCCTGCTTTACTCTGCAAGGTACTTTAGGCAGTAGATGACAGTTGTTGTTGTCCATTCCTAATGCACACATAACTTTCACCTCTAAAGCCAGCGTCTCAGCTATCTTTTTTCCCTGGACCCTGCATGAACTGGACAGAGATCCAGTTGAAGCTTTGAGGATTGGAGTCCAGCGTGCATTCTAGCAAGTGGGTGGCTGGGATGTATGAAAGGTCATCATTATCTCACATTATTGATTATTCAGTGGAATGAATGTATGGTGTCTGGCAATCAGACTGCCTACATGTTAACTGTCATGGCAGTTGTCTTTTCAGAGACTGAAAATTGAAGAATGTAGTTAACAATTCTTGAAATCTTGGACATGTAATAACAGATGATAGCAGAAGTGAAGTAGAAATCAAAAAGAGAAAAGGAATGGACAAAAATGCTTTCAACAGCATAAAATCAGTATTAACATCTGGAGAGATCAACAACGCATTAAGAATAATAATTGTCAGATGTTACGTATATTCAACGCTACCGTTTGGAGCGGAAACCTGGATATTGAACGAGCAACTAGAAAGTTGAAAAGAGGCCCTGGAGATGTGGATATACAGATGAATGTGTCATATTTCATGGAAACAAACACAATTACAGAAGTTCTAGAAAAACTGGGAATGAAAAGAGAGTTGATTCAATGAAATAAAAAAGAGGCAAGTGAAATATTTCGGCCACGTTAAATGACATAATACTCTTATAAAAACCATACTGGAGAGCTAACTTGAAGGCATGCGAGCAAAAGGCAGACAACATTACAAGTGGGAAGGTACAATTAAGAGGTGGACGAACATCAGTCTGACAATCTACAGTCAGAGCGAGAGACAGACAATGTTGGAGATCCATTGCAGCCAACCTTCATTGTGGAGACGGCACCTGATTGATTGATTGATTGATTGATTGATTGATTGAATTCTTGAAATAGCAGAACAGGTGGACAATAATGCCAGAGAATTAATGCATTACAATCAGAAATGTGTTAGTTCAGTGAATAGTGCAAACACCTGCCAGATGGGTGATCCTAGGTTCACATCTCCCATAAACTGGCTTTCTTCGTGACTTCAGGGTCAACCAGCAGGGTCAATCAGGCCTCATTGGATGCTCTGGGAGACAAGTTGACCAGCATGATGTTGACCACTCCAGGTGTCATTTAGTTCAGGAAATGTGGGCCTAGTACCACACCACCCCCCAGTATCCGTAATGACACCGGAGTCTGTTTCTTTTATACAGACTGGATGTTCATAAGTGCTGGACCAAACATCGGTGACGAGTTTTGGTACTCGTTGGCTTAGTTACAGACAATTTAAGTAGTTTGTATCTACGTCTATGTGTGGCTACAGTCAGCTTGAAGTATTGTTTACGGACAATACACCATGTGTCAACAGTCACTCACAAGCTTAGCAACAGGAGGGAATCTGATCACCAGAAGCGGTGTCCCGTTGTGCAAGATAGTTTCCTTTTGTTTCTTGATAGCTGTATGCTGTGTTAGTGTTATTTCATATAATGTTGAGGTTGAGTACAACTGTCAAAATTATGTTTTATTTGTTGAGGATGAAGAATTGTATATGCTCATTTGGTTTGTATTGTTCTAAATAAACATTCCATATTAAAGTGTTTTTGTTTCTGTAAACAGAAAATTAAATGAGACAGTCATTGGTGAAACCTAGGATTCTGTGAACAGAAAAACAAATGAGATAGTCATTGGTGAAACCCAGGATTCTGTGAACAGAAAAACAAATGAGGCAGTCATTGGGGAAACCTAGAATTTTGTGAATAGAAAAACAAATGAGACAGTCATTGGTGAAACCTAGGATTTTATTAACAGAAAAACAAATGAGACAGTCATTGGTGAAACCTAGGATTCTGTGAACAGAAAAACAAATGAGACAGTCATTGGTGAAACCTAGGATTTTATGAACAGAAAAACAAATGAGACAGTCATTGGTGAAACCTAGGATTCTGTGAACAGAAAAACAAATGAGACCATCATTGGTGAAACCTAGGATTCTGTGAACAGAAAAACAAATGAGACAATCATTGGTGAAACCTAGGATTCTGTGAACAGAAAAACAAATGAGACAATCATTGGTGAAACCTAGGATTCTGTGAACAGAAAAACAAATGAGACAGTCATTGGTGGAACCTAGGATTCTGTGAACAGAAAAACAAATGAGACAGTCATTGGTGAAACCTAGGATTCTGTGAACAGAAAAACAAATGAGACAGTCATTGGTGAAACCCAGGATTCTGTGAACAGAAAAACAAATGAGACAGTCATTGGTGAAACCTAGGATTCTGTGAACAGAAAAACAAATGAGACAGTCATTGGTGAAACCTAGGATTCTGTGAACAGAAAAACAAATGAGACAGTCATTGGTGAAACCCAGGATTCTGTGAACAAAAAAACAAATGAGACAGTCATTGGTGAAACCGAGGAATAACAAGTTGATTAGAATAATTAGATGTAGGTAGTTAAGGTTTTATAAGGTGTGCATTGAGGAGAGGCTAGTCTCCCTGGCAAAGGTGTTAACAACTTTCTCCGTAATCCTGTATATCCACCTGAGGAACACAGTTGCGCGAGATTCGGCAGCAGATTGCGTTGCGTTGGTTTCTTACAGGGTATGTGAGCCGGTCGCTCAAAAAGCAATGGCAAACTACTGAGCATAATCTTGCTAAGAACATCAACAACAGCTGAAAAATGCTGGTGTTGTCTGCAACATCCTGTAAGAGATATGCAACTTGTAAAAAGATTTAGGAGAGACAAGCTTGAAAATATTGTGACACATATCTGGACAGCTTGTCAAAGGGAAAACTAGTATGAAGATCACAAAGGGGTGGTCACTGTGGATTATGTGAAATAGCAAACAAGGATTGCAATGCTTACTGGCACATGATGCTGATGGTGGGTAGAGTGATTTTGAAAGAAAATGTACTGGTTAAAAACTAGGTCTGTTAGAGAAGCTGGTTGATTTAGTTGTTGGGAGAACTAGGTCTGGTAGAGGCTGGTTGATTTAGTTGTTGGAAACACTAGGTCTGTTAGAGAAGCTGGTTGATTTAGTTGTTGGAAACACTAGGTCTGTTAGAGAAGCTGGTTGATTTATTTGTTGGGAGAACTAGGTCTGGTAGAGGCTGGTTGATTTAGTTGTTGGGAGAACTAGGTCTGTTAGAGGCTGGTTGATTTAGTTGTTGGGAGAACTAGGTCTGGTAGAGGTTGGTTGATTTAGTTGTTGGGAGAACTAGGTCTGTTAGAGAAGCTGGTTGATTTATTTGTTGGGAGAACCAGGTCTGGTAGAGGCTGGTTGATTTAGTTGTTGGGAGAACTAGGTCTGGTAGAGGCTGGTTGATTTAGTTGTTGGGAGAACTAGGTCTGTTAGAGAAGCTGGTTGATTTAGTTGTTGGAAACACTAGGTCTGTTAGAGAAGCTGGTTGATTTAGTTGTTGGGAGAACTAGGTCTGTTAGAGGCTGGTTGATTTAGTTGTTGGGAGAACTAGGTCTGTTAGAGGGCATTCTCAGTAAGAAGCAAGATGCCAAGGAAGCAAGTAATGCTTTAGCCGTGACAGCAAGCAGCTTTACGATACTCGATAGTATTCGCACACATGCGTACTGTGCAACTCACTGAGCATGCTCAAGAAGGTCTACACACTGAGCGCATCACAATTCATCCAGCTAATGTTCGTCTATGTGCCGGAACACTCCAGGGTGACAGTTGACCGAGGAGGGAAGAGCAACGGATTTGTCAGACATCACGCCATATGAAAGGAAGGACGAATAGATGGTCTTTAATTACACACGAAAATCTTCCTTGTCCAGATTGAGGGGAATGGGAGTGAAGCGGGAAGCCGTCAGACATGAACGGCGAGAGTAAAAGGTATTTGATTAATCAACACAGAATTGGTGTGACCAGTCGTTATAATATATGTTACGTACCAAAACGTTCACGACCAGATGGATCGACCTGCAAGGAGAGTGATGCTCGCAGCATTCTGCTCGGACTAGACGATCTGATTCGCTGGTGCAGGATGAGCTTCAAGCCTAAGAAATCGAGAAGCTTGTCGGCAGTGGAAAGGGCGTTTGTGATGGCCGGATAAGCGATTCCCACGGTGATGGCGGAACCTGTGAAGAGTCTCAGTCGTGTGTACGACTCAACCCTGACGGACGGGAACGCGGTGGCGGAGATACAAGCAATGCCGACGAACGGCTTGGGTACCATCAACAAAACCAGGTTGACAGGCAAATTCAAAATTTAGTGCCTCCAGTTCATGCTTATTCCGAAACTGCTGTGGCTGCTGCTGATATATGATGTTGGCACGTACACCGTGAGCACCATGGAGGGGAAGATAAGCAGTTGTATACGAGAGTGGCTTGGAGTACCAACATGCCTCACGATTGTCGCATTGTATTGTAAGTAGAGTAAGCTCGTCCTCCCGTTCCCGTCCCTCGTAGAAGAGTGTCATATATTTTTGAAGGGAGTGGGAGATCACTGTAGTGCATGCCCCATCTCTAACAAAAGATGTAGAGCCCCATCCTCTTCTATCTTCAATAACCCCAGAATATGAACCTTGAGTTATCTGCAGGCCTCGTTTTGTTAAGTATTGTCTAGGAGATATAGATTATGGCCCTGGTAAGAATGGTAATTTACTAATTGGGAATCTGCCCCTTCTCCAATGATTCTTTAGCTCTGGAGCCCCCTTTTAGTTTATCAAATCTGAGGAAAGTCAGGAGAATTTTCTCAGCCTGATTTAGATGAAGAAAACATGGATGTTGAGCAGTTTATAGGTATAGAGTCTTTTATTTCCCCCTTTAGTAAGTCATTATGAGTTAATTTATCTTTTAACAATCAAACACATAATCAATCACATTAGATTTTGACAACATGATGTACAAAGAAGTTGTTGACACAGATAGGTTTGAACTTGACAAATTAACAGAAGGTCAATTCATGTTAATCATTTATTGACTGGCCTGAGCCTTCTGGTCAGTACATACATCTCTATTGTGATTTACACAAAGTAATAGAACAGTTGCACATTGGACCATTGTCCCAGACAATCAATAACAAGCATCAATATATGAGATGTCAACAAGTGTGAAAACATAGTAAACATTTTGATGTTGTACATATTAAGTATGATAGTGGTGTCTCAACCATAAACATTATCAGTTTTTCCTGAAATTGGGTGTGGGTTCGACCAAGGAAAATGTAACCTGGTGACTGGAAGATTAGGTAAGCCAGGGTCCATTGACTGATGGATCCACGTCAGGTCTGCCCGTATAGCTCCACTGAAGGCCTCCCCATGCTCTGCTCATAGCGAAGTCATCCTCCATCTCACTTGTGGTTCATCCTCTCTCGGCTTCCCTCTCTCAGGTCTGATTTAGGTGGTTAGTTTGCTGATGTGTTGGGTGGTTGTTGGTATGTAGCCACCAAGATCACTGATGAGTATTCACATAAATATATACAATCCTACCAATACAATCTTTTAAAAGTAGGTAAAAGAACCTAAATTCCTGAAGTAGGAACTAGTTCCCCTCCCCCTCTTTTTCTCTCTAAGCTAGTGTTGGGTTAATTTGGGGTGGTCAGAGTTTATCACACTGTGTACGCCTTGTATCAACTTGTTCCTGCTGTATGTAAGTCTTCATTTGACCTGGGGTCAGTGAACGTGTACAGTGAGACAATGACAAGAGTGAGAAGGTGTCAAGATGCATGTAAATAAATGACATACATTTATAACATTTCTTCTACTCAATGGTGTTCACAATGTGTATAAATAATTCTCTGTGTTTTCCCAATTAACTACTTCTTCTTCTTGTGTCTAATAACTCTCTTCCATTACCTGTTGTTGTTGTGATGTTGAATGTTGTGTTGTGTGGTGATGAGTGGAGTGGTGTTGTGTTTTTAAGTTATGTTGAGTAATGAGTTAAGTTCACTTCGTGTGATGGTGTTCCGCGAAGCACAACTTTCTCATGTATTGCAGTTCATAAGTGCTCTTATCTAATTAAAATTTGACATAAATATAAATATTTATTTCGCCAAACCCTATTATTTCTATAGACAAAGGAGAAAGGAAAGATTGATTTCACTTTCAGCTTTCTAGATTGTAAATAGGCATAGATAAGTCTGTTTTAGAACAAGGCACTTGTTCTAGTACACGAACTGTCATTTCAGCTGTAGACAGTGATAGCATCTGTTTACAATGTTTCTGGTGAAATGCACAAGATTGCTTTCGAATCATCACTTCTCACAGTTGTTTAGAATAGAATGTAATAGTGTAATGCACTTCTTAAAGTTAATAATTATCTTTAAGAATATCAGAGGTGGCAGTTTCATCGAAGAGAATATTCTGGCCGGGAATGGCTTTGCGTCATTAGAATCTACAGTCGAGCATTTTTACATTTCTGAGGTTTTAATTAATAATCATACATTTCAATTGACATCACAACATGGGTTTACGTTACTTGACACTTGATACATCGGGTTCTTAGTCTAATCAAGGGCTAACAAACGTACCTCGGATCCAGACTTTTGCCTTGTCCATTGAATTTTTGATCACACACTCTTCTCACCTCCGTCCATGGAGCGAATTCAGACAAAAGTGCGGCTGATTAACATTTCTGATGAAATGGGGATATATGTTAATTATGCACTGGCGCGAAGGCGGGTCAGGTGGTTTTTTCATCCAATGATTTTCCGAGCTTGGTCTGATGAAATCCTTCCAAGAATCCACGTCATTTGTCACTTGTTCAGTTCCAGTTTCGATATTAAGTTTTAAGTACCAATCTCCAATTGCGTTTGTGAAGTCAATTTCTTTTAATGTTGTTTCCTCTTTTTGCGGCATTTGTTGATAAGATGAATAATGTTGGCTGCGTTATGCCACATGGCCCCACTCCAGATTGTTCTATGGTATGGAACTATGTTTCCAACATTTTCAGTTATCAAGCTGTTCCCATTTGTCCTCCCCTGTATTCTCTTCTGCATCTGATTGACCTGGTTCATCAGGCACTGGGTGTCGACTCAGGAAGTCCGCTCCCACATTCATTTTCCCAGGAACATATTCAACCTGGAACGAGTAAGGTTGAAGAAGCAGCGACCATCTCATAAGTCGGGCATTCAGAGTCTTAGATGCTGCGAGAAACATGAGTGGTTGATGGTCACATTGCACTGTGAAATGTTTGCCATATAGGTATGCTTGAAATTTCTGTACACTCCATACGAGCGCAAGACACTCTCTCTCGATAGTACTGTAATTTCTCTCTGCTGCATTCAATTTCCTGCTAGCATAGGCTACAGGGAATAGCTCTGATGTTACATCTCCCTTTCTCTGCAACAGCGTTGCCCCAATTCCTATGTTACTGGCATCGGTGCGCAGCACGAATGGTTGGTCGAGGTCTGGTAGATGTAAGACTGGATGAGCAGTTAATGCCTGCTTTAGTGCTGTGAAAGCTCTCTCACAGTCAGCTGACCAAGTGACTTTCTCTGGTTTCCCCTTTTTGGTGAGATCCGTTAAAGGTGCTGACAGAGTATTGAAGTCCTTGATGTATTTTTGATAGAATCCACATAAGGATACAAATGATCTTACATCCTTCTTTGTTTTTGGACGAGGTGCTCTCTGGAGTTTGTCCACATTTCCCTCTTGTGGAGTTATCAGTCCATGAGATATCTTATGACCTAGAAAGTCCAATTCTTGGAATCCTATCTGACACTTCTTTGGTCTAGCCGTCAATCCAGTTTCTCTGAGGCGCCTGAACAAAAGATGCAGGGTTTCTACATGCTCTTCAAATGTTTCAGTTGCGATCAGGATGTCATCCATGAAGTGACTAATGTCTGGATGCTGTAGTGGGTCAAGTAATTTTCTCATCATACGTGTAAAGACGCTGGGAGCATTACTTAATCCGAATGGAAGAACGTTGAACTCATAGTGTCCTCCAGGCGTGCTGAAAGCTAACCATGGTCTAACTTCCGGTTTTACAGGAATCTGGTAATATCCCTTACTGAGATCAATCCTAGTAAAGTACTTAGCTCGGTTGAGTGCTGTGAAGAGTTTATTCTGATCCGGCAGAGGTTCTGCTTGGAATTCAGTTATAGCATTGAGCTGTCGATAATCGATGCACAATCTATGTTCTCCGCTTGGCTTTCTCAATAAGACGACGCTAGCACTGTAAGGTGATTCAGATGGTGAGATTATTCCTGCGGTGAGCAGCTGTTGTATTTCTTCCTCTAAAGTCTTTTGCTTTGCATAAGGAACTGGGTAAGTCTTGACTCGCACAGGCACTGTGTCATTTAACTTCATGTCAAATTCCTCCAAATCAGTTCTTCCTGGCTTATCAGTAAGTACTTCTGCATATTTTGCCATAAGTTCCCTAATCTGCTTTTGCTGATCCTTTGTTAAGTTGGGATTGATTTCCACATCCTTAAAGGTCTCTTTGGCTTGCAGTTGGCACTCGACTCCCATTGTTGATCCTTCTTCGACTTCAGTAGCCACACTCATGGCCATCAGATGTGCAGGTTCGGTGGTTGAGGGTCTTTCATGATATTTCTTCAAGAGGTTTATGTGAAATACTTTCATCTTGCCTTTGACTGAAATTCTGTAGTTGGTACGTGAGATCTTCTCCGTCACTACATAAGGTCCTCTCCATCCGATTTGCAGCTTATTCTGACTGGTTGGAAGCAGCAACATCACCTTCTCTCCTACCTCTAACTCTCTATCCTTTGCCTTGCGGTTGAAGTTACGAGCAATTCTTCGTCTGGCTTGACGTAGATTGACATTCGCTTGTTTCCAACTGTGTTGTAAACGATTTTTCAACTCGGCAACATATGTTGATGCAGTCACGACTGTATCATCTGTAGTATTATCAGTCCACGTTCGGAGTAACGCCTCCAGTGGTCCCTTGATCGGTCGTCCAAACAACAGTGTGGCTGGAGCAAAACCTGTTGAGTGATGGGGTACTTCCCTGTAAGCGAATAAAGCTGCGGGTAAATACAAGTCCCAATCCTCTGTCTTCTCCTGGGCAATTTTGCGCAGGATACTAATCAATGTCCCGTTCCACCTTTCCACAAGTCCATTTGACTGAGGGTGATATGGTGAACTGAAGATATGGCGTGCATGAAAAAGTCTGAAGGTCTCTTCCATGAGTTTACCACGAAACTGTGAACCGTTGTCCGTCAAGATCCTTTGTGGGAATCCTAGACGTGTGAATATTCCTAATAATGCATCAGCGACGTGTTTGGAGTCACAGCTGGGCATAGGAACTGCTTCGGCCCACATGGTTGTTGTGTCCACAAGCGTTAATATGAATCGGTTTCGCCTCTTCGTTGCTGAGAGAGGTCCGATTATGTCTACTGCCACTTTCTCAAATGGAATTCCAGTGATTGGCGATTCACCCAACATTGCCGGTGGTGTCCGGTGTTTTGGTGATACTTTCTGACACTGTGGGCATGATTTTACAAACCGTTGTATGTCTGAGTTCATCCCTGGCCAAAAGTAGTGAGTGGTAATCCGCTGTGTAGTAGCGTTGATACCCATGTGCCCACTGAATGGTAGACTGTGACCCATCTCTAAGATCTGAGTCCTGTATTGAGTCGGTACAACAAGTTGATTAAACTCTTGTCCAGCTCGTCCTGCTTTTCTGTAAAGAAGTGCTGACTTCATGAACAGATCACCTTTACGTAGAGGTAAATGTGATTTTGGCAGTTTTCTGAAGCAGGGTTCCAAGGTGCTGTCGGCTGCTTGTGCCCTCTTCAGTTCCTCCGTTCGAGGGATTGGCGTAGTTGATTCTGGAGTTTTTGTTGCCTGTGATCGAGTGGTCATGGTCGCCATCGCCACAGGTGGAACAGGTTCTCCTAGAACTGATAAATCTACACCCGAGGATTACAGGATATATCGGATCGTCCAAGATTGCTGCCTTGATCGTCCCGGTGACATACCGCGAGGCTATGTTCACTTTTGCCACTGGAAGAGACATATTGGTTGAACTCTTCAGTGGTCCCTGCAATTCCACTATTTCCTCTGTCACCTGTTCAGGGTGAACTAAGGATGATGAAACAACACAGTCATACGATAATCCAGTATCATATAAACAGGTCGTTTGGAATCCATTTAGCAAGATGGATTCTACAACCGGAATACGAGATGCTGTGTCTTGATGAGGTGTCTGTTTGGACGTTTCACCAGTGCTCACTTTTCTCTCTTTTCGGTTGGCCAAACATGCCGCTGTGTGTGGAGGTGGCTTCTTTCTGCAACTCTGAAATGTGTGACCTTTAATTTTGCAATGGGTACAGAATGGTTTGTCCTCCTTCGGCGCTGTTTGGACTGAGTGTTGAGTGTTTTTCTGGGAATTCCCCTTTTTCTTGGTGGCTACAGTGTTTTCACCCTCTTTTGGCTGTGGAGTTTTGTTTTGAGAGGGGGTGTGGTTCGAACGTCCCTTTCCTCCCATCTCCTTTTGAGATTTCTCAAATCTCTCTGCCAGGATGATTATAGTTTCCAGGCGGTCAGCCCCGTTTTGGGTTAGGAATGCCTTCATTTCGTTCTGCATTTTCCCCTTGATCTGATCAATGATAATCATTTCACGGAGTCCTTCATAATTTTCCTCAAATCCTCCCAAGCAAGTCCATCTTTGTATGTATGACTTCAGTCTTTCGACTAGCTGTGCATAGCTCTCACCCAGTTCCTTCCTTGCGGCTTTGAACCTGAGTTTATAAGATTCGGCGTCCACTTCGAATCGGCTTAAGAGTGCCGTCTTGAGTGTTGTGTAGTTCTGTTGTTCCTCTCTAGTGAGTCTTGAGAACACTTCATAAGCCGTGGATCTTAAGGCTTGCGCTAACTTCGTCGCCCATCTACTCTCTTCAAGCCCACAGCTGACAGCCATTGCCTCGAAGCGTGATAAAAATCCTTCGATGTGGTCAGTCTGTTCATTAAAGGGGTCCAGAGGAAATGACATAGCTCCTGAATTAAGTTGAGAGACGTGAGGTGGTTCTGTCACTGGCGATCCTGATGAGGTTGAGGGTGTAGGACCACTCCCTTTCTCTATTCTCCGGATCTCCACTTCAATCTCCATTCTCCTCAACTCCAGTTGGTGTTGACGCTCTCTCTCCTTATCTTCCATTTCAGCCTGTAGTCGTTTCTCTTTCTCCTCCAATTCTGCTTGAAATCGTTTCTCTTTCTCCTCCAATTCTGCTTGAAACTGTTTTTCTTTCTGAGTCAATTCAGCCTGAAGCTGTTTTTCTTTCTTAGCCAATTCAGCCTGAAGCTGTTTTTCTTTGAGAGCCAATTCAGCTTGCAGTCTTTCCCTTTTGTCAAATGCATCCGAAACATAGTTAGCTAGCTCAAGGCCATCTAACCCGCATTCCCTACCTGTTTCTGTTATTTGGGCTCTAAACTTTGCAGTTTCCGCCATGTCTATATTTTATTGCTGTGCTCTGATTAACAATATAATTGCAGCTAGTCTGATCCGCGTACGCTTGTCAGTCCCTGATCTGCAAAGATACAACAGAGCATGTGCAATATTAAAAACACCCTATGTTATGTCTGTCTGTCAATGCTGGAAAAGCCAAAGGCAGCAGACACTGAAGTAACCACAATTAATTCCTAGTAAAGAAAAGAATCTGAAATTAGACAGAGTTTTCCCAACGGATAAGATTTTCCGGTGGTTGATGAAATGCTGTTAAGTTCAGACTTCACAGGAATAGAACACCTTCTCTGGAAGAGAAGTAGTGTTGGTAGAGTAGATACACACTATATATTTCACCTGGAGTACCTCTTTCTGAAGTAGAAGCAATATATGAACATGGCCTCCTTCTCCAGGAGTAAAGATCAGTCACCTCTTCTTATTTATCTATAAATGTCATTCATATCATGTGGCTGTCAATCAATACCCCACATGGTATCTGTTAAACATTCTAGAAAATGACAATGTTCAAAATCTAAAGATAACTGTATGCATGTATTTTGTGTGATTGTTTAAAGGTTAATATATGGGAACCATCCAGGACTTAGCCCACAATATGTCATATATTTTTGAAGGGAGTGGGAGATCACTGTAGTGCATGCCCCATCTCTAACAAAAGATGTAGAGCCCCATCCTCTTCTATCTTCAATAACCCCAGAATATGAACCTTGAGTTATCTGCAGGCCTCGTTTTGTTAAGTATTGTCTAGGAGATATAGATTATGGCCCTGGTAAGAATGGTAATTTACTAATTGGGAATCTGCCCCTTCTCCAATGATTCTTTAGCTCTGGAGCCCCCTTTTAGTTTATCAAATCTGAGGAAAGTCAGGAGAATTTTCTCAGCCTGATTTAGATGAAGAAAACATGGATGTTGAGCAGTTTATAGGTATAGAGTCTTTTATTTCCCCCTTTAGTAAGTCATTATGAGTTAATTTATCTTTTAACAATCAAACACATAATCAATCACATTAGATTTTGACAACATGATGTACAAAGAAGTTGTTGACACAGATAGGTTTGAACTTGACAAATTAACAGAAGGTCAATTCATGTTAATCATTTATTGACTGGCCTGAGCCTTCTGGTCAGTACATACATCTCTATTGTGATTTACACAAAGTAATAGAACAGTTGCACATTGGACCATTGTCCCAGACAATCAATAACAAGCATCAATATATGAGATGTCAACAAGTGTGAAAACATAGTAAACATTTTGATGTTGTACATATTAAGTATGATAGTGGTGTCTCAACCATAAACATTATCAGTTTTTCCTGAAATTGGGTGTGGGTTCGACCAAGGAAAATGTAACCTGGTGACTGGAAGATTAGGTAAGCCAGGGTCCATTGACTGATGGATCCACGTCAGGTCTGCCCGTATAGCTCCACTGAAGGCCTCCCCATGCTCTGCTCATAGCGAAGTCATCCTCCATCTCACTTGTGGTTCATCCTCTCTCGGCTTCCCTCTCTCAGGTCTGATTTAGGTGGTTAGTTTGCTGATGTGTTGGGTGGTTGTTGGTATGTAGCCACCAAGATCACTGATGAGTATTCACATAAATATATACAATCCTACCAATACAATCTTTTAAAAGTAGGTAAAAGAACCTAAATTCCTGAAGTAGGAACTAGTTCCCCTCCCCCTCTTTTTTCTCTCTAAGCTAGTGTTGGGTTAATTTGGGGTGGTCAGAGTTTATCACACTGTGTACGCCTTGTATCAACTTGTTCCTGCTGTATGTAAGTCTTCATTTGACCTGGGGTCAGTGAACGTGTACAGTGAGACAATGACAAGAGTGAGAAGGTGTCAAGATGCATGTAAATAAATGACATACATTTATAACATTTCTTCTACTCAATGGTGTTCACAATGTGTATAAATAATTCTCTGTGTTTTCCCAATTAACTACTTCTTCTTCTTGTGTCTAATAACTCTCTTCCATTACCTGTTGTTGTTGTGATGTTGAAGTGTTGTGTTGTGTGGTGATGAGTGGAGTGGTGTTGTGTTTTTAAGTTATGTTGAGTAATGAGTTAAGTTCACTTCGTGTGATGGTGTTCCGCGAAGCACAACTTTCTCATGTATTGCAGTTCATAAGTGCTCTTATCTAATTAAAATTTGACATAAATATAAATATTTATTTCGCCAAACCTTATTATTTCTATAGACAAAGGAGAAAGGAAAGATTGATTTCACTTTCAGCTTTCTAGATTGTAAATAGGCATAGATAAGTCTGTTTTAGAACAAGGCACTTGTTCTAGTACACGAACTGTCATTTCAGCTGTAGACAGTGATAGCATCCTGTTTCAATGTTTCTGGTGAAATGCACAAGATTGCTTTCGAATCATCACTTCTCACAGTTGTTTAGAATAGAATGTAATAGTGTAATGCACTTCTTAAAGTTAATAATTATCTTTAAGAATATCAGAGGTGGCAGTTTCATCGAAGAGAATATTCTGGCCGGGAATGGCTTTGCGTCATTAGAATCTACAGTCGAGCATTTTTACATTTCTGAGGTTTTAATTAATAATCATACATTTCAATTGACATCACAACATGGGTTTACGTTACTTGACACTTGATACATCGGGTTCTTAGTCTAATCAAGGGCTAACAAACGTACCTCGGATCCAGACTTTTGCCTTGTCCATTGAATTTTTGATCACACACTCTTCTCACCTCCGTCCATGGAGCGAATTCAGACAAAAGTGCGGCTGATTAACATTTCTGATGAAATGGGGATATATGTTAATTATGCACTGGCGCGAAGGCGGGTCAGGTGGTTTTTTCATCCAATGATTTTCCGAGCTTGGTCTGATGAAATCCTTCCAAGAATCCACGTCATTTGTCACTTGTTCAGTTCCAGTTTCGATATTAAGTTTTAAGTCCCAATCTCCAATTGCGTTTGTGAAGTCAATTTCTTTTAATGTTGTTTCCTCTTTTTGCGGCATTTGTTGATAAGATGAATAATGTTGGCTGCGTTATGCCACAAAGAGTTCAAAGCCGGAAAAACCAAACTCGCGATGATGCTGCGCGAGTCTCCAGACACAACGGTTAGTGCCTCAGTTCCCGCCTTGAAAACGGGAAGGAAATGGAAAGTGGTCAGCGCAATCGAAGAAGCCCAGGCAACACTCCAGCTGAAGGAGGTCATGAGCCACACCCAGTTTGACGAGAAAGGGTTCGGCTTCCAAAGTAACGATCTGATGTGGTCCCAGGCAACGACCAAGGAACTCAGGGACCTGGTGGTTAAGGAGATCCGCAAGGGGGAAGATGATGAAAGAGTCAAAAAGGCTGCCGAAAAGGCGCAGCAGACCCAGTGGATGTCATGGGAAGTGGTAGTGAAGAGATCTCTTACCTGGAATGAGATCTGGCGCATGGCACCACTGCCCTTAAGCTTCATCGTCCGATCCCTATACGATGTGCTGCCATCAGCTGCCAACCTGTTCAAGTGGGGGGAAACCACCGACCCATTCTGTCCCCTCTGTACGAAAGCCCAAATTGTCCAGACAACGGAACACATGCTGTCCGGCTGTAAGGTCGCCCTGACCCACGGCCGTTTTACGTGGCAGCATAACAAAGTCCTTACTGAGTTGGCCGCCATAGTGGATGTAGCTAGAATGAGAGCGAACAAAGAGGGATACAGGCCGAGGCCGATGGAGATTTCCTTCTTCAGAGAAGGGCGCAAAGGTGGTAAAGCTGGCGACATGTCGCTTGCTAAAGTTTTCGACTGTGCGAGGGACTGGGATCTGACCGTAGACCTAAAGGGCCGTGGCGAATACCCTGAGGTGATCCGAAAGTTTGGCTTGAGACCTGACATCGTACTCAGCTCCTCGTCAGCCAAGAAGCTAACGCTGATTGAGCTGACCGTCCCTTACAAGTCCAATATTGAGGAGCAACATGTGTACAAATTAGCGAAGTACGATGACATGGTCGCAAGTCTTAGGCGGGAGGAGTACAAGGTCAGGCTATCCGCCGTCGAGGTGGGCGCCAGAGGTATGGTCTCCCACTCCGTGTTTGATGTGCTGAAGCGAATGGGCATAAAATGACAAGCAAGAACTCGGGCCCAGAAACGACTGTGTGAGGCGGCCGAAAGGCCTCGTGCTGGCTATGGAACTGCCAGAACTTAGAGTGGAATGAGTCTCAAAACTAGTATGGTTAGAAGCGGTAACTGCAGTACCAACAATCTCTCAACCAAGACCACGATCTGTCAATGTCTCGTGTCAGCTCTTTAGTCTTTCCTCCGAGCGTGAGTGGTGAATCTGAGTGCAGTCAAACCATGTAACTGTCGGCCGAAGTCCTACCTCCATAATATAGCGATATTCGTCCGTAAATCGCACTCAGTCAGCTGCAAAGACCAAGAGGTGGGTCCAAACGTAAAGGAAGAACCGGTTTCCTAGCAGAGTGCGGCGCCATGAACGGGGCACGGAGAAGGAACACGGCAACGGAGACAAATGGAGGAGACAGAGGCCGTGGTAGGAGATGAAGCTGGCTCCCCACGACCACACGTGCTAAAGGGCAAGCACAGGCTGTACGGACTCCCCCCCCCCCCCTCACCAAGGGAGGGAGGACTTGAGAGTGGACAAGGTAACAGCGAAGGGACAAGTGTAACAAGAGGGATAACGAATATGACCGAACGTCTCCACGCCAAGAGTCATGAACTGGACGGGGCCGCTCTCAGAGAGTATCAAGGAATTAAAGGTCCGAAATACCTGGGGAAGGGAAATCATCTGACGATCAGAAGCCCCTGTCGTGTTTGCTCCGCGGCGAAGTTTTTGCGATACACGGGAGTGTTAAGGAGGAGAGTGGATCCCCCATAACCTGTCCATAGTGCGATGACGAGGACTTTCACTAATCACGAATATACATTTAGATGTAGATTTTACATCTATCCTCGTTTGTTTGTATTGTGAACTGCATGTCCAGAAAAATGGTGGACGGCCTGTTGCTGAACTAGCTGGTTTTGCCTTATGCAATAATGTGTGTGCAACTTTTCGTTTTATAGTTACTGCTGCTTGCATTGTCGATGCAATGTGATTTTAGTGGCGGATTGTTGTACTGGCAGTCTAGCAGCGGCCTTATGCATGTATGCTTGTGCTGCTGGTTTGCCGGGACTGCTGTCTGTTCCACTGTTCACATAAAACAGTGAGGAACATTTTATGTGATATTCATTGACAAAGGAACGAAACATTATACGATGGCCCTTTGCCGTGAAGTTGGAACCGCGACTAACGATACACTGATTCACGGATAGGGAATAAATCTAATCACCATAAGTGCCATGCCGGCTGGCGTGGGCGTTCATGACTCCCCACAGATCTTTGGTTTTCTGGATCAACTCTATTATTGATATTCCTCCATGCCACCACCTCAATCCATCCATCATAGTTTTTATTGGTATGCCTTTGCCTCTCTTTCCCTGGACCTTTCCAGTTGTCACGATGTTCTCCATTGCCTCCCTACTCATCACATGACCAAAAAAAAAAAAAAAAAAAAAAAAAAAACTGTTTGCCTCGGTCTTATTGTTTCATTAGCCTGTTTCAGGCAGTCGTTGTTAGTTACTTTGGCAGTCCAAGGAATTCGCAATATTCGTCTCAGGAACCACATCTCTGTTGCTTCCAATCTCTTCCTAATTTGTTCATTTACATTCCAAGATTCACAGCCATGCAGCAAAATAGGTTCTATATAGCGCCTCAGAACAGGACACAATAGATTACGCAACCACATGTATACAAAATTCAAGATTGGTGACAGCCATGTGCACATGTGGTTTGGCGTCGCAGACAGCAGAGCACATACTCCAGGACTGCCCAAACTACAACATACCCAGGCGAACCTTCTGGCCTAGAGAGACAACAGTGGAAGATAAACTTTATGGGCCGCTGAGTGAACTAAAAAAGACTGTTAGATTCATACAAGAGACAACATTGCAGTTATAAACATATTTCAGGCAAACGAAAGAAGAAGAAGAAGCACTCTCTTTCTTACATTCAATGACAGTGAATTATTGCATAAGATAGTCTTCATTTTATGGTAAAAAATAATGAAACATTGCGCACTGTTCAGCACCGATCCAAGACGGGCAGATAAAGATCGGACATTCCGTCAAATGACTGGAGTAGGTTTCAATTACTTGCCCCCCTGGAGCTGAATCTGCTAGACTGGAGATCTGAATCCGAACCACACGGCGATGGAGTTGTTGAAGTCTCTAGCTTGCCGCGCCATTGATGATAGTGAGAAAGACTTGAAGGAGCTCGGTGCCACAGTTTGGATGAATGCGGAAATTGGTGGGCGGGTAAATTCACCCTTCATATGACAACTATGCTATTTCATGTTTATGGCATTATTAATATGTGACATCGCAAAAAAGCGGGCCTGGGGAGGAAAGGGGGGGGGGGGGGAAATCGCCGTGCTTAGTGGTTGCGTCCACTGAATAGCACTCCGAAGGTTGTGGGTTCGATTCTGAACTCCGTCGTTCGGTTCAGAGAGCAATTTTTTCGGAGACCCTTGGGGGATCGTCGCTGGAGCTACGTGCCACGCTATCGGCAGGCCGCCTTGTGGAAGGAAACCGAGCCATATGGGATAAAACCAGGTGCAATCAAGTCAATCATCTCGCCTTTAATACCCCCCCAGCCGCCTTTTAAGATGAATGAGCCAAAACAGTGTCACTGTCATTTACTGACAATATAGTACCTTGCGGTGTATGGCAGAGGGGTCTTTGAGTCTGAGGAATTGCCTGGCTAGAGCAGTCGCCGCGAATGTACTTTTGATAATCATAAGTCGGAAAGATCGTTAATCGAAACCACGTTGACTACTTATTAGTCTCCCTCTGATATATGCTTCTTGTATTTACTCATGTGAGTGCAAATCAATACCCACGACATATTTCTCATGTTACTTCATGTACTATTTCGGTGGCCTAACAGTTTCTCCATCAACTGATATTTCTGTGAAATACTAAAACGTGTAACACAAGGGAGCCTACCAGTCTTGTCTCGACTGTTGGTAATTTGTTAGGCACCGGCATTACTTGTCCAGGCCTTTGTTACGTCACGTGTTCTTGGTTAATTAATATAAATGTCTGAACCTTATGACGCTGTTAGTTAGTTAGTCGACAGATCATCCTCATCGAACATCGAACCATTCAGTCCATAAATGCGCGGATCCCAACCTCAGTAAATCCCGCAGCGTGTAGCGGCTAACGACACCAGTTCGGTGTTGGTTTATTAATTATTAATCTTCTTTGGCCGACTGCATAATGTTCTTGCTTGGCCACACCTCTTGTAACTTGCTGTTTCAATGTATGGCGCTGTTTCAATGGTTAGATAGCGTTCTGTCCACATTTCATAGTTGTTGGTTCAGATAGGTGTAGACCTGGCTAATATAGCAATTTTGATCACGATTTTCAAATTGGTTATTTACTATGAGATCACCACAGATAGATAGGCCTTGAAAAACCAAATCTATTAGTATTTTAATTAATACAACTTTTGGTTTTCTATAATATAAATATAAATATGTATAAATATATAAATATAAATAATATAAAAATAAATTAGTAATACTAATGAAGAGACATCTTAATACCTGGAAAGAAACGGCTCATTATGCATAGGAAATGTTAGCAAAACAATGGAAATTCTGTTTGAAGGGAAGTAAGGTAGAATTCTGATGACACTCGATTGTTGTAGGTTCAGGTGGATGGTAAACCTGGTTAACGAAGACGTCTTTTCAAGGGGTGTCTAGTTGGCCGTGCAGTGCCAAGCAAACAAGTAGGTTTGGACTATAGTAAGCAATCAAATGAGCAAGTATTGTAATGTCAATTTCCGTTCACGGAGCATTGAAACTGCAGAAGAAACCACGAAATAAAACAAATAACACGATGGCCCTATTGTGGTGATATATCGTCCATCTGTCCCAAAAATGAGGTCACATGTGGTGATATAGTATCCTTCGGCATTGAACCAGTTAAAGTACACTTGTTCCTTCAGCGAGGCACTATTGTCGTTTGGAAACAACAGCTTCAAGTCTCACCGTGGTGACCATGGCTACCCATTTGTATATTGTCTAGTCTGGCCCCTCAACGTTTGTTCTATATTTTGTTTCAAAAATTGTTGGAAAATTGTTGAGATATTTACATAGCTGCGATACTTGTGCCTTTCGGACAAAACATCAAACTTCGTTTCAGCATATATCGCCCTGATTAACTTTCCTTTGTAGTTTCGTAAGGCACTGCATTCTCTCAATGTTGTGTCCCGTTCTAGAAAGACAGACCTGATTCTATATTCCGATGATGGTGTTAGATGAAGGAGTGATGACGGTTTGCGATTACATGCACGGCTCATGATAATGATGCTGATGGATCACTGGCTGTATGCATAAAAGTACAGTCTTGTCATTAGTGGAAATAAGGAGTATCCGTGGTGATATCCGAAGGTTGATTCCGGCCTACGTCGGTCTGTTCACGAGTGCAATTTTCTCAGGAGACTTCTAAGGATCGTCGCAGGAGTTCATGCTTTGTGTGACACTTTCGGCAGGCGGAAAGTGACCGAGTCATATGGGACCATACCCGGTGCTAAGTCGATCATCTTGAATTTTAAAACTACCTTGTCTTCAAGGTGGAAATACTGTCTCAACATTGCTGGGCTCGCAAGGTCATAAAAAGTCACCATTATAGGGGGGTGGGAAAGGAAAACATGTTGCTCTGTATATTTTTCACTGTACTTTTGTGTGGATGTGAAATGTGGGCAATGAGCAGACAAGCTGAAAAACATCTAAAGGCCATGGAAATATGGTTTCTGAGGAGAATGCATAGAATACCAAGCTTTTTTCCGCATATCCTTTTACAGGACATTGCAGTCACACCAGCATTTTCAGCTGCTATTGATGTCTTGGCAAGATTACGCTCAGTAGTTTGCCATTGATTTGTGAGCGACCGGCTCACATACACCCGTAAGTAATCAACGCGACGCGATCCGCTGCCGAATCTCGCGCAGCTGCGTTACCCACGTGAATATACGGGATTACGGAGAAAGTCGTTAACCCCTTCGCAAGGGCGACCGGCAGAATACCATGTGCATACAGAAAAACAAATGAGCAAGTCATACAAGAAGCAGACAAAACCGTAAACTGATTAGAAAAATTAGACGTAGACAGTCACAATGTTTGGACAAGCTGTTAGAAGAAATAAACTAGAGAACTTGGTGACTGCTGGCAAGATTGAGGGGAAACGAACAAAGGGAAGGCAGAGAAGTAAATATCTGGATAGCTTGGCCACGTGGCATCGTCGAGAGAAGACCGCCGAGCTGATCCACGACTGTGGTGATCGTGTAAGATGGCGAAACATGAACACCCACGCTTATCGGCATGGTACATTCTGATGATGATGATAATTTTCAAGAGATGCTGCTTTGCCTGAACACACTGCTTCTAGTGAACAAATCCAGAAATCACTAACCAAACCCTATTGCCTGGAAAGAAACAGCTCATTATGCAATCGAAATGGTTAGCAAAACAAGAGAAATTCTCTTTCTTCGAAAGTATTTTGAGTGCGAACGAGTCTACGGACTGCATCATAATGTTTTCTACCAGGTTTCATGAAAGCAGTGAGGCCAGACAGTCATCTGCATGACGGGATCATTCCTTGAGCGAGTCTAGAACTGGAGCTTCATGTACGTTCTTTGCATTTATGGAAGCTTTCTTCTAAGTACTGGATCACGTGCTTACATTTTAGATGTTTAACACTGCTCCTATTTTTTTTTTTTTTGCCTTATCCGAGAAAGGAGAAAGGGGGAAGAAGGGACCAGGTGACAGGATAACATTTTATAGTGACATTTCTTTTTTTCTTTTTAAAAAAATTTTTCTTCCTCTTCTTCTTCGTTTTCTCCCCGTTTATTCTTCTCCTTTTCCTCCCTCTCCTTCTTCCTCTTCTTCTTATAGGATAACATTTTCTAGTGACATGTATTCTTTCTCCTTCCTCTTCTTCTTATTCTTCTCCATGCTTCTTCTTCTCCTGCTCCTATCCTCCTCCTCCTTCTTCCTTCTCTTCTTATCCCTCTTCCTCTTTCTTCTTTATGTTCTTCTCAACCGTCGCCTCCCACTCCTCCTTTTCCTTCTCCTCCTTCTTTCTCTTCGTCTCCTTCTTCTCCTCCTTCATCCTCCTCCTTCTTCTTGTTGTTCATATCCACCTTCTCCTGATTCTCATTGCGCTTCTTTGTGTCCTTACCCAGTCACTTCCTTGTGTATTCTAGGAAATAAAAACAAGCACAGCTCTTCGCAAGTTTCTAAAAGACAAGGAGTTCATCGTGACCGCTTACAAAGGAATGAAGACCAGTTTCAAAGCTGAATGGGGCGAGAATGAGTTCGGCGGCGCCAAGAGGCCAAACATTGGCCTCCTCTGCAGGTACGACGCCAGCTGGAACGGTCACGTGCAGGGAAACAACTTGGTTGTAGAAGTGACAATCGGTGCGGCGCTCGGACTTCAGGAAGCGATTAGGGCTTCCACCACAAAGATCGGCAAGGTGGGTGACCCTATAGGATTTGTTTAGGGCGGGTCTGTGGTAGGGCGGTATAGTGTGTATACCCTTTCGCGGGAATGTCGGATTCAAACACCCATTGTAGGTCAGCATGGTCGAATGGATAAGAGCACGCGTTGTTAAACATCCGATGTGCTGATCACGGGGTAAGGGGTTCAACCTCTACACCGGACAGTTGGACTAAAATGTTGACGTCTCGTCCTTGATTTGGAGACGTAAATTACAAGTACCTCTGAAGTCGGAATGGGTTCGCGAGGGACACTGGTAATAGGGTAAGCTAACCCACGCAAAAATCAGTCCAGTGAACTAGAAGTAATGTGTATGGACTACGCTTGAGTTCAAAGCAAGCGAGAGCCAAACAGAAAGCATCACACGATTTACATCATCGTCGTCAACATCATTATTATCGTCGTTGTTGTTATCATTACCATCGTTAAGGTCACCATCGTCAGGTTAGTAAATAGTAAGATTAGTATTGAAATCACCTGATTGTGTAACCCAACTGTTCCTTGGAGTCGCGGTAGCTCAGTGGCAAGCATGTTTGTTTATAGTCGCTATATGTTCGAATTCCCTTCGAGACGGCAATCTCTCCCCCCACGCCCCCCCCCCAAAAAAAAAATTATCTGGGCACCCAGGTCGACCCAGCTTAAAATGGGTCCCAGAACCCTTCCAGGGATGTAAAGGCTACCGGAGTGACATTCGCCACATCACCCATATAATACAGTCAAGGCTACCGGAGTGACATTCACCACATCACCCATATAATACAGTAAAGGCTACCGGAGTGATATTCACCACTTCACTCATCGAATACAGAAGGGTCTCAAAACGTGGGGCTGGAATAATACTCAATACGCTTCATGTAGTGGAAGGGGCAATCCTCGGCTTCATTTATCGCACAGTTCCTACTCTCAAATATTGTTTCCCGCTCAGCTTAAGTCCGAACCCCGGCCTCGTTGCTAGCCTGTGTGACGTAGTTGTTCCTTGTACAGCCTCGTGTTCTTTCCCCTGAATTGTGTCTTCCGATTTATTTTTTTTTTTCAGTAGTCGATCTCTTTATATCACACTGAGACAAAGCCAAGACTTAGTAAAGTGTTCCATAATTCTATATTTTGCTTCTACAAAAGCAAACAATTTGGTTTTATTCAGCTACAGTAATACATGGCTGTAGAATACCTTAATCACGGCCCAGATGACGTTGTGTGATAGAAGTAGATGTTATATTAGTTGGAGTGAATACAACAACACGTTACAGGTAGTGGCCCACGTTAAAGGTGTGTAAGGGATATTAAACATCCGATAAACACAGGTAGTCGTGAAGCATGAATGACAATGGGACGCAGAGGTGCTTCCAAGGCACCAGGGCTGGGTTCTATACTGGCCAAGACCTATTGACGCGTCCTCGCCGAGCGTCCTGGGCAACAGGTCCCTTCGGGGTCCTGGCTAAAGTCAGTAGGATCGTTGATTCCTCTGAAGTCGGAGAGTGTCTGCCTGCACGGCTAGGAACCACCAGTCTGCACACCAATAAACCAGACATGGGACCACGGATACTCACGCAAACCTCAGGTCCTGTATGACATCACATTGATGTTGGACAACAGGATGTCTTCATCCTACATACAGGACTTCACGCTGGAGTTCACAGCCAGCGAACACAAGCAAGCAAAGCATGAATGACAATAAACGATAGTTGCAGAGAGAGAGAGAGAGAGAGAGAGAGAGAGAGAGAGAGAGAGAGAGAGAGAGAGAGAGAGATGAAAAAAGAAAGGGATAGAGAGATGAGACGAGAGAGACGGAGCGAGAGAGACGAAACAAGAGAGAGCGAGAGAGACAAACAGATCGACCAACCGACCGACCAACATCAACCTGACAGACAGACAGACAGACAGACAGACAGACAGACAGGCAGACAGACAGACAGACAGACATACAGACAGACAGACAGACAGACAGACAGACAGACAGACAGACAGACAGACAGACAGACAGACAGACAGACAGACAGACAAGACGTACAAATAGACAGCTGACAGACAGACATGCAGACAGACAGACAGACAGAACATACAAACAAACAGACAGCTGACTGACAGATAGACAGACAGACAGAACCAGGTGGACAGAGTGGACTAAAAACAGAAACAGACACAATCAGTTAGACACATAGAGAGATAGCATTGCTAACAGATATGACCTCCCAATCTTTCACGCAGGTGACTATCATTGGCTGCCCAAACTCCGCCAAGAACTGGCTAATATATCTTCTCAATTGGAAACAGTTCAAGGACGTAGACATCGTTCTTTCTGCCATACCAGGCCCTCGTACTGTATGGAACCCTATCTATTTGGGATCAAAAACGTAAGGCCCAACTTTTGCTGGCCCGAGCAGTTGTAAAATTAAGTAATAAATAAATAAAGGCCGATAGGGAAAATCTGTATCACAGTCCACGGGGAGAGGGAAAGTAGAGGAGAGTCTCTGTATGAGCCTAACTCCCACTCTTTTTTGGTGGGGGGGGGGGTGTCACACGAGCTGACAGCCTTGCTCTGAACACAAGAGGAAACTCAGTCTCACAAAGGACTGACAAACTAAACTAAAGTGCTAAAGTATATGTAAATATCCCTGCTTTCTACACCACCACCACCACTATTCCCACCACCACTATTACCACCATTACCATCACCATCACCACAACCCCTATTCCCACCACCAGTATTACCACCACCACCACTAGTATCACCATTACCACCACCACCAACATTATCATCAATATCACCATTGCCACCACCGCCATTACAACCGTCACCACTGCAACCATCATTATTACCACCCCCACTATTGCCACCACCACTATTACCACCACCACAATTACCACCACCACCACTATTACCTCCTCCACCACCACCACCACTATTACCACCACTATCACCACCATTACCATTGCAACCACCACAACCACTATTACCACCTCTTCTACTACCGCTGCTGTTGCCATCACTACTATTAATATTACTGCTGCTACTACTTCTACTACAAATACTGCTGCTGCTACTACCACTCCTACTCCTACTGCTCCTCTTTCTCTTCCTCCTACTACTATTACTACCACTACTATTACTACCACTACTATTACTACCACTACTACTACTACTACTACTACTACTACTACTACTACTACTACTACTACTACTACTACTACTACTACTACTACTACTACTACTACTACTACTACTACTACTACTATACTACTACTACTACTACTACTATACTACTACTACTACTTTGTGATGTGCCCCAGGTTTCGAGCCACATACAAGACTGGCGATATCCATCATGCAATGGAGCAGGACGTCCCTGCCCCTGAAGCCCTTGCGGCCAGCATCTTCGCCGTCACCAACATTCTAGCCGTCCAGGAACACTTTGACCGCGGATGGAAGGCTCAAGGTAGGCAGTTATTTGCCGCCTCCCCACTTTTATGCCCATTATGTCTATATTGTACTGTATCACATTCGTGTAGCTTGTCCACTATTCTTCTCCATGTATGGCACGCTGTTACTTAATTCCATTACCCAGTATGACAAATGAGATCCTATGTAGAAGTCAGAGTGGGTTCGCCTGATGGCGAGGGACACTGGTAATAGGGAAAGCTAATCCACACCCAAACATCAATCTAGTGTATCAGAAGAAGTAGCGTGTGTATGGACTACTCTATAGGTCAAAGCGAGCAAACGCAAAAAAAGGGCCTCTTATTGTAATCAAGGGAGTATCCTTAGATAAAACGACAGGAACAATTCCGTACTATCTTTCTGGATCTTTCTCTAATCGGTCAAACTAGGATTGGGATTATGTAAGGCCATTCGCAACTACAGGATAGATTTTGTGAAGAGTGGAAGCAGTTGTCATTGTTTTTAGTGCAGCTACAATACCTTTGGCCCGCTCTGTAGTGAAGTGGTTACGGACACAATTCGTAATTCCGCATACCGCGTTAGAAACACAGCTGCCGGAGAAATGGAAGCAGACCGCCTTGCGTTGGTTGTCATAAAATGGTATGAGTACCTGTGGTTCAGAAAGCAATGGAAACTATAAGGATAAGTTAATAAGTAAGTCACAAATGGCTGTAGAAAAATAACTAAATATGATAACAACTTGAAACCAGTTTATTTTTGTTTTCATTTACCTGCCATCCCACAGAACTGTGTGAGTTACTTATTGACCCCTCGTAAAATTTTCTACCCAGCTATTCACCGCTTTATGGGACAAACATTTGTCAGCATAAACACTGAAAACTCACTTTGGCGGGAGACATTTCGCGAATGACGCCGAAGTTGAATGTGAAGTGATAACGTGGTTTAGAAAACAGAGCACGCAGTTCTATGCCACCGGTTTGGGAGGACTGATAAAACGATGGGATAAGTGCATCAATGTTGGTGGAAATTATGTTGAGAAGTAAAGGGCCAATGTATGTATAAAAATAAACTGGTTTCAAGTTGTTATCATATTTAGTTATTTTTCTACAGCCATTTGTGACATACCCTCGTACTTGCCAAGAAATCACAAATTGCCAAAAGATGACGGGGTTGACTGCGACGTCCTGTAAGGCATATGTAACTAACATTTATGGATAACTTTTCGTGCTCGTGTATACAACCGGGTATATGATTGAATGACCAAGAGCAAAGTCGCACTGGGATACTTTAACCTTTTTAGAAAAAAAAAGAGCACATTTCCAAACCAACAAGGAGTTGTGTTTTAATATTATTTTATAATTTCATGTTTTTGTTTAGATCTGTTTGTGTTATTCCGCCCCTGATGAAGATTTATATAGTCGAAACGTCGTTTGTTGTATTCTAGAATACTTATCTTTATTTTATTATTATATATGTTTTGGATTTTCTCCTATTGATTTATGTTCACCATTAAAGAGTCCGCCGGTCTCTCTGGCCGAGGGGTTACACCACTTTCTCCGTAATCCCGTTTATCACGCAGAGTCTCGTAGCGGGCGAGAACTGGAAGCGGTTCTACCCCCGCTGGTGACTTGCGGGATAACTGAGCCGGCCGCTCAGAAAGCAATGGCAAACTACTGAGCGTAATCTTGCCAAGAAATCAACAGACAGCTGAAAGATGCTGCTGTTGACAGCGATGTCCTGTAAAGGATATGCGAATTTAAAAAAAAAAAAAATTATAGAGTCCATTGTAAGGTGTCTACACCGTACCCATGTTTAGTATATCTCATCTTTTCGCAGGAGCTACACATACCTCATTGTTTGTGTTTCCTATTATGGAACTTTAACCTGCCGTTCACGTCAATGATATGTCCATTCAGTGAAATATTGGTTATGTATGCTTTGACAATCATCATCATACAGTGCCTTGCCGGCTGGCGTGGGCAATCACGCCTATCCACAAATTACGATATCTGACGTCATGGATCAATTCGTGTGTTGACTCCCTTCCCTTCCATGACACAAGACTATCAAGAATCTTCTTACGTTGCCTTCCTCTATCTCTCTTTCCGCAAATCTTTCCGGTTGTCACATTTTCCAGTTTTTTTTCTTCTTATAAAAAAAAAAGTTAGTTGCATGTCCCTTACAAGGCGTAGCAGTGTTAACACCAGCATTTTTTGGCTGTTGTGATCTTTTGGCAAGTTTACATTCAGTATTTGACATTGCTTTCTGAACGACCGGCACCCATAACATTTCATTAGAAAAAAAAATAAAAGCATACGGCGGTCGGCCGCCAAATCGCCGACAGCTGTGAGTCTTCTCATACCATGGCCAAAAAAAAAAAAAAAAAAAAAGATCACTGTCTCTTTCTGATGTTTGCAATAAGTTGTCTTCGTGGCTGAGCTTCCCTTTAAGACGTCCTGACAATAGAGCTAGTAAAATAACACTACACCTTACACAATCTACTACTAGTGCTTACTTTACATTCAGTTTATTAACACCACTAAATATTAATACCCCAAACGTGGCTGGTTTGGTCACAGGATTATTAATCTGAGGCTGGGACTGACACTATTTATAACTTCTCTTCTGAGGTTGAACGGGGTTGAGGTAATGGAAAAACGACCATCACTACGCAATTGCTTGTCAACCTTTACCTACAGAGCTGTTCAAGACGTCCACAACTGACGCTGCACAGTTACCATGTACACGGTCTTGTGGCATTAATATATTGGCTAATGGCACTCTTGGGAGACGCGGTTATGCAGTGGCTAGACACTCTCCTACCGGCCTTGTCATGTGGTTGAATCCGCGGATTTTAAACTTGACGACTCCCAAGTCGAACCGGGCAAATCTGGTCACGAGGAAATGTCTTGGGAAGTAAATGCGGTCGGTGTGCTACTGACCGCATCAGCCATCGAGTGCCGGTTGGTCTATGCAACCACGGGTCTAGCACCAAGTATCCATGTAAAAGGGTCGTTTACTTCCTGACCAACTAATGACACTCTTCCATTCAAGCGGAGCCGCTGGCCTTGTTACTAAAATGTCGGGCTATCATTCGGGAGACCCTGGTTCGAATCCTCGATAAGGTGTGGATTGTTTATGTCCGGAGCAAAAAGAAAACTCACCTGCATAGTTCGGGGCGACTGCACTAACCAGGCGGCCTTAATTCCCCAGGCTCAAGACCTCCCAATCCTACACCGTAAGGTATCAGTTGCATTTTTAATGACTGTGCAATGTTTGAAAATATTGCCGGTCCAAGTTTTGTATTCACCCTCTGCAAAGTTCGTGCAACATAATAGGTAATTACAAAACTTGGACCGTCAATATTTTCATACACTGCACAGTCATTAAAAATACACCCTGTACTACAGGTAGTAGATGACAGTTGCAGACAATGAATATTCATGACTTTTTCTGACAGACACAATATAAACGTAGAATAAAGCTGGTAACACGTAGTAAATACGTATAATAATAACATAACACAACAACTCTTTATTTTGATAAGGAATCATCTCTGATGGTGGCCACGACCCTAAAAAGACACCGTCGCATTGTGAAGCCACTGTACGGATAACGGGACCGAATAGTGTTGGTATGGCACTTCTTGAGAAGCGGACTGTCCCATGTCTAGAAGCCGCATCCACATCCACTCGTTGCCTGGTACGGACATAGCAGTAAGGGTCAAGAAATAGTTAGTTAGCCAGATGGTGTTATTTCATGCTGAATTAAATAATATTACTCTAAACCGCCACCTAAGGGAGATACGCGCGACAGGAGAAAAACACCCGGGAGTCATGACTTGGAAGGGCCCGCTCCCTGAGAGTGTAAGGAAGGATAAAGGTCCGAACATTCGGCGAGCGAAGTGATTATTCCCAAACAGGGCTGGTCACGTGATGTCTATATATCTTTGGGGGCCAGAATAATGTATTAAGTATATATACACACATTAATAGAAGGCTATACATAATATAATAAAGAAGGCAAGCAAGTGCTATTGTGCATGATTATGATTAGGGATGGGGTTAGGGTTAGTGTTTGAGTTAGGGTCTGGATTAGGGTTAGGGTTAGGGAATACATGTTAGGAATACATGTTTCTGGGCCCTGTTTGGGAATAAGGACTCCCTTCGGCGAGTGCGGGGACCTCTTTTGATAATCAGAAGCCTCCTGTCATGCTTCATCCGCGGCGGATTTTTTGTCACTGAAAGCCATGTCTAACTATTTGTAAAATACATCTATATCTTCGCCTCTGCCGTCTTCTGTTGATTCATTTACTAATTATCTGTAGCACACTGATCAAGTTGCCAGTTTACCCGATGGCAAGTGAACCATGAGGGATTGTGATGTAGTGGGCCCCTGAGACAATAGGCAGTATTCAAAGTAATGTTCTCCATTAGTGAATTTGAGTAACGAAAACACAAACAATAGATTGCACAATTTATTGCCTTGCATTGTCGCTGCGTCTCGTCAGATACATACTGCAGAAATCACACAACAAGAAGCAGAAGCAATCGCCGTTCATTTACATAAGCCAACTTTGTGCAAACAAAGACATGATAGTCAGTTTAAAATTACCGTGGTAGATTATTCAAATTGCTGTGTGAATATGTGGGCTGTGTATTTCAGCTTGAAGGATTTATCTAATTAGTTTATGTTGTGCGATTTCTGCATTATTCGAATAGTCAATATAAATAACACAATGTATGCAGCTTTACAAAACAGAATTACGAAAAATACAGGACATTGCAGCGACTAGCCTTCATTAGCAAACAAATATATACACAAAACACAACATATAAACACGGAGAAGACCCTCCTGTGACTATATTAAGGCATAAGAACGGGATGAGAAGAATAACAAGATTTTTAAAAATGAGAACAGTGAAGAAATGAGGAATAGTCAGTATGTTAAAATGTAAACTTCCTTTTAGTAGCTTTGTCTTCTGGCAACCAATATTTTGTTACCCGGTCCACTACTGCGTGTTACACTAATAACACTCTATCTGAGATTGTCCAAAATCCTGCAACTTGTTGCACTCTGTTGATCAAAATGTATGTCAATTCGTCTTTTGTATTCCTTCCTGCGTAAATAATTATGTCAGCATCTAAATATTTTTATCCGTCACGATTGGGGGATCATCTCCGTCACGATTCAGGAGTCATCTCCGTCACGATTGAGGGATCATCTCCGTCACGATTGAGGGATCATCTCCGTCACGATTGAGGGGTCATTGCCATCACAGTTGAGGGATCATCTCCGTCACGATTGAGGGGTCATCTCCGCCACGATTGAGGGGTCATATCCGTCACAATTGAGGAGTCATTGTCGGAGCCACGTTGTTGTTAGTGCTTTGTACGATGCTCTTAATTAGCAAGCGGCTTGCCGTTCCTGCGGAGAAATCTCGAGCCAAATAGGGTAACACCTATCGAATGTCACTAGAACATAATATGTTTACGTATATATTAGAGGTGAAAAAAAATCACCCGAGGTCTACAAATGTAGTTCTACAGAAGAATGCTGAAAATTCCTTATCTTATCCAAATTGAGTAATCTAACAGGATGGCGGGATAAGGGTATTCCCCTATCAAAGGAGAAGTAAGGTGCCTCCTTCCCTCTGCTAGCCTGTGGGACATCCTTGGTAACCGTGAAGTGCCCGCTGAGTCCCCCAACCCCTCACCCCATCCCCTTTCCGATCAAGGTTATGTGAATCCATGGTTGCAGGTGGTGGAGGAAGTTGAAGAGCAGCCGACAGATAGTTGTAGGTGTTATGGTCTCCAATTTCACGACGGTAGGCAGAGGATCTCTGTTTTTGTTTTTTTTTAAAATTGGGAGACGATGGCTACGGTCATCGTTCAGTATGGTCATTGCTAAAAAGGAAAGCAATGGCAAACTACCTTCTCTACATTTGTTTTGAAATCCTGTTTAGTCAATAAAAGGGAAAGGCAAAGAAGTAATTACCTGAATTGCTTGGCCGCGGGGCATGGTTGAGACAAACACACAGAGCTGATCCACGACTCTGGTGATCGTGTGAAATGGCGAAACACGACCTCCACGCTTATCGGCATGGCACATGATGATGATGAAATATACTGGAAAAGGCTAAGGCACAAAGACAACTTATCACAAACATCAAAAGAGAGACATGCATCATTTGTGTCCACATTATGAGAAGAGTAAAACTAACATATTGTGCATACTAGAAACTATTTTTGGGAAAGTGAGAGAGGAATGCAGCGAGAAAGAAATTCATGGCCACCTTATGTCATGATACGAAAGGGCATCAATGCATGTATTTATACAAGCTGTTGGAGATCGCAAGATGTGAAGAATCGTGATCGCCCATGTCAGCTGGAAAGGCACTTGATTAATCTTCATCATAATGTGCATTGCAAAGTGGCTTAGGCATTCATGTCTCTCGTAGATCTCGGTCCTGGGTGTTCTGAATCAGTTCCATTGATGACAAACCTCCATGCCACAGTCGTAGGCCATCAGGCAGCATTTCTCTCTGTCTGTCCTTTCTGCAGCAGATCTGTCCAGTCGTCACGATGTTCTCCAATGCTTCCCTTCTCATTATATGACCAAAGAACACGCCTTGTCTCTATCTTACATTTATGTATAATGTTCTCTTATCATTAGACTCTTCCATGCAATCGTTACCTTGGCGAATTGGTTAACTGATTCAGTGCGGAAGGATAATATATCATCACATGTGACTTCCAATTTGGACAGAAGGACGATATATCACCATACTCGGGTCGTCTCATTTGTTTTGTTTTGTGGTTTATTCCGCAATTCCAATGCTCAGTGAATATAAATTTACATTATAATACTTGTTCATTTGATTGTGTACCATGTTTGGTCCAAACCTACCTTTTTGTTTAGCAGTGAATCAGTTCACGTGTTCTTGAGGCCCAGACGGTTGCATTTGAGCCTAGATCATTTGGCTCCGGCCCGTCTGTCTTGTGACTTACGCTCTCCCTGGGGCCTTGGTAGCTTCTCCCCCCCCCCCCCCCCCCCGTCCACCGTACGGGGCACAAACGCTGGTCCGCCATGTTGAAGAAACCAAAACACCACACAGTACTCCACACGCTGCCAGATACACTCAAGGATTGATTCGCTCAGATGCACGAACTCCGTAGCACCGGCGAAAATCTTCGCAAGTTAAAAGAGGTATAGCCAAACAAGAACACTACGAGGGAAGCCAAAGAAGATTAATAAACCAACACAGAACTGTTGTCGTTAGCCGCTAAACGCTGCGGGATTTGCTGAGGAGGGGATCCGAGCACTTACGGACTGAATGGTTCGATATGCAATGAGGAGGATCTGTCGATTAACTAACTAACTAACTAACTAACTAACTAACTAACTAACTAACTAAATCAGTTAAGCCGTCTGCCTCGCGCTCTGAAGGTCGTGTTGTCGTTTCCCGGGCTGCGTCGTTCAGAACACAAGCGCAGTTTTTCTGGAGTGACATAATTTGTGCGTTGCTCCTAATTGACAAGAGGCTTGCCATTGTGCGGGAAAGACCGAGCCACATGTGATAAAATCCATTACTAAGAATTCGACCCCTCATCTTTAGTACTTTAGTTTTAGTTAATAATAATAATATGCAGTCAAAATATCAAAACATGACTGATGAATAGTAGCCATGGGAGAGGGAAGAGGCATGATGAATTGCTGGGAAGATCCGTTAATATGAATTTAGTATATTCATTACTTTATGAAAACAAAATATGTATAAAGGTACTGATATACGGCAGGTGCTGAGCTATTGCATTATTGTAATCCCACGACATTTACTTTTAATAGCTGGACCTGGACATGGCGAGCAAGACCATATACAGCATGCTCAGCAACACACTTCTAGGCTACTGCCTTCAACTGAATGCCTACCACTCCGGCGTCCTGTCCACGCCCTGGAATCAGCAGACCGTGGCCCTAGATCCCGTGGACACGGGCAATTTGAGTCACGTTCTGCCGGCCGTCAGACCGATGTTCTACATTGGCACAGAAGAGGAGGTTGGAACACTGGCCTTCAGGGACGCAGTCAGTAAGTTGTTTTCGTTATTTTTTCTTTTGCGCTCGCTCGCTTTGAACTGAGGCGTAGTCCATACCTGTGCTACTACTTTTATTGCACTGGACTGATGTTTGCGTGTGGATTAGCTTTCTTTATTACCAGTGTCCCTCGCCATCAGGCGAACCTGCTCCGACTTCTGGTGTACTTATAATTTACGTGCCCAAGTCAAGGACGAGGAGTCAACACTTTAGTCCACATTGACCGGTGTAGGGGTTGAACCCGCTACCTCGGTATCAGCACACCGGCTGTTTAAGAACGAGTGCTCTTATCCATTCGGTTATGCTGACCTTGTCAGTAAGTTTGACTGGAATACTTCTAAATAAGAATTTATATTGTTCCTAATGTTTCCTAACCTCAATTGACCTTGTCAGTAAGTTTGACTGGAATACTTCTAAATAAGAATTTATATTGTTCCTAATGTTTCCTAACCTCAATTGACCTTGTCAGTAAGTTTGACTGGAATACTTCTAAATAAGAATTTATATTGTTCCTAATGTTTCCTAACCTCAATTGACCTTGTCAGTAAGTTTGACTGGAATACTTCTAAATAAGAATTTATATTGTTCCTAATGTTTCCTAACCTCAATTGACCTTGTCAGTAAGTTTGACTGGAATACTTCTAAATAAGAATGTATGTTACTCCTAATGTTTCCTAACCTCAATTGACCTTGTCAGTAAGTTTGACTGGAATACTTCTAAATAAGAATTTATGTTGCTCCTAATGTTTCCTAACCTCAGTTGACCTTGTCAGTAAGTTTGACTGGAATACTTCTAAATAAGAATTTATATTGTACCTAATGTTTCCTAACCTCAATTGACCTTGTCAGTAAGTTTAACTAGAATACTTCTAAATAAGAATTTATATTGTTCCTAATGTTTCCTAACTTCAATTGACCTTGTCAGTAAGTTTGACTGGAATACTTCTAAATAAGAATTTATATTGTACCTAATGTTTCCTAACCTCAATTGACCTTGTCAGTAAGTTTGACTGGAATACTTCTAAATAAGAATTTATATTGTACCTAATGTTTCCTAACCTCAATTGACCTTGTCAGTAAGTTTGACTGGAATACTTCTAAATAAGAATTTATATTGTACCTAATGTTTCCTAACCTCAATTGACCTTGTCAGTAAGTTTGAATGGAATACTTCTAAATAAGAATTTATATTGTACCTAATGTTTCCTAACCTCAATTGACCTTGTCAGTAAATTTGACTGGAATACTTCTAAATAAGAATTTATATTGTACCTAATGTTTCCTATACTTGACTGACCTTCCTTTGTCTTCTTCTAAAATAGTGTTGGTGCACACACTTGTCTTCTTCTAAGAGCGTGTTGATGCACTCGCTTTCCCGCGGTGTTCATCGTGTTTATCTGTGTGTATATCTCTGTGTGAAAACTGATCAGAGAAATTAGACGCAGACAGTCACAATTGTTTCGGCACGTTATGAGAAGAAATAAACTACAGAACTTGGTGACAACTGGCAAGATTGAGAGGGGAAAGGACAAGGGGAAGTTAGAGAAGTAAATGTCTGGATAGCTTGACCTCGTGTCATGGTCGAGACAAGAAAACGAAACTGTTCCACGACTTTCGTGTGAGATGGCGAAACATGACCGCCCACGTTTAACGGCATAGCACATCACAATAATAGTATATTTCTTGCCAGCATGTCACTTTCTAGCCGGATCCCTGGCCGAGGGGTTAGCAGATTTCTCCGTTAATCCCGAATACTATCGTGGTTGACGTGAGCGCACGAGAATTAGAAGTGGTTCGAGTCGCGCCAGTGACTTATGAGAGTGTGGAGCCGGTCGCTCAGAAAGTCGTGGCTTGCTGATAAGCGTAATCTAGCCTAGGAATCAACATACAGCTGAAAGATGATGGTGTTGGCCGCAATATCCTGAAACAGAATGGAAACGCGGGGAAAAAAATGTCACTTTCTGCCAGGATGTTTTCATGTGCAACCTGAATGTGTCTAGGGTAGGTAGGAGCCTGTTTACTAATAGGCGTGTCCACCGGGTGGCGGATGGTGGAGTGACCTATAGATGTCTTCTTGTCTAGAGGTTAGCTGCGAAAAAAAGTTGAGTAAGCAGCCGTGGATCAACACAGGCGGTGGTCACTGAGAGGAAAAACCACCGACCTCAACAATAACCACAGCTGAAAAACGCAGGTTAAACGAGGCCGAATGTGTAATTTTTGTTTTGAATATTGGAATTGGAATTGGAATGACGTGGTCTTCTAGTCTACAGGTCTTCAGGTCTACCAATGTGTACTAGCCTATATGTTCAGGTCTACTAATATGCACTAATCTATATGTTCAGGTCTACTAATGTGCACTAATCTATATGTTCAGATCTTAGTTAGTTAGTTAGTCACGGTTCCAACTTCACAGCAACGGGTCGTCCCCATTATGCTCCGTTCCTGTGCCAGTGAATATCACATAAAACGCTCCCCACTGCCCAATGTGAAAAGTGGAAAAGACAGGAGTCTCGACAAACTACAGCCCGCACAGATACACTGTGCATAATGTCGCCGCCATAATGTCAACACAATAGTCCCCCACGAAACATCCAGTTTATCTCTGATGGAATCGGCAGTCATTTTCCCATCTGGATGTTTCCTAGATGTTCACCCACACAGTCCACGAAAATACAGTTCATCGTCGATGGCAGTGGCAGTCAACCAGAAGCCCAGCAGCCACGCATTTCTGCATAAGGCAAAAACCGGTCAACTCTGGGACATAGCCAGCTGCCATCGCTCCGAACATGCAGTCACGTTCCAAAAAACCTCGGGCAGATTCAAAAGCATTTCACACGAAACTCACAGCTCACAGTGTCGCGCCACGCACTCACTCAGTATCAGGGCGACGGAACCATAGCCTCCTTAGTCGCCTCTTACGACATGCGTGGTAGGCTACAGTGTTGCTATTATTTGCTTCCCTTATGGGCCCCGGCAACACACTAATCTACTAATGTGTACTAATCTAAACGTTCAGGTCTACTAATGTATACTAATCTATACGTTCAGGTTTACTATTGTGTATTAATCTACCCGTGCAGGTCTACTAATGTGTATTACTCTATACGTTCAGGTCTACTAATGTGTACTAGCCTATATGTTCAGACCTACTAATGTGTACTGATATATACCTTCTGGCCTACTAATGTGTACTAATCTATACTTTCTGGTCTACTGTAATGTACTAATCTATACGTTCAGGCCTACTTGTGTGTACTAATTCGTACACTACTTAGTCTCCCCAGTCACGGATACAGCTCACAGGTACACGGTAGCCATGGCCAAAGCCCTGGCAATGACCGCTCTAGACGTCATGATATCCCCAAAGACGCTTTCCTAACGTCAAAGAAGAGCACCGAAGAAGCATTCGTGACGTCAGAGAGGTGAAGTTTGAACCTTTCGCTGTCTCCAAGTCCACAGAGGTAGCCCTTCTGTCACTTTCTCTGCCACCAGATTCCAATACTGGCTGGTCAAAAATCATGTAATTACCACATTAGTCCACGGTGGTGTCTTACTCGTTTATTATATTACATCGGCTGCAGGATGTAATCATCAGAAGTGGTATTTTCTTCATTTTAAAATTCAGCGTGCATTGTTACCCATGAGAAAACGTCGTTTGACTTCTTGTGTTCGTTGTGTACCAAACAACAACGTCCGTTGATTGTCATCATCATCATCATCATCATCATCATCATCATCATCATCATCATCATCATCATCATCATCATCATCATTGTCATCGTCATCATCATCACCATCATCATTATCATCATCATCGCAGGTCCACATGGCCGCATGGATAAGAATGCGTGTTCTTAAACATCCGGTGTGCTGATGCCGAGGTTAGCGGTTCAACCCCTACACCGGACAGTTGGACTAAAATGTTGACCTGTCGTCCTTGACTTTGGGACGTTAATTACAAGTACCTCTGAAGTCGGAGTGTGTTCGCCTGATGGAAAGGAACACTGTTAATAGGGAAAAGCTAACCTACACGCAAAATGCAGTCCATCACTACCATAAATAGTGTGTATGGTCTACGCTTGAGTTCAAAGCGAGCAGGCGCAAAAAAAAAAATCATCATCATCATAATCATTATCATCATCATCATCATCATCATCATCATCATCATCATCATCATCATCATCGTCATTATCATTATCATCATCATCATCATCATGTAACAGGTCCAGAACGCCGCTCTCATCCCTCTCCTACCAAAAAGCTTCTACATCTCTTGCCACGTATCCTGCTCCTACACCCCGATGCCTAATCTGTCTGTAGTGCCTTGTGTCAATGTTCGTGCTGGCCGACCCCCGTATCCTGCTCCTACACCCTGATGCCTAATCTGTCTGCAATGCCTTATGTCAATGTTCGTGCTGGCCGACCCCCGTATCCTGCTCCTACACCCTGATGCCTAATCTGTCTGCAATGCCTTGTGTCAGTGTTCGTGCTGGCCGACCCCCGTATCCTGCTCCTACACCCTGATGCCTAATCTGTCTGCAATGCCTTGTGTCAATGTTCGTGCTGGCCGACCCCCGTATCCTGCTCCTACACCCTGATGCCTAATCTGTCTGCAATGCCTTATGTCAATGTTCGTGCTGGCCGACCCCACGTATCCTGCTCCTGCACCCCGATGCCTAATCTGTCTGTAGTGCCTTGTGTCAATGTTCGTGCTGGCCGACCCCACGTATCCTGCTCCTGCACCCTGATACCTAATCTGTCTGCAGTGCCTTGTGTCAATGTTCGTGCTGGCCGACCCACGTATCCTGCTCCTACACCCCGATACCTAATATGTCTGCAATGCCTTGTGTCAATGTTCATGCTGGCCGACCCCACGTATTCTGCTCCTACACCCTGATACCTAATCTGTCTGCAATGCCTTGTGTCAATGTTCATGCTGGCCGACCCCACGTATTCTGCTCCTACACCCTGATACCTAATCTGTCTGCAATGTCTTGTGTCAATGTTCGTACTGGCCGACCCCACATATCCTGCCTCCTAGACCCCTATGCCTAATCTGTCTGCAATGCCTTGTGTCAATGTTCGTGCTGGCCGACCCCACGTATCCTGCTCCTACACCCTGATGCCTAATCTGTCTGCAATGCCTTGTGTCAATGTTCGTGCTGGCCGACCCCAGCCTCTTGTTCCATCAACCCTACCTACTTCCCTGCTATCTCCAGGCCACTATGACGTTCGATGTGGCCAATAAATTGTGTTGTTGATCCAGTTCTGTTTGAAGTCAATATCTTTTAGAATGCCAGTATTTTACTTCCTCTTGATCCAAGATACTCTGAGAATTTTCTGTAATATTTGAACTCAAAAGTTCAAATTTTCTTCTTCAGTTATTGCGAAATGATTCATGATTCACGGCAGTAAGTTGCCATAGGAATGATGCATGTTCTAAAAAAAAATGTTGCTTCACAAAGGCATTCATCAATAAAATCTAATATGATAAAAATGCTTTGAATTTTCTGTACTACTTTTATTTCATATGGTTGTTCCTTTGACGGCTGTTCACAGTTTCAGTATTTCAATTCTGGTTTAGTATTGTTCATTTATTCACTTCATTTGATAATACAGGATGTTTGTAGTCTCACTACACTCTGTATGTAGGTCAAATTTGAAGAAAAAAAAATGAATTGCATAACGACATTAAAAAGAAATGTGCTAATAAATGCATTAAATTAGTTACAATAGTCACTGCTATGGTCTAACGCTGTTTTGGGGAAGCTGGAAAGTACCAATGAAGTATTCATTATAACAGACAATGGAAATGTCCACCACGGGCTTCAAGGCATGACTGTGCAGTGTACACGTCTCTTCATATTGTCGAATACCTTCTGCAACGTGCTTGTTATTATTTCCGTGTGTATATCGACCGCCATTTCGAAACACTCGTTCAACCAAAACCATTCTTTCTTCTTGCTTGGAGTGCAAAGAAACACAACCATTCGCTGCATATTACTTCACGATGGACTGTGGAGCAAATTTTTGATGACGTCATGTATTTCAATGTTTAATTTGTTCTACATTCAAAGTGTAGTGAGACTTTACAAACACCCTGTATAACTCTGCAGGTGCACCCGATGCGATGCAGCTAAATAAATCGTGCGACATATTGTTTGCGGCTTCTGTGTGTAAATTCACTAAGGGAATACAGTTATTTGAAGTTCTTGTTTAGCTTTTACCCACAACTTTTTAACTCTTTAATTTTTCACATGGGGCAGTGAGGAGCATTTTATATGATATCCACTGGCACAGGAATCGAGCATTATGTGGCATCCCTTTGCCGTGAAGTTGGAACCGCGACTAACTAGCTATCTTTTTAACTTCATCTAAGTCAAAGTGGAATTATTTTGATAAAACGACTGTCTGAGGCGGAAAGATTCCAATATCCTTTATGCACATTCAGAATACATTCATTTTAATATCATCACAATCTGCCTTGCAGAGTGGCGTATATTGTCATGACCCTCCACAGATCTTTGGTGTTCTGGGTCAAGTGTACTGGTCCACCAGACCACTGTCTTAGACAATCCCAGCATAATTTCTCTCGGTTTGCCTCATCCTCTGCAACCGCTGATCTGTCCAGTCTGTACGTTGTTCGCCAATGCTTCTCTTCTGACTCTTCATCATCATCATGTGCCATACTGATTAACGATGGCGATCATGTTTCGCCATCTCACTCGATCACTAGAGTCGTGGATCAGCTCAGTGTTCTTGTCTGGCAATGCCACGTGGCTAAACCATCTAGGTATTTACTCCTCTGCCTCTGCCTCTGTCACCAGAACACTTTGTAACAAATGCGTAGATAACATCAGCATCGTTTGCCATACTGATAAGTGTGGGCGGACATGTCACTCAGTTATACCCTCAAACATTCGTCACTATTATTCTGTGACATACCGAGTGTTTGTAACGAAGTGACAAAGGCATAGAACACACCATCAGCAGCATTTGCGTTCATCATGTTTTATAGCGGGTGGTGTAATCAAAAGCATATATAGTCTGTAGACCAGTTTTATATCTCTTGGCCGCAGTCATAGTCTTAACATAAAATAAATTATGTGGTCTGCCGACTGGCGTAAGTAAGTGGTTCTTCAACCATCATTATCATGTGCCATGTCGATAAGCGTGGGTGATCATGGTATATAATTCAGCATCTGGTGTTGAAACAATACGTTTCTGTAGTCAATGTCTTTGTAAAACCGAACGGTATGTCTCTCTGTTATAATATATAGACCCCGGGAAGGATAACCCGGTCAACAAATGCCGCAGAAGTCTGATGTGTCGGCCTAACGGCGCAAGAACGCAGCTCTGACATAAACAGGCACACAGCAATCGCGTCCGAAAAAACTCTCCGGATGAACGCAGCAGCAGAAGAAGATATATATATATATATATATATATATATATATATATATATATATATATATATATATATATATATATATATATATATAGACTAGTCACGAAACATTAGCGTCATAATACACGATGCATGGCGTAGAGACGGTAGCCCGTAGGTTCTACCTCACGACCAGTGCTGACACGGGTGATCACCGCAACTTTTAGCCGACGATAGCCCGAAGGGAATTCCTCTGTCTGGGTTGTTCTCCAAAGTTCTCGAAGCTCTTTTATGGGGGTTTTCTCTTGACCCCGGAGCAAGCCAAACTCCCGAAATTGCGCCGCATTTCTGGGGCATGCTTCTCCCGAGAATGTCGCTGGTCTTGCTGTAAGCGAAGTTCTCTCTCTCCGGAGAAGTGCCCCAAAGTCGGGGGTTAACATTCGCCAGATGTGTGGTTGGTTGCGACACTGAATAGACGCTTGTCAAGCGGCTCTTCATGTATTCATAGAAGTTAATGGTTCTAGACATGTAATAGTGCCCGTAGGAAAAGAGGTGTTCATGTCTGAAGGTAAATGAATTTACTGTTACTTTCTTATCGGTGTCGAAGCGAGACAGCGATCTCTGTCGCCTGTGAAGCTGATTAGCTATGCGCAACATTCTTCAGTAGGTGTGTTCACTTGAGGATTTAGAACCTGGCGAAGAGTTTGCACAAATGCCAACAGAGTTCTGTACATCTTTTTCAGTGTGCATCTAACTATACAGGAAATGCAGACAAGAAAATCCGGCTGTTGTGAAGGCGGAAGTACAGGCTCTGATCTTCGAGAATTCTTTAGAGGATGATGTTGTCATTTACACGGATTGATCGGTCGTCCGATGAGTGATAAGTTCATGGGCCTTTACGGCTCAGACCGGAGGGAAAACTGTAAAGGGAAAGTCTGGCGCTTTTGCTCTGACCACATGCAGCCTGACTTTGGAAGTCATGGCAGTAAGTAAAGCAATAACATGGCTCGAGACACAGATATTCAGTCGAGCTTGTGTCTTTAGTGACTCAATGAGTATGCTCAGGAGGACAGAGATGGGGTGGGTCAGAAGAGAGTGGCTGCTGTCTCTGGAGCGGTCTCGGATGGCAAAGATTAGTTTCATCTTCGTGCCAGGGCATTCGGGCATACAAGGGAATGATCAGGCTGACAGGATTGCAGGTAGGGCTACTGTGGAAGGCGAACGAGCCATGGACCAGGCAGACATTCTGAATGCTCTACGAAAAGTAAGTCGTTTATGAGACCCAAGCCGGGAATTTACAACCATGGTCAGTGTAACAAGACCCCCGGGGCTTAGACAGGTAATTACACTTAGATATATCCCCCGCACTTGCTCCGACCACCTCACTAGGACTTTCCGTCTAGTAGGCCCCCTACGAGCCGGGACACCTGCTCTTCTCTTCCCACCTATGGATACCCACCCACAGGGGGCTCGGACAAGACAACAGTCATATCCTCGCTCAAAGGCATGATAACAAAATCAAAGTTTAATTTCAAAATAATTCAAAATAAATTCAGAATGGGATGGCTGAAAAGCTTGGATAGACGAACGTCTATGTCCATCTCTGAAGCAGAGATGTGAGAAGAACTAACGATGATCGGTCTTTCATCATGTAGAGTGTGATCTCTGTTCGTGCGTGTGTCCAGTCATTGCTGTGAACTCAACCCGGCTAATTCCCTGTACTGAGGACCTCTACCGTGTCGACACTGCCGGCGTCTTCCAAGTTCACCTAGTGTAAGAGATCGGGACAGCCATGCTATTGCCCGATATCTGACCGATACTGCAACACAACGACTTGATGTCGTCACTCGGTGATGTAATAAACCACACCAAAGTTCTCACTACTGATGAAACAGGGCGAACCTAGGGTTCCAGACGTCCCCTCCGATGTTAATCACTGTAAAGCAAGATCAGAGCGTGGTAGATTTTCATCAGAATAAAGTCACTGGAATTATGTAATCAACAGCACCCAATAGGAGCGTGGTGGCTCCGAACACTAGCACTGTCAAGGGCTATTCTCAATAACCTACCCTTGGAGTGTGGTAGCTATTTACCAAACCACTGTTCATGAGTTCATCAAAAAAGAAGACTACCATTGGAGTCGCAAAACTCCGGTCAAGTTCAACGTTGTCAAGATGTTCTGACTGGTAGGATCATCTTGAAGCTGGGTAGCTCTCTACCCTGTCAACATCACTAAGACCCGGCTGGGTCCGAAACATTTTGATACTTGCCATCTTCCGTTGAACAGTAACAACAGTTCACTTCAGAATACTCAAGTTGAATACGTATCATCACTAACACATAGAGTCTTCACTCTGTCAGCATCTTGTATCACACACAGGCACTCTCGCTACTTCATCCACACCCAAAGAAACATCCGTTGTGTGGATGGTATAACATGTCTTTTAATTCAGGCGAACCTGAGATATTTACACATCATAACCAGGCGGTGACTGCCTGAACAAATATACAATAGTCGCCTTCTCTCCAATATCATACACAAGCACTTATTCAAACTCCACACTCGCTATTGTCAACTAGCGCCCTTGCAAACTCAACATGTTCACTCGGAAATACACAAGTGTCCTCTCTCGAAAGCTGTCGTGTCCCGTCTGACGGTTTTCAGCCGGCTGGCTGGCCTTGCCGTCCTAAACCCCGTGCGGTCAGTAAAACCCCGTGCTATTGTACCTGTCTGATACCACAGCAGTCTGTCCGTGCTAACCTGGGTTGTACTAACGTCTAGTCTGTTCAGGGTGGTATCCCGTGAACTAGCGTCCCCTCCTAGCCTCGGGGTTTGTCCTGCCGGTGTCCTTGTTATGACACGTCCGTGTCCCCACCTAAGTCCTGTCTTATGATTGTTCTAAGTCCTATCTTGTGTTCTGTCTCTACTCTATCTACTCCCCTGTAGAAGTCCTTATCTATGTCCTATCTGTCAATACCTATATTCTGTCCCTTGTCCTATCTATGTCCTCCTCAACACTTTGACACACTCAGAGTACTAATATTCATGGAATCACGCCCAGTATATCCACAATACATCATAATGATTTGCAATGGAGCGAGCTGGTCCATGTGAGTTCCATAGTGTCACTTCAGAATCTTCAGCAAACAAAACAGATCATGAAAACAAGGAAGTCAGTGAGAACATTCGGCTACAACTGCGACTTATATACACATAAACATCATCACACACATCAGGATTATTTATATATACCAATAATAAAATGGTATATACCAGGGGTTCTCAACCGGTGGAGAATCCCCCCATCCAGGGGGAATTTTAGGGTTTCCAGTGGGGGGGGGGGGGGGGGGGGGAGAGGGAGGGGTTATTTCAAGATATAGTTAATACAAGAACTGATTACTTGATATTGTTTTCCCTTCATAGTTTACGGTTTGGTACGTCTCACTCTTCTAAAATTCAATTTATGAAGTAACTAGACCCAGAAATCACGTTTTATGTGGACGTCTAGACTTGTTTTAGTATGTGCTATTAAATTAAGCTTCCATTATTACGTATACTGTACAGGGAGGGGGAATTCTTGGGTAGGAAATACGAAAGGGCGGGGGAATGACGTTCTGAAAATATAGTTGAAGGGGGCATGGGCCAAACAAGGTTGACAACCACTGGTATATACAATCATCTATCCTTACAAGGTTGTTTATGCATGAGGATGCATCAGTGAGCAAGCAGCTAGTCGAATATCTCGTCTGGGCACCATCTGTTCCGAAAGAACCGGTGTAGTCCGTCTGACCCTGGTCATAGGAGCCTACTACCTGGTGATGATATCTCCTTTCTCCATCTATCCTCCAACTGCAACCGTATAATACACCTACTCCCTAATTCGGTGCAATGGGTTTATTTTCTTGGGAGGTTTCCAGCCGGACGATCAGTCCTCAACATCACTCCTCAACAATTAATTAATTACTTAACCCATTAATTAATTACATCATGGAGGATAGATGGGGAAAGGAGATATCATCACCAGGTAGTAGGCTCCTATGACCAGGGTCAGACGGACTACATCAGTTTTTTCAGAACAGATGGTGCCCAGACGAGATATTCGACTAGCTGCTTGCTCACTGATGCATCCTCATGCATAAACATCCTTGTAAGGATTGATTGTTTGATTGATTGACTGATTTAATAACCGACATCACAGCATTCGGGACATTCCCATAAGCGCTCCGTCCCCATCCTCAGCAGCCAGCGAAGAGTTCCAACACTAATAGTTCCATAGCAATCTGATTATATGTCCGTCTCGCCTTTCCTCTGAGCGTCGAGCGTCGGCCAGATCCCCTCGTCACACCTCACTGCTCTCATTCTTACCAGACCTATGGTGATCCATTTGCTCCTCCGAGGTGTACACGTGCTCCCACAAGGCCGCAACCACGTCTGCCTTGTCATGCATCATACTCCACCAAGTTTTGCCGAGCCATCCAATCTGTCCGCCTGTTCATTCCCAGCACACCGGCATGCCCAGGAGAAAAGATCCAGGTTGATGCTTGCTACCCCGTGACCTCCGAAGCGAAGCAAGCCACTCTGCACGAAGCTTGCCTGTTCTCACCCTTACTCAGCATGCTTTCTGAGTCAGTTACAATCACACTGTGTGTATGTATCGTGTTTCCTATCCAGCAGAAAGCTGCACTGACCGCCTCCACCTCCATTCTTAAGCTAGATGTAGTGTCATCATACGCCAGGCTTTCCTACACCAAACGCGACCATTAGTTTTTGCCAAGAACCCCCAGGCACTTCTCCTACCTCTCAACACCGACCCATCCGTGTAGATAATCACATCACCCGGGCGAAAATTTTCCTGAATTAGTTGCTGAAATTCCACTTCCGTGGCCCCTGCTGGCCACTCCCTGCACTCCCGGCTCAATGTGATTATAACTCTGCACAGGTATGACTGCACAGCTGGCACTCTGACCCACTCCTCTCCTCGCCTAATGTTCTCTAAGGGGCACACCTGTCTGATCGTATCCTCCGTCTGAGCCATCCATGATTTCCCTCTTATCAGTCTCTGACCCTTAACTACGTCCAGCGCCTCATGCAACGTGTGATCTGTGTCTGCAGCTACTCTGAGGTATGCCTTCGCCTGCATCACCTTGTGCCTACCAGCAACAGTAGGCAGACCAAGGATGTAACGCATACACACTACTGGAGTGTCTCTGGTGTATCCCAGAATGACCCGCATAGCTTCATTCTGTATGCGCTCTAATTTCACCAGCTGACTCTTTGAGACAGTGAGCAGTCCTAGTCCATAATCAATCACTGAGAGGATCAAGTGTTGGTATAGTGTGAAGAGCATTCTCTGCTCTGTGTCCATTGCAGCCATAGTTTTAAGTGCATTGAGTCCCTTTTGAGATCTTGTCACAACCGTCTCCACATGGTCCTTGAAGGACAGACTCCTGTCAAATGTGATTCCCAGATACTTCAGTTTGTTCTCTCTGTTGACGCTTCTACCATCTATCGTGAGGCTTGGGAACATCATCTCTCACAATCCTGTTGTCCAGAGAACACAACAACACAGTCGCCTTTTCCGGGTTGATGACAGCACTCATTCAGTGCACCAGTCAAATCACTTTGTCTACTGTAACCTGTACTCCTGGGCTGTTTGATCCCTATTTCTCCCCTGCCTGTAATGCAAGAATATCATCTGCAAATGTTAGAAATCCTTCCAACCTCTGGTGCTTCTAGGTATGCAATCTTGCTCGTATACACATTAAAGAGCGCCTGTGAGATTGCGATCCCTATGGCAGTCCCGGGTTAAAATATGTGACTCTGAGGTCCATGCGCCCAGACGGAGAGCAACCTGACTGTCATGAAATCCACTGTCGTTACAATCAGATGATAAAAATTACCAAAGACAGTCTGTGTTCATAGCTGCAAGTTGTTTACTTCTCAGTCGGTGAGATAAAGACACCCGGGGGACCTTGCAATTCCCGACATCAAACGAAATGGCGGCATGTGATATGTCCCGATTGGGATAATGCTGGAAACACGCTAGCTTGTTTGGGGTGTCCAAAACAAGGGAGATAAGATTTCTGGAAATAGTTAGTGCCCTTGTGGACACCTGCGTGACATCAAAAGAACTTCACTGGAACACTCCCGGCTCTTTGTGACAAAAACATGACATGTTACATTTAGTGTTGAAGAAAAGTTGACTAGAGCAGACGTGCTTTGTCACTGCAGTTATGGATTTTAATAACATCTACCGTGTGCGGGATTAATTAGATTTAATTTTACACGTGCCTGTTATGGCAAAATGTAGATGTGATTTAGAAGAACTGCTGTGTTGCCTAAGGTATAATAGATAGTATAATTAAGCCTAATTAATATAAGCAGTAGCCTTAGTAAAACTAGCTAGAGTAGTGAAGTGATGATTAGCTCTGTTAGTTGAGAATAGAGTAGGGAAGGGAGAATTAGCTCTGCTAGTGAGAATCGTGTAGTGGGGTGATATTTGGAGAGATTTAAGAATGGGTTGGGAGATGGGGGAAGTGTCCAATAATGGGATCTTTCAGTGGGGTGCCCACTGGGGTTCTGCACTCTGTTTATTGGTCTTTCCTTGTCTTAACCTGATTCAGATTGAGGTGATGAGCCACTCTGATCTATGACAGGAGTTTAGTTCACTGATAAAATCTCTGAGCAAGGCAGTAGGCCTACAATTCAGCTAGTAGGATTAGTATCAGGCGGCCTTCACCAGATGTGGTCTCTTTCTCTAACAGGTTCCCCTACGTCTATGAGGAAGCTCTACACTGAGGTTTGATGGAGGTCAACTCTCATTAAGAAGAACATCCGAATGGACATTCACTTTATTTTATAAGATGAATAATACCCAGAAGAAAGTATGGTCAGCACTGTTTATGCTAGGCCTAGGAATCCAGAGGGTCCATACGAAACTGGCTCAGTTGAGCAAAACATCATAAACGAATTCATTTACAATAGGGATTCACCCAGGTGGGTGATACTCAGTTTATTCACTACATACCACTGAATATTAGCGTGTAGAGAAAGGACATTTGAACATGAAGTTCTCGTGAGATAATTTAGTACAGTGAAGAAGTACTTTAGAACAGTTTGTGTGTGACAATCTATGAACATGGATTAGAACAAATGTGAGACCTGGTGACATTGAAACCTAGTTTTCACGGTACAGCGATCTGTACTTATTTGAGTTATAGGGACCTGTAGTCTTTACAGTGATTGACAGATCCATGATTAAGGTTATACAATAACTAATTTTGGTGGATTCATGCATCTAGTCGACCCAGTGGATCCCGGAGAAAGTCAACGTCTGGAAGAAGAGACGCATCAATCGGTGAGGTGTTCTAATGACTAAGCTATCATGCTGTGGCGTACCCTTGCTATGATGATCATCTGACTTGGCTCCTGATCTGCTGCTCTGAATCTACAGACACACTAGAATTCGACACTACATTCTACACAGTACCACACACACGCTTCTCACTACACATACTCTTTGCTTTAATATACTTATTTTGTATTTATTTGTTAAAGCTAGAGTTGTTGAGCATGTTGTGTTGGGGAAGAGTGAGAGGGGGAACTGATTTAGGGTGAGTGAGAGTAAGAAAGAGGTGTCCTGCAGACCGACGGAGTTTTGTGGGTGTGAGTCTGGTGGTTTCTCTTAGGACAATAATACATTGGGTTAATAAAAAATGTGGGTATTGATTCCCCTCACTCAAGGGACGACTCTAAAGTAAGAAAGATTAACTTACGACACTGACGAGAATGCAGGACGGCTGCTATCCAGTTCACCAACCAGGGATTGACCCCCTTCTCCATAAGTGCGGTCATCAAAATATCATAGTGAACTCTATTGTACGCATCCTCGAGATCATGCGCTGCCGCCATCGTTTCCTGTCTACTCAGGAACCCCTCATAAACGTCAAAGGCAAAGGTGGCTGCATTTGACCAGGTATCTTTTCCTGGCCTATAGCTCCCCAGGCCTCTTGGAAGAATCTTCCCCCTTTCCAAAAAATCCTGCAGCTTAACAGCGACTATCTTCTCTTAAACCTTCCCAGATGTATTTTGAAGGGTGATGATCCTAAAGCCGCCAAGCTTTGAATGATCCTTGTATGGTTTTGGGAGAGGGATGAGATAGCTATGCAGCCAATTCTGCGGTACTGACGCCGTCCTAATGCTCTGATTAAAGCTGCCGGCCATCTCCTTCAGGTCCACATCGCTCAAAGCCTTCATGTGGCCATACCTGACACTGTCAGGCCCTGGTGCCGCGTATTTCGCCTTTTGCAAAATATGTTTAACATCTTCAAACAGTATGATGTCTTCGTAAGGCATATTCTCTATTGTGCCAGATAACTCCACTCTAACTGCATCCCTGGTGTCCGAATCAGTATGATTGGTCTGTTCTAAAAAAAATGTCAGCTAGCAGTGTGCTAGCACTTGGAAACATCTGTAGTAACATTGGACATCTGGCCTTGTTTTACACTAGGCCGATCAATAAATCTAATTAATTATTCATAAGATCGGAGGGAAAAAACATACCGTGCCTGTAAATGTTATTTTAACGGATTGTGCTTCGATCAGGGCAAATACTAACTATTTATTTCAATTGCCTTATGTCTAGAGACACGGCAAATATCAGCTGTATGGCTGAGGGGCTCTGATTCGCCTGGAAGTCATCAATTCTACAGGTCTGACATTGTGTCCGTCTAGGTTGACTGGAAGTTGGCAACTGAGACAAACTAAGCTAACCAGTGGAGTTTCGAATTCAACTCGACCCTCGAATTTCTAATGTCTCACGAAAAAAACCCAAAATTTTCCCGAGATACACTTGTTGCGAGATGTCCTTCGTGACTGGGGACATCTCGTAAACTCAACCGATCATTTCTCTCGGCGTTTCGAGAAACGTCTAGAACAGAAACATTTAGACGGGTTCCTCCAGGATATTATTAGCATAGATGGGAGGCCACTCGCCTAGCGCCGGTCGGCAGAGGATTACCCAGTGTGAAGGCACGAGTACTGGGTCATGTCGTCACAGTCAGGCTGCGAGAACAGCAATTTAAAAAGAGTTGTGGCCAAACAAGAACGCAACGCAGGAAGCCAAAGAAAGAGTAATAAGCCAACACAGAACTGGTGTCGTGAGCCGCTACACGCTGGGGGGATTTCCAGAGGAGGGGATCCGAGCACTTATGCATGGACTGAATGGTTCGATGTGCAGTAAGGATGATTTATCGACTGACTGACTATCTAACTAACAAACCAACCAACCAACCAACCAACCAACCAACTAACTAACTAACTAACTAACTAACTAACTAACTAACTAACTAACTACCATTGTAGTCATTACGGATACAAAGAGTTTGCTTAGTAAGGTGGAGAAAGGAATGTTTCGTGTGGAATGGCTATCGTCGCGTCACAGGTCACAGATTGTGAGAATTGTATGGATATTTTGCCCTGGCCATGCGGGGATGCGGGGGAATGAACAGACTGATAGCCTGGCAGGGAATGCAGCTCTAGTGGTAGATTGCCTAAGGACAAGGGTGAGGTGGTCATGCGTTTGTGGCACCAGGTGGAGAAGGGGGGGAACAGATTGAGAACCCGTACGTGGAAAGAATGAGATTGCGGGGGATCGGTAGGATTTCTGGAAGAATCTCAGTACTGAGAGGAAAGACCAAGAGAACTTTAAATCAGTTAGCGGTGGGAACGATTAGTAGTATGACTCTTCGCTCGCTGTTGAACGAGGGTATGGAGCACATATGGGAATGTCCTGAGTGCAGTGATGTAGTTTCTTAACTCAACTCAACTCAAATCAAAAGCATACGTGCACCATTGCGAATGTGAATGTGATGGCGTGAGCGTGTGTGGCGTGTTCATGTTACACACACACATGTTAATGTTTAGAGCAAATCGAAACAGCATGAGAAGTAAATTCGCAAACTACGACAAACAAGCAGGTTCCAATCTGTGATTTATTTCTGTGGTACTTTATTTTTAATTCCCCACAAAACAAAACACATCTCTTACAGGGCCTCATTTGCATTGGTCCAACAATAACTTCCGGTTAAGTTTTAGGTGGACTACCGGACCGATCAATGGATATTTTCTTAGCTTTTGGGCCCGTATGGCCTCACTGTCGTAGATGTACTCCGATGATAGTGAGGGCCCTATGGGCCTGCAAATCCGACTACAGTGAGGGCCCTACGAGCCCAAAACCTAACAAAACATCCATCGATCAATCCAGCAGACCACCGAACACTTAACCGGAAGTTATTGCTGGACCGATGCAAATGAGGCCCTGTAAGGGATGCTTTTTGTTTGGGGCGAATTAAAATTAAAGTACCCTTCTGTTAGTGGCAATAGATGTCTGTGAATTTATTTCTTGTATATAATAATATTATTATTGTTTCGGTAATGCGATTGACCGTTTGAGAGAATGTCTTGAATCTTTGTTCTGACTTTGGCAGTTGGTGGAAACATGGCGGCATGGTTATGTTGAGTGTAGAGGTAAACTAAAACACCACACTTTCAGTTTTGGGAATGACATGTTGAAATTTTACTATATCATTCATTTACCGTCTAATGGTGTAAAATATCGTCATACTATCTCACTGGGGGACTCGGGGGCCAAGCAGCCTGCCTCGCGTTCCGAAAGTTGTGGGTTCGATTACGGTTCACAAAGCGCTTTACCGCCGCTTTTTAAGAGGCTCTAATCTATGAGTATGACTATTTCGATTCGCAATCCATTGCGAATGGGAAATTTTTTGGGGCTTGAGATAAAACTTTATTGTGTGATACTACTTGCTTTCTGTCTAATAATAGATAGATAGATAGATAGATAGATTGATTGATTGATTGATTGATTGATTTCCACCAGAAACCGGGCCTTGTCAGCTAGTTTATTTATATAATCACGTTTCATGAAAAAACCCACATTTGGAGACGCCTCTGAATCTTCGCGCTGTTTGTTTCAAAACGAAAGTCACGTGAAAATTTTGAATAATGTGGGTCGAGTCTTGGTGAAACTGTAAAACTGTTAAAATCATGGACGTAATCTTTAAGTCATAATTAATATACCGTATATAAGCTAACTTTAAAATCTGCTGTAAAATCTCCAGAACAAAAATTTTTTTGTTGGGTGGACATAATTATAACGTTATATACTAAATCTCATCATTTTATCTCAGCCCGTTACTGAGATATTGAATTTTATATTGAGGCAACCAAAAAAAAACACACTATAGCAATCTGATTATATGTCCGTCTCGCCTTTCCTCTGAGCGTCGAGCGTCGGCCAGATCCACTCGTCACACCTCACTGTCTCATTCTTACCAGACCATGGTGATCCATTTGCTCCTCCGAGAAGTACACTTGCTCCCACAAGGCCGCAACCACGTCTGCCTTGTCATGCATCAGTACTCCACCAAGTTTTGCCGAGCCATCCAATCTGTCCGCCTGTTCATTCCCCAGCACACCGGCATGCCCAGGAGAAAAGATTCAGGTGATGCTTGCTACCCGTGACCTCCGAAGCGAAGCAAGCCACTCTGCACGAAGCTTGCCTGTTCTCACCCTTCTCAGCTTGCTTTCTGAGTCAGTTACAATAACAACGTGTGTATGTATCGTGTTTTCTATCCAGCAGAAAGCTGCACTGACCGCCTCCACCTCCATTCTTAAGCTAGATGTAGTGTCATCATACGCCAGGCTTTCCTACACCAAACGCCGACCATTAGTTTTTGCCAAGAACCCCCAGGCACTTCTCCTACCTCTCAACACCGACCCATCCGTGTAGATAATCACATCACCCGGGCGAAAATTTTCCTGAATTAGTTGCTGAAATTCCACTTCCGTGGCCCCTGCTGGCCACTCCCTGCACTCCCGGCTCAATGTGATTATAACTCTGCACAGGTATGACTGCACAGCTGGCACTCTGACCCACTCCTCTCCTCGCCTAATGTTCTCTAAGGGGCACACCTGTCTGATCGTATCCTCCGTCTGAGCCATCCATGATTTCCCTCTTATCAGTCTCTGACCCTTAACTACGTCCAGCGCCTCATGCAACGTGTGATGTGTCTGCAGCTACTCTGAGGTATGCCTTCGCTTGCATCACCTTGTGCCTACCAGCAACAGTAGGCAGACCAAGGATGTAACGCATACACACTACTGGAGTGTCTCTGGTGCATCCCAGAATGACCCGCATAGCTTCATTCTGTATGCGCTCTAATTTCACCAGCTGACTCTTTGAGACAGTGAGCAGTCCTAGTCCATAATCAATCACTGAGAGGATCAAGTGTTGGTATAGTGTGAAGAGCATTCTCTGCTCTGTGTCCATTGCAGCCATAGTTGTAAGTGCATTGAGTCCCTTTTGAGATCTTGTCACAACCGTCTCCACATGGTCCTTGAAGGACAGACTCCTGTCAAATGTGATTCCCAGATACTTCAGTTTGTTCTCTCTGTTGACGCTTCTACCATCTATCGTGAGGCTTGGGGCATCATCTCTCACAATCCTGTTGTCCAGAGAACACCACAACACAGTCGCCTTTTCCGGGTTGATGACAGCACTCATTTCAGTGCACCAGTCAATCACTTTGTCTACTGTAACCTGTAGCTCCTGGGCTGTTTGATCCCTATTTCTCCCCTGCCTGTATGCAAGAATATCATCTGCAAATGTTAGAATCCTTCCAACCACTGGTGCTTCTAGGTATGCAATCTTGCTCGTATACACATTAAAGAGCGCCTGTGAGATTGCAGATCCCTAGTGGCAGTCCCGGGGTTAAAATATGTGACTCTGAGGTCCATGCGCCCAGACGGAGAGCAACCTGACTGTCATGAAATCCACTGTTGTTAACAATCAGATGATAAAAATTACCAAAGACAGTCTGTGTTCATAGCTGCAAGTTGTTTACTTCTAGTCGGTGAGATAAAGACACCCGGGGGACCTTGAGAATTCCCCGACATCAAACGAAATGGCGGCATGTGATATGTCCCGATTGGGATAATGCTGGAAACACGCTAGCTTGTTTTAGGTTGTACAAAACAAGGGAGATAAGATTTCTGGAAATAGTTAGTGCCCTTGTGGACACCTGCGTGACATCAAAAGAACTTCACTGGAACACTCCCGGCTCTTTGTGACAAAAACATGACATGTTACATTTAGTGTTGAAGAAAAAGTTGACTAGAGCAGACGTGCTTTGTCACTGCAGTTATGGATTTTAATAACATCTACCGCGTGCGGGATTAATTAGATTTAATTTTACACGTGCCTGTTATGGCAAAATGTAGATGTGATTTAGAAGAACTGCTGTGTTGCCTAAGGTATAATAGATAATATAATTAAGCCTAATTAATATAAGCAGTAGCCTTAGTAAAATTAGCTAGAGTAGTGAAGTGATGATTAGCTCTGTTAGTTGAGAATAGAGTAGGGAACGGAGAATTAGCTCTGCTAGTGAGAATCGTGTAGTGGGGTGATATTTGGAGAGATTTAAGAATGGGTTGGGAGATGGGGGAAGTGTCAATAATGGGATCTTTCAGTGAGGTGCCCACTGGGGTTCTGCACTCTGTTTATTGGTCTTTCCTTGTCATAACCTGATTCAGATTGAAGTGATGAGCCACTCTGCTCTGTGACAGAGTTGGTTTACTGAAAAAAATCTCTGAGCAAGGCAGTAGGCCTACATTCAGCTAGTAGGGATTAGTATCAGGCGGCCTTCACCAGATGTGGTCTCTTTCTCTAACAGGTTCCCCTACGTCTATGAGGAAGCTCTACACTGGGTTTGATGGAGGTCAACTCTCATTAAGAAGAACATCCAATGAACATTCACTTTATTTTTATAAGATGAATAAATACCCAGAAGAAAGTACAATCAGCACGGTTTATGCTAGGCCTAGGATCCAGAGGGTCCATACGAAACTGGCTCGGTTGAACAAAACATCATAAACGATTCATTTACAATAGGGATTCACCCAAGGTGGGTGATACTCGTTTATTCACTACATACCGCTGAATATTAGCGTGTAGAGAAGGACATTTGAACATGAAGTTCTCGTTGAGTAATTTAGTACAGTGAAGAAGTACTTTAGAACCGTTTGTGTGTGACAATCTATGAACATGGATTAGAACAAATGTGTGACTTGTGACATTGAAACCTAGTTTTCACGGTACAGCGATCTGTACTTATTTGAGTTATAGGGACCTTAGTCTTTACAGTGAATGACAGATCCATGATTAAGGTTATATAATAACTAATTTTGGTGGATCATGCATCTAGTCGACCCAGTGGATCCCGGAGAAAGTCAACGTCTGGAAGAAGAGACGCATCCATCGGTGAGGTGTTCTTATGCTAAGCTATCATGCTGTGGTGTACCCTTGCTATGATGATCATCTGACTTGGCTCCTGATCTGCTGCTCTGAATCTACAGACACACTAGAATTCGACATACATTCTACACATTACACACACACACTTCTCACACACATACTCTTTGCTTTAATAACTTATTTTGTATTTATTTGTTAAAGCTAGAGTTGTTGAGCATGTTGTGTTGGGGAAGAGTGAGAGGGGGCATGATTTAGGGGTGAGTGAGAGTAAGAAAGAGGTGTCTGCAGACCGACGGAGTTTTGTGGGTGGAGTCTGGTGGTTTCTCTAGGACAATAATATTGGGTTAATAAAAAATGTGGGTATTGATTCCCCTCACTCAAGGGACGACATCTAAAGTAAGAAAGGATAACTTACGACACTGACGAGAATGCAGGACGGCTGCTATCCAGTTCACCAACCAGGGATTGACCCCCTTCTCCATAAGTGCGGTCATCAAAATATCATAGTGAAACTCTATTGTACGCATCCTCGAGATCATGCGCTGCCGCCATCGTTTCCTGTCTACTCAGGAACCCCTCATAAACGTCAAAGGCAAAGGTGGCTGCATTTGACCAGGTATCTTTTCCTGGCCTATAGCTCCCCAGGCCTCTTGGAAGAATCTTCCCCCTTTCCAAAAATCCTGCAGCTTAACAGCGACTATCTTCTCTTAAACCTTCCCAGATGTATTTTGAAGGGTGATGATCCTAAAGCCGCCAAGCTTTGAATGATCCTTGTATGGTTTTGGGAGAGGGATGAGATAGCTATGCAGCCAATTCTGCGGTACTGACGCCGTCCTAATGCTCTGATTAAAGCATGCCGGCCATCTCCTTCAGGTCCACATCGCTCAAAGCCTTCATGTGGCCATACCTGACACTGTCAGGCCCTGGTGCCGCGTATTTCGCCTTTTGCAAAATATGTTTAACATCTTCAAACAGTATGATGTCCTCGTAAGGCATATTCTCTATTGTGCCAGATAACTCCACTCTAACTGCATCCCTGGTGTCCGAATCAGTATGATTGGTCTGTTCTAAAAAAATGTCAGCTAGCAGTGTGCTAGCACTTGGAAACATCTGTAGTAACATTGGACATCTGGCCTTGATTTACACTAGGCCGATCAATAAATCTAATTAATTATTCATAAGATCGGACGGAAAACATACCGTGCCTGTAAATGTTATTTTAACGGATTGTGCTTCGATCAGGGCAAATACTAACTACTTATTTCAATTGCCTTATGTCTAGAGACACGGCAAATATCAGCTGTATGGCTGAGGGGCTCTGATTCGCCTGGAAGTCATCAATTCTACAGGTCTGACATTGTGTCCGTCTAGGTTGACTGGAAGTTGGCAACTGAGACAAACTAAGCTAACCAGTGGAGTTTCGAATTCAACTCGACCCTCGAATTTCTAATGTCTCACGAAGAAAACCAAATTCCCGAGATACACTTGTTGCGAGATGTCCTTCGTGACTGGGGACATCTCGTAAACTCAACCGATCATTTCTCTCGGCGTTTCGAGAAACGTCTAGAACAGAAACATTTAGACGGGTTCCTCCAGGATATTATTAGCATAGATGGGAGGCCACTCGCCTAGCGCCGGTCGGCAGAGGATTACCCAGTGTGAAGGCACGAGTACTGGGTCATGTCGTCACAGTCAGGCTGCGAGAACAGCAAGTTAAAAGAGTTGTGGCCAAACAAGAACGCAACGCAGGAAGCCAAAGAAAGAGTAATAAGCCAACACAGAACTGGTGTCGTGAGCCGCTACACGCTGCGGGATTTCCAGAGGGGATCCGAGCACTTATGCATGGACTGAATGGTTCGATGTGCAGTAAGGATGATTTGTCGACTGACTGACTATCTAACTAACAAACCAACCAACCAACCAACCAACCAACTAACTAACTAACTAACTAACTAACTAACTAACTAACTACCATTGTAGTCATTACGGATACAAAGAGTTTGCTTAGTAAGGTGGAGAAAGGAATGTTTCGTGTGGAATGGCTATCGTCGCGTCACAGGTCACAGATTGTGAGAATTGTATGGATATTTTGCCCTGGCCATGCGGGGATGCGGGGGAATGAACAGACTGATAGCCTGGCAGGGAATGCAGCTCTAGTGGTAGATTGCCTAAGGACAAGGGTGAGGTGGTTCATGCGTTTGTGGCACCAGGTGGAGAAGGCGGGGGAACAGATTGAGAACCCGTACGTGGAAAGAATGAGATTGCGGGGGATCGGTAGGATTTCTGGAAGAATCTCAGTACTGAGAGGAAAGACCAAGAGAACTTTAAATCAGTTAGCGGTGGGAACGATTAGTAGTATGACTCTTCGCTCGCTGTTGAACGAGGGTATGGAGCACATATGGGAATTCCTGAGTGCAGTGATGTAGTTTCTTAACTCAACTCAACTCAAATCAAATGCATACGTGCACCATTGCGAATGTGAATGTGATGGCGTGAGCGTGTGTGTGCGTGTTCATGTTACACACACACACATGTTAATGTTTAGAGCAAATCGAAACAGCATGAGAAGTAAATTCGCAAACTACGACAAACAAGCAGGTTCCAATCTGTGATTTATTTCTGTGGTACTTTATTTTTAATTCACACAAAACAAAACACATCTCTTACAGGGCCTCATTTGCATCGGTCCAACAATAACTTCCGGTTAAGTTTTAGGTGGACTACCGGACCGATCAATGGATATTTTCTTAGCTTTTGGGCCCGTATGGCCCTCACTGTCGTAGATGTACTCCGATGATAGTGAGGGCCCTATGGGTCTGCAAATCCGACTACAGTGAGGGCCCTACGAGCCCAAAACCTAACAAAACATCCATCGATCAATCCAGCAGACCACCGAACACTTAACCGGAAGTTATTGCTGGACCGATGCAAATGAGGCCCTGTAAGGGATGCTTTTTGTTTGGGGCGAATTAAAATTAAAGTACCCTTCTGTTAGTGGCAATAGATGTCTGTGAATTTATTTCTTGTATATAATAATATTATTATTGTTTCGGTAATGCGATTGACCGTTTGAGAGAATGTCTTGAATCTTTGTTCTGACTTTGGCAGTTGGTGGAAACATGGCGGCATGGTTATGTTGAGTGTAGAGGTAAACTAAAACACCACACTTTCAGTTTGGTAATGACATGTTGAATATTTTACTATATCATTCATTTACCGTCTAATGGTGTAAAATATCGTCATACTATCTCACTGGGGGACTCGGTGGCCAAGCAGCCTGCCTCGCGTTCCGAAAGTTGTGGGTTCGATTACGGTTCACAAAGCGCTTTACCGCCGCTTTTTAAGAGGCTCTAATCTATGAGTATGACTATTTCGATTCGCAATCCATTGCGAATAGAAAAAAAGTTATATTCCAATGGAAATGTGAATAGAGAAAAATTATATTCGCAATCGAATTGCGGGAAGTAACAAACATGTCACAGCGTGTGCTCACTAGTCAATTTTAGTTTGGGCCATTAAGACTAAAGACGTCTAAGAAGGTGGTTAATTTAAATACTTTAAATAGTAATAGTAATAAATTAAATAGGAATGTTCACTGTTGCGAGTTTAATTCTGCCGAATTCTCCGTATTTTTAAATATGAATCACTCTTCTTCTTACTTCTGTCCGTTCTTTTGGCATCCTGTTTTATTGTTACATTATTACGTTAGTCCTGTTTAAATAACAAGAATAATTTTTCAGAACAGGTATCCCCAATACAAAAACCAATGACCAAGTACTGTACTACAGAAGACAAATGAAAATCGTAGACTGATTAGAGAAATTAGACGAAGACAGTCAAAATTATTTGGACATGTTATGAGAAGAAATGGATTGGAGAACTTATTGACAACTGGCAAGATCGAGGGGAACAGACCACGAGGAAGACCGAGAGGAAAATACCTGGATGGTTTGGCCACATGACATGGACGAGACAGGAACACTGAGCTGATCCACGTCTCTGGTGATGGATTGAAATGGCGAGTCATGACCGCCTACGCTTTCCGGCATGGCACATGATTGATTGATTGATCCCCAATACTAATACAAATAGCGATCCCTACAAATAATTGTGTCCCCAGGCGAGTTCAAGAATTGTTAACTTTTGTTTCTGTACACTTACTGTTACCAGCATCCATGTTTGATTACGTTACCGTCCTACTATTTATGTCCTAATAATATCACAGCAGTGATGATTCTCTTAATTTGATACTTTCTATGGCCTCCAGTAATATGCTTTGCCTCAGAGAGACATGATTAAGCAATTCAAACACCAGGTTTCGACTGACTGGCCTCATGAATTAATAAATAAACAAGGATAAGGAAATGCTTCGCATATAAAGTGCAGGAATGAAGCAGATGGAAAAGAGAGAGGAAGAGAGATAGATAACGAAGATAGTGTGAGAGACAGAGATATGAGAAAGATGTATTGAAAGACATTAAAGAGTGGTAAAGACAAGAGAGAGAGAGAGAGGTGGAAGATCGAGACTTAGAGCGAGAGAGAGAGAAAAAAACTCGTGTTCGTATGGCTAAGCACCTTTCCCAAGACAACAAAAGTAGAGGACAGATAAGAACAGGAAGACAAGTGCGCAGGTTCTTGTGCAGCAAGATAAACAACACTTAATACACAAAATCCGTAGAAAACATATGCCTAAAGTGAAATCATCAGACTAGCATTGGTGTCACCTAATTCCTGAAAATGAAAATGTTGCCTCCCCGACAGGGAATCAATCCTTGAGCTCTCGTGTACCAGGCGGAGACACTAACCACTATGCTATTGAGGACACGTTAATAGATCAACAAAATATTGTAATATGGAAACACTCATAGGAATAATCACGTGACCTACTTCCATTGCGAATATAATTTTTTTTCTATTCGCGATTCCACTGCTTTGTTGATGTGCTTTCTGCATGTCAGCCTGCCATCAAATGTTACTCCAAGGTATGTTGGTTCTTTATCTTCTCTTAGAATTGTTCCATTTATCTGGGTGATTCCTGCTTTTTGGTTTGGAGAGAGGATAAATAGAGTGGTGCTGCACTTGTCAGTGTTTAAGCTGACACACCATCTATTTCCCCATGCAACAAATGTATCTACAGCTCTTTGTAGCAATCTGGTGGCCACTGATGCATGTTCATTTGTGCTCCATAGAACCAGGTGATCAGCGTACATTGCCACTTTAATTCCATGCAGCAGATTAGCAGCAAGATCATTGATGAAGATTAGAAAAAGTGTGGGTGACGAGACTCCGCCCTGGGGGACACCGTGACGCAGTAGTACTTTCTTGCTCTTGAGTCCGTCTGTCTGTACTCGGGCTTTTCTGTCATGCAAGTATGCTTTAACCCATGTGTACATTCTTCCATTGACTTTGCAATTTCTCAGTTTCTTCATCAGACCTTTCCAGACTTTGTCAAAGGCTTTCTTCAGATCTATCCATGCAGCAAGCACCAGCTTCTTCTCTTGGAATGCATCCTCAATTTCTTGAGAGAGGTAGGTTGTCTGATCTTCCGTAGAGTAGCACTGCCTAAAGCCAGCCTGCTGTGGCACAAGGATGTTTTTACTTTCAATGTACCACTGCAGTCTGTGATTGATGATGCGCTCCAGTGTTTTGCAGAGACAGCTGGTGAGGCTAATTGGTCTGTAGCTAGAGGCAGTGGAACTATCTTTCCCTGATTTTAGGAGGGGTATCATGATTGCTTCTCTCCAGGCTTGTGGAACACTGCCTAAGGTCCAACTGTTATTGAAGATCTGCAACAGTGTTGCTTTGGCCTCTGTTCCTAGGTTCCTGATCATTTCATTGGAGATACCATCAGCTCCTGGTGACTTTCTCATTTTCAGTTTTTATATGGCTAGCTCCAGTTAGCTCCTGATTGTGATGGGTGCCTCCAGAACCTCATGTACTATTTCCTTCTGTCCTGTATGTTGCTGTTTCTCTCGAATCTTGTTGTTTCTCTCGAATCTTGTTGTTTCTCTGGACTAATTTTGATATTGTTATCCTGTGCGAATGAGTCCGCAAAATGGTCAGCTGCTTGCTTTCTTGTTAAGATGTTTCCATCTTTATGTAGTGCAATTTTTGAGTTTCTCCCTGTGCCCTCGTCGTTAAGTTGTTTTATTCGCTTCCATAATTTCCTTGTGTCTCTTTCAAAATTCAGAGACTTCGTTTTCTCCTGCCAGCTTTTCCATCTAGCTTGCAGCTTGGCCCTTTGAAATTTGGATTTTGCATGCTGGAATTTATTGTGGTGCTCTTGGCTGGGTGTGGCCCTGCTTGCTTTCTACACACTTCCACATCATTATGCAACTGTTCCAGTTCACTACTCCAGTAGGGTTTATATTGTTTATGGGCTCCTCTAGGTACTGTTTGTCGCGCTGCCTGTAGTATGCATTTCCCAAACTCTTCAACTACTTTATTTATGTCTTTCTCAGTGTTCAGGTTTCTAACCAGTATGCTGGTGCGATGCTTGTACATTGCCCAGTCTGCTTTCTTGTAGTTCCACCTCGAGAGGGTACTGCTTTCACTTACAAACTCATTTTCTACAGTTAGAAAGACTGGCCGATGGTCACTGCCACGAAGTTTCCCAACAATTTGTGTAAGGTTCCACTCCAGGTCTGGTGAATGAAAAGCCAGGTCAGATGTAGTTGTAGTGTGCCATGATCTTGAGTAGAAAGTATGTGGGTTAGACGGTTTGTTAATCAAGATGAATCTATTCTCATCCTGTCAGTCTTCCAGTCTCTCTCCTCTCTGGTCCATGTGATCATAGCCCCAGCTCTGCGAGTGGCTGTTGAAATCTCCAAACAATAATTTTTTCTGTTAATGATAGTGTGTCCAGTGCCTGTGGGCGGTTACTTGGACAGTAGTAATTGATCAGATGTAGATCTGTATTGCCTGTCTTAAGTTTAAGTGTCTGATACTCAGCCCCTTCCATGTAGACTTCAATTTGGGAAGCAGTGATGTTATTCTTTACAAGGGTCAGTATCCCACCTTTTCGCCTTTTAGCCTCTGATTTTGAGGGCTATGTTTTCGTTGAGGTGAGTTTCTTGCAAGCAACATACGCTTACTTTTTCTTGGTCCAGGATGTTTTCTAATTCTATTTTATTGTTGCTGATTCCCTCCGCATCCCAGTGCATTATTTTAAATCTTTGTTTAGTATGGTCAGCCGTTCTATTCTCATGTCCCCTGACTCCACAGGACATCTGAGAAGGACCTCCAGTAGTTGGGGTTGGGCCCTTTCGAGACATAAGGCCCGGCACTGCACCTGCCTGGGGTCCAAAGCAGGGCGAGCACCATAACATTTAGCAGTAGTTAACATATTCCATTTTGCATAAATGCGTGGCATCCTGATTTCTGTGGTGTGCCTCCTGGCTGGTTGCCTCCGTCTTCAGCACCTTTCCTTTGCTAGAGCAGACTGTGGTCTCACTCGAGTGTAGATGTGTACGCGCGCACACACGTGTCTGCGCATGCATGTATGTGCATACACATCTAGAGCATACTGCTTATTTTTCGGCACCAGAAACTTACCATCTCCCCTTCTCCTGTTAGTAAAAACAGTTCCGCCACGTGAAGGCCAGGAGTTGGACTTTTGCTGCAGAGGTTATGTATTCACGAGCCATTTGGGTATTTTGAATCCCCACTTTGTCGGCTTTGCTGGCAGGTATTGTTTGAAATATATCCTGCTTTTGAACCTCACCATGGATTCATCTATTGATAACTCCCGTCCCGGTGTATAGTGTTTCCTGTCTGTAGGCAATATGGTGTCTAGTAGGGGTCTGAGCTTGAACAATGGGTCATACCCAGGCTGTCTTCTTTCAATTCTAAAATCATTATTGTTGACATGAAGATTTCTGTGAAGCTGTTGGTATCTGTTCCAACTCATGGCCTTCGAATATGCTGTTTCATTCAGCCAAAAATTCCTACACCTGTAGTCTGAAACTGCTGGTTTACAACACATTCCCATACCAATCTGAAGGCCTATGAATGCGGAAATTTCAACTGCATTAGTATGATACCAAGTAAGCTTTTTGTACTTGGCATTTCCTGTGTACAGAGAGAGGTGATTTTCACCATACCTGTTGGCTTCACACGTGATCAGATCTATGGCAGTGTCAGGGAAAAACAGCTTGAAAATATCAGTGGGCATAAACCCAGTTGTGTCTGACACAACATCCTATTGTTCTTCGTATGAAGGAAGATTGTCAAGCTCAATAAGTTCATTTTGAGGAGCCTTTCTCCATTTCCAAACAGCGTTTTCAGCTGTAGAAATATTCTGGTCTCTTGTGCCATGCCCACTTCTTTCTTCAGACGTACCTTCATCACCTCCAAAATCATTTCCAACATCGTCGTCACTACTTTCAGTCGCGATATCATTCATTTTTGCATCCCTACTTAGCCAGAAATAATTGTTTTCAGCTCCAAATTTGCTGGCAGAGCCAGAATCCGCCATACTAGTACTACGAGCCTGGTTTTTGTCATCAGACATGAAAATGTGGAATATTCAATTGCGACAAAAATGTAAAGAATTTCATTAAAGACACGCTCGTTACAGCTCTAAACAATATCAATCATGGAGGCAGCCATATTGGATCAATATAAATAACTGAATGAAGCCGGATTCCGTGGCCAAAGTTAAGGCCGTCTGTTTGAAATCTGCATGTCGCTGATTTGACGATTGTCAAATTTGGTCACTAAGGCATATAATCGGAAATTCGAAGATCGTTGAATTTGGTCAGCAAAGTGTTAATATTATTATGGAGTATTCAGAGCGATTAACATGATAATGAAAGCATGTGTACATTCAACACCAGTTATTGTATTTATGTGTAATTGTTCATCACTCTACAAGGACAAGATCATTGATAATTATGCAGCTTTCCAATGGGACTTCTTTTGTTAAAATTCATCCACGATGGCGGCCTCGCTGACAAGACCGTTTTTTCTTATTTGTTTATATTATATGATAAACTGATACACAAACATTAATATCTCCTCCTAGAATAGACCTACAGACTTGAATAAGGTACCATTGGATTTGTTTTTTCAAGAGGTATCCAACTATGTGCCGGTCTCTGTGGCCAAGGGGTTACAATACTTTCTCCATAATCCCGTTTATCCACGCAGGCTCTCACAGCACGCGAGAATTGGTTGTGGTTCTACCCGCGCTCGTGACTTGTGAGATAATGAGCCGGCTGCTCAGAAAGCAATGGCAAACTAATGAGCATAATCTTACCAAAGAGATCAACAATCAGCTGAAAGATGCTGATGTTGACAGTAATGTCCTGTAAAGGATATGCAAACATTAAAAAATTTAAATCCAACTATGCAGGTTATATGATTAAAAAGCAATTTAGAAAATTTTACTAAACTGGCTAGTTTAGACTTAATTGTTGTGACATCTTATCCAGTGTGTTTAGCCAAATCTTGAAACTCATTTCAGTGTGTGGGACAAGAAGGCAATGTCATCAACGAAGCCCAGATCATCGAGCTTCAATGCACAAGCAGACAATATTGGGACTAAATGTACCTAATATCAAAGTTGGCACCCTCACAAGTTTCATGTTAGAAGCTAACAAAGTAAAATTCTTACTCCTGAGCAACAGTTTAGAGGGAACATTGATGTCAAGACTTTCTTGTTTTTCTCTTCAACTGAAGACTCATTATTGGATGTATGGAAGGGCAAATGATACAACAAAGAATGGCTGCAGTTATAAGTATTGTATCAACTTTAATGTGTCTATGATGTGTGACACAAGTTATTGTGATTTCCATAACGCTGCCATGTATTATTATGTTACACTGTGATAGATCCCCAAACTCAAATTCTTAAACAGGACTTGTGGAATAACATAAGAAATCTTGTCTTGAAGTAATCATAAGACATTTTGCATCATTAATCATCTTGAAAAGCAAAATATCAAATTCATGTATATAGTTTATGTTCGCATACAAATGTAACTTACAAATCCTTTCAGACTGACTGTAGACATAAGATGGAGCATAAACTTGTATCAAGTGTCAAGATCGAACAACCTGAAGTCTGTGTAGGTCAAGGTAAGATTAAGTGCAATATAATGTAACAGTTACTTGAATATTCTTTACAGGATGTTGCAGTCAACCCCAGCATTTATTGGCTGTTTGTGATTTACTAGAAAATTCTACAATTAGAAGTTTGCCATTGCTTCTGAATAGTCAAAGCATTATACCATCAAAATCAACACAATAGCACAATGTAAATCTACTTAGACACCGGGAAAATAAGGTCATAGGTGTGACCAAGTATCCACCAGGATCAGTGCACAACGCTGCAGTTGAGCAGAGCAGGGCACTCTCTTGTCCTAGCTCTAACAAAAAGACCAGTAGCTATCAAATATGAAGAATTTTGTACACTCAACCTCATAACCCATGTCACCAAACATCTACTGAGAATTATGAGAACAAGAATGCAAATACAGATGGAAACTGGTGAAGAACATTATGGATATGTTGAAGGAAAAGTTACAAATAATGCAATATGCACATTATAAACACTAATATAGAGATCAGTTTATACACAGAAAGACGTATACTTGTGCTTTATAGATTATTATACCAAGTGTCATGACTGGGAGTGTGAGCTTTTGTAACACTCTTGTTACGGTTGAGTGTGCGTATCACCTTGAGCAGGAAGCACGCTTTGGACTGATTCAGAGAGAGAAAGGTCTCTTGAAAACATGACACTCAAGCTGAGACCATGGTAGGAAAAACTTGTCTCAGACTCATAGTAGGCGATGGCGAATGTTTAGAGTGCTGCCGGTGTTTTATAGTTTTATATCAGTATAGTGTAGTAGTGATTGATAGTATGACTTTGTGATAATGTGAAACGTAATTGTGTAATACGAATTATGAGAAGAGAATTATTGTATTTGAAAAAACCATTATCCTGTTGTACTTGGTGGTCTTTCTGTGTTTGGTTAGTTAGTCATTCTTCTTGAGCCTAAGGCGGTGCATAGGGCAGAAGTAATGGCTCTTCATGTCCGGCGGTTTGCTGCTATCTGTTGTAGATCCTGGATGTTCACTTGGCTGTTGAATGAGCCTTCTCTGATGATGGTTCTGTGCAGGATCTCTCTTGGTCTTTGTGGTATATTAAAATAGAAATGGGAGATCGTTGTCCCAAAATATCAGAGGACCTCTATTATAGGAAAACCAGGAATTGGCTCGTGAGATTCCCAAATGATAAAATAGGTTTTTCTGATAGGAGGTCATGCAGGAGAACCCAGGAAAGTCACTGCTTTAAAGAGAAAGTAAGATCACTCTACTTAGAGGGCAAGTGAGTAGTATCCCTTGCCACCGGCTCTCTCTTGTTGGATCTGGTAGTTAAGTGAAGTAATTCTATCACTCTAATATTAATTAAAGGAAGTCACATTTAACACTAATGAAATTACAGAACACAGTAGGAGACGTTTACATTAATGTAATAAAAGAAACGGTTTGGGGGTATGCACCATGGGCAATACAATTTACATAAATATTACACACTTGATATCTTACTGCCTAATTATCTAACAAATATTACTATCCCAATGTCCGATCGTTGATACCAAAATTCAAGAACACCCAACACAATTATAGCACACGTAACTACATATAACTGTTTATATGTCTCTAGTTAAGATAAACAATGTTCATAAATGTTTATTTCCTGGACAAATCTGGCACTAGTTGATCTTGACACTGGGTATTGTATAGTTCATGATTCCTTGTAGAATGATCTCTGTAGGTATCAATATAGACTAATTGGACGTGAGTAAAGGTCGTTGTTTACTTGTTGAATAGTTGTTACGTAGTTTAATAGTTGTTGCGTAGTGTTAATTAGTTGTTGGCCGCTGGACTTAAATGAGGATACTTAGCTTCATCCTTGTGTGGCTGAGTGGCAAATATAAAAATGCAGATTTCCTCCTTCACTGAGGAATCACTCCACTTCGGCCAGGGATGATTTCCCTTCTTGGGATCATCACTTGTACCAACGGACCACCACCCATATCTGTTGTAACATAATGGACAACATAATTGTACCCCTTCTTACAAAGTAATTAGAAAACTCCACCTTCTCAAAAAGTGTCGAACAAACACCCCTATAATACTACTACATAGAGATAAATCAGCCAGACCTTTGTCTGCTGTCTATAGTGTCACTTACATAAGTGGACTTAACCAGTGTCCTACATGACATAGGCATACCTCTAGCATGTTAGCAATGCACGTCTGACTCTTGTGTGCACCAAGCAATCATACTCATTAGTATAATTATTTGCTCAATGGTCAATTTCTATTGATCGAACTCTGATTAAGGGTTACATCTCACTCCTGGTCATTATGCATATGTCCTTTCCTCAGGATAGGGGGTAACATAAAATTATCACACACTCAATGTATATAACGTTCCAGATAATACATGTATATCATATAACATGCATGCATATTTAGACACACATAAAAATGACATTTAGATAATCACAAAGAAAGATTATCCTGATAAATTCTCTCGTCAATCCTAGGATAAGAAACATAAGACAATCCAAATATAGTCTACAAGACATTTACAGTGTGTACACATTATGACATCTTCCCATAAGAAAATGGAGATCTTCCATGAAGTATTTCAGAATAGGTCTCTTAGTTAGACTTAAGTCACTTATCACTATCATGACATGAAGACTGATATTAAACTGATGTTCCCTCGACACAAGCAGGGTAGCTTTACAAGCATTTCTCACCTCTTTGTCTCCAGAGATTTGGTAATATTATCCACTGAAAATCACATCCTGTTAGAATCATTTTTACTGGAGGACTACACTTAAACTGAATTCGCTACTCCTTATATAAAATCTATTATTCCCCCCTGCCACGTTAATTGCGCACTTAGTCTACACTATGAGGTCGGATAAACATGGTTGTTCGGAGATCCTTTATTAAGGTAAATATCCGCGGACCTTCTCTGATTAGTTTGACGTATGTAGTCTGCATTCCATTGCAGCACTATCTGCCGTGAAATAATACTTTATTTGGGATAATGACAACAAACTTTGGAATACTGGGCGTAATCTGTTATTCCAATTAATAAATCGCCGGTCGTTGTATTTACTGGGCGCTATGAATTTCCGGATGTATGTGTTTTCACAACCACTGCATGGGCAACATCAACAGGCGTTGTTAACCATGTATTGAAAATATGCTGTGCCTTTTTGGCGGTTCTCAAGCTGTAGTTATGGGGAAATTGAAAATGTCACAATCTTCCCCGTTTTCTCTTCCCTACTGGTGACCATAAGAGAGCTTGATTGGGGAGTCTTGTCATGTCCATTCTGAGTATATGGCCGATGTAGTTCCAGCGGCGTTTTCTTATAACGCCGTCTGTTTGGTTAGACATTGTATATTCTTCTTCTTCTTTCGTTCGCTTGAAATATGTCTATAACTGCAATGCTGACTCTTGTATGAATTGAACTGTCTTTTTCAGTTCACACAGCGGTCCATAGAGTTTATCTTCCACTGTCGTCTCTCTAGGCCAGAAGGTTTGCCTAGATATGTTATATTTTGGGCAGTCTTGGAGTATGTTCTCTGCTGTCTGTGAGGCCAATCTACATGTGCACATGGCTGTTTCACCAATCTTGAATTTTGTATACATGTGGTTGCGTAATCTATTGTGCCCTGTTCTGAGGCGCAGAATAATGACTTATTCTGGTCTATCCATAATGTGGTAGTCATCTTGAGCAGGTTTTGGTGGCTTTCTGACTGATTTGATCATTCTTTTCTTTTGGTGGTATGTAACTGGGCACATCAGGCTGTTCTTCTTTGGCTCCTTCCTTAGCCAATTGATCAGCTCTGTCGTTTCCAGGGTACTCCACAGTGGGATGGTATCCACTGTATGGTGACCTTATGCTGACTGCTAAGTTCAGAAAGTAGTGTCCTTAGTACTGGCAATTTCCCAGACAGGAGCGCCTCGAGTACTGATTTTGCATCTGCCAATAGCACCACAGGTTGTGTACCATTGCTGGTAATTAGTAATTTCTCTGTTGCTATCTTGATTGCCTCAATTTCAGCATCGTAGTTATGGCAGTACTTTCCTGTCGGTACTCTAGCTGTGTCCCTAGTAATTATTTGGGTATTCTATGTACACTCCCGCTCCTCCATTTCGAACAGCATTTTGTGCTGACCCATCTGTGTAGACTCGGATCCAGAGGTCCTGTGGGTATTCTTCATCAAGGAAGCTGAGAGTGGCTGTTCTGCGCTGCACACAGTTCTGTTCTTCCTTGTCAAATATTCCTCTCACTTTTGTCTGGCTTTGTAATGATAGTCTATGCTCATCTTTCCATGGAGTTTGCTCTGGAATAGTTGTTAGGGGATACCAACTGTGGGCAGATCGGTGGTTTCTCTGCAGAGTCGTTTGGCCTGGTGGATAAAACTACTTCTTTTCAACCGTCCCATAGCTAGGTTTTCAAATCTGTTCTTCATAGGGTGGCCTGGCAAGCTGAGGAACTTTTCTGCTTGTATTAGCATTTTCGTATCTCTGCGCTCACTCAGTGCTTGTGTCCTCCCCATCTTCTCCATTTCCACTATAGGGGTTGATCTCATCCCTCCTGTGGTGACTCTAAGTGCTTGATTTTGCACTTTGTCCAGCTCTTGTAGTGTGGTTTTTGATGCTGAACACCACGCAGTTGACCCGTATTCCAGGTGTGGTCGTATGCTCTGTTGATAAACTTTGCTAAGTATTTTCCCACTGGCTCCCCATGTGGTTCCACTTAGCTTTCTCAGGATGGCTATTTTCCTTCTAGCTTTTGCTACTGCTTTGTTGATGTGCTTTCTCCATGTCAGCCTGCCATCAAATGTTACTCCAAGGTATGTTGGGTCTTTATCTTCTCTTAGGGGTGTTCCATTTATCTGGATGGTCCCTGCCTTTTGTTTTGGAGAGAGGGTAAATAGGGTGGTGCTGCACTTGTCAGTGTTTATGCTGACACACCATCTATTTGCCCATGCAACAAATGTATCTACAGCTCTTTGTAGTAATCTTGTGGCCACTGATGCATGTTCATTTGTGCTCCATAGAACCAGGTCATCGGCATACATTGCGGCTTTAATTCCATGCGGTAGATTAGCAACGAGATCATTGATGAAAATTAGAAAGAGTGTGGGGGATAATACTCGCCCTGGGGAACTCCGTGATGCAGTAGTACTTTCTTGCTCTTTAGTCCGTCTATCTGTACTCGGGCTCTTCTGTTGTGCAAGTATGCTTTCACCCATTTGTACATTCTTCCATTGACTTTGCAGTTTCTCAGTTTATTCATCAGACCTTCTTTCCAGACTTTGTCAAAGGCTTTCTTCAAATCTATCCATGCCGCAAGCACCAGCTTCTTCTCTTGGAATGCATCCTCAATTTCTTGAGAGAGGTAGGTTGTCTGATCTTCCGTAGAGTAGCACTGCCTAAAGCCAGCCTGCTGTGGCACAAGGATGTTTTTACTTTCAATGTACCACTGCAGTCTGTGATTGATGATGCGCTCCAGTGTTTTGCAGAGACAGCTGGTGAGGCTAATTGGTCTGTAGCTAGAGGCAATGGAACTATCTTTCCCTGATTTTAGGAGGGGTATCATGATTGCTTCTCTCCAGGCTTGTGGAACACTGCCTAAGGTCCAACTGTTATTGAAGATCTGCAACAGCTTTGCTTTGGCCTCTGTTCCTAGGTTCCTGATCATTTCATTGGAGATACCATCAGCTCCTGGTGACTTTCTCATTTTCAGTTTTGATATGGCTAGCTTCAGTTCGCTGATTGTGATGGGTGCCTCCAGAACCTCATGTATTATTTCCTTCTGTCCTGTATGTTGCCGTTTCTCTCGAATCTCTTGTTGTTTCTCTGGACTAATTTTGATATTGTTATCTTGTGCGAATAAGTCCGCAAAATGGTCAGCTGCTTGCTTTCTTGTTAAGATGTTTCCATCTTTATGTAGTGCAATTTGAGTTTCTCCCTGTGCCCTCATCGTTAAGATGTTTTATTAGCTTCCACAATTTCTTTGTGTCTCTTTCAAAGTTCAGAGACTCTGTTTTTTCTTGCCAGCTTTTCCATCTAGCCTGCAGCTTGGCCCTTTGAAATTTGGCTTTTGCATGCTGGAATTTATTGTGGTGCTCTTGTCTGGGTGTGGCCTCTGCTTGCTTTCTACATACTTCCACATCATTATGCAACTGTTCCAGTTCACTACTCCAGTAGGGTTTATATTGTTTACGGGCTCCTCTTGGTACTGTTTCTCGCGCTGCCTGTAGTATGCATTTCCCAAACTCTTCAACTACTTTATTTATGTCTTTCTCAGTGTTCAGGTTTCTAACCAGTATGCTGGTGCGATTCTTGTACATTGCCCAATCTGCTTTCTTGTAGTTCCACCTCGAGAGGGTGCTGCTTTCATTTACAAGCTCATTTTCTACAGTTAGAAAGACTGGTCGATGGTCCCTGCCACCAAGTTGTTTCCCAACAATTCGTGTAATGTTCCACATTGAAGTTAATCATTATAAAGGGACGCAGAGGTGTTTCCAAGGCACCAGGGCCAGGTTCTATACTGGCCAAGATCTACTGACACGTCCTAGTCACACGTCCTTGGCAACAGGTCCCTTTGGGGTCCTGGCTAACGTCAGCAGGATCGCTGATTCCTCCGAAGTCGGAGAGTGTCTGCCTGCACGGCGAGGAACCACCAATCTGCACACCAATAAGCCAGACATGGGACAATGGATACTCACGCAAACCTCAGTCCTGTATGACTTCACACTGATGTTGGACAACAGGATGCCTCCATCCGACATACAGGACTTTACGCTGGAGTTCACAGCCAGCAAACGCAAGCAAGCAAGCAATCATTATAAACAGCAACTCATGATACTATTAATACACTAATGACAATGTAAAGCGAACCATGACACCAAGGCATTTGATAAAGTGATGAAATGATCAAAATGTTAGAAGATATTAATAAAGAATGGAAAGATCTTGGATTAGTAAAACATATTTACTGGACACAAGCAGCAGCAATTAAAATGAGAAATAAACATCACAGTAATGAACAAATGAAGCTAGGAGTAAGACAAGGAGGTGTTTTGTCACCAGATCTAATCTCTTTCTCTATATCAAATTAATAATGAGGGAGATCAAAGAGGAGCCAGGGTTATTAGGTGGAGGTTATAATATAAACAATCTATTGTATGAAAATGACACAGTGTTGATAGCTGAATATGCAACAGATCTGTAGTAATAAAGACTGCACAAAAGGACTTTTCTTGAATATCTAAGAAAACAAAAACAATGATTATATCAAAGAAAAAGATAACACCAACCCAAGAAACAATAATAGAAGGGAAACACTTAAATAAGCTGATAAATTTAAGCTTCATGTAAAATAATTAAAAGTGGGCAATAAGTCAACATCATTGAATATCAGAAAATCCTGAAATGTTATAGAGAATCTATCTTACTTTATGGCAGTGAATCATGGAACATGGATAAACAAATTCAGAGCAGCTTAGAAGCAGCAGAGATGTAGATGATGAGGCAAATGTTGCGAATACATTGGACCTCCACAGTGGCTACCAGTGATTGTCTGGTAAAGGCTAATGCCACTGGAACATTATATACAACCAATAGAAAGAGTAACTTCGAGTTAATGATGTTTGATTAAATTGTCTCCGTGTGATGATGAAGTCTATTGATGCTAATGGCCAGATCTTGGGTGTTTCCATGTGACCTTATGCTGTTCTTTTGTTTACTTTGTGATACATAGGTCATTTCTGGTGCATTGCTCCAGCAGCCTTTGTCCATTGCATTCATGTGGCCGATGTTGTATTTTCCAAGGCACACTGGTCATGAACTCGAGTCCTTGCCCACATGAGCATTGAAATCACTGAGTATATACATGATGTCAAATTTGGGTACTGCCTTGACCACAGAGTCTAACTCCTTATAGAATAAAACCATGTCTACGCCGATTGACAAGGACTTATAACCTGTAACTGCTACCTCTCGCTTTGATTCTGAGACTGGTTAAGACCAACGATAGAGTTTACTTCTCTATAGCACAAAGCCTGGGCTGAAATATAGAGACCATGTGTTGCTCATGCAGCATGATCCATCTCTCAGCCTGCTTACTTTACTCCAGAAAGGTGACACCAATACTTCTTGAACAAGACAAGCTGCAGAAGCTGCCGGATCAGTAGAGCAATGCTCTAACTGTCCACCTGTCAGAGCTTCAATCCTAGACCAGCTGCCAACCAAGACTTAGGGCTTCGTCTGCCCTGCCATGACATTTTGTCTTTAGGTTGCATTTCCTCCCACCAGGATAAGGCTTGTACCCTCCCAGTTGCGCTCCTCTGCCTGAAGCCGTTGGAACGATGTGGGGTGTTGGGTTTGGTGAGAGCCACCCAACATTTGGCGTTAACATACAGCAGGTAGTACCGCCAACTGTCATACGGTAGCTCAGACATATCTGACTAAAACCTGAGAACAACTTACATCATACAGCAGCTTATATCATCATGAACTTAGAACATACATCATCTGTTCACTAATCACTACCTGGTATATTCATGAGGATATTAACTATTTACTTTGGTGTATTTCAGAAATACACTCTTGGTCTCCAAAGAGTCCTTACCATTCCATTCAAGAGAATTCACAAAAGTGGCCATATGACAGTATAGACATGAAGGTTGTGAAACAAGAACTATCAGATGTTCTCTGTGAGGACAGAAGTCACAGAGTCAGTGAAATGGTAGACATAGTAGGGGGTAGCATTATTCAAGAAATGACAGTACACAACGAATCAATAATGGCTGAGACAAGTTGTAAGGCAACAGTAAAACTTGAAAACTGTTGTCAAATGTCAGAAAATGTGTCTTCTGTGATTGATACAAACAATGAACTATCTCTGGCTATTGAGAATTGTCAGCAGCAAAATAAGGAAACACAAGAAAAACATACACAGAGCTTTGAAAATTCTCTTGATGACATTTTTGATTATGTCAGTTATAGCTCTCAAAGAACTCACACAGGAGACTTGTCTGATATTTCTAGTTCAAATGTTTGTATTGACAGATATAAAAGAACACATAGTGAAGGGATGTCAAACAAATGTAATGAATGGGATACGGATAGTCTTTTGATTCAAGATGACCATCTAGAGTGCCAAATAAACATGAATCACAAGAGAATACATACAGGAGAGAAACCTTACACGTGTGATGATTGTGGTGCATCTTTTACTCGAGCTGGCCATCTAAACACCCACATGAGAACACATACAGGAGAGAAACCTTACAAGTTTGATGATTGTGGTGCTTCTTTTATTGAAGCTGGCGCTCTGAAGAACCATAAGAGAATACATACAGGAGAGAAACCTTACAAGTGTGATGTTTGTGGTGCTTCTTTTACTGAAGCTGGCAATTTGAAGAGACATAGGAGAATACATACAGGAGAGAAACCTTACACATGTGATGATTGTGGTGCTTCTTTTACTGAAGCTGGCTGTCTGAAGATACATAAGAGAATACATACAGGAGAGAAACCTTACACATGTGATGTTTGTGGTGCTTCTTTTACTCGCTCTCACAATTTGAAATACCACAAGAGAACACATACAGGAGAGAAACCTTACAAGTGTGATGTTTGTGGTGCTTCTTTTACTAAAGCTGGCTATCTGAAGAAACATAAGAGAATACATGCAGGAGAGAAACCTTACAAGTGTGATGTTTGTGGTGCTTCTTATACTCATGCTGGTAGTTTTAAATGCCACAAGAGAACACATACAGGAGAGAAACCTTACAAGTGTGATGTTTGTGGTGCTTCTTTTACTCGCCCTGACAGTTTGAAATACCACAAGTGGACACATACAGGTGAGAGTCCTTACAAATGTGATGTTTGTGGTGTTTCTTTTACTGAAGCTGGCTATCTGAAGAAACATAAAAGAATACATACAGGAGAGAAACCTTACAAATGTGATGTTTGTGGTACTTCTTTTACTCATGCTGGCAGTTTGAAATACCACAAGAGAACACATACAGGAGAGAAACCTTACAAGTGTGATGTTTGTGGTGCTTCTTTTACTCGCCTTGACAGTTTGAAATGCCACAAGAGGACACATACAGGAGAGACACCTTACAAGTGTGATGTTTGTGGTGCTTCTTTTACTCACCCTAACAGTTTGAAATATCCACAAGAGAACACATACAGGAGAGAAACCTTACAAATGTGATGTTTGTGGTACTTCTTTTACTCATGTTTTCAGTTTGAATTGCCACAAGAGAACACATACAGGAGAGAAACCTTATAAATGTGATGATTGTGGTGCTTCTTTTAGTCAAGGTAGCCATCTGAAAATCCATAAAAGATCACACACAGGTGAGAATTCTTACAAATGTGATGTTTGTGGTGCTTCTTTTACTCAAGCTGGCTGTCTGAAGAAACATAAGAGAACACATACAGGAGAGAAACCTTAAAAATGTGATGTTTTTGGTGCTTCATATACACAACCTGGCAGTCTGAAGGACCAAATTTTCAAGTAACTTCAAAGCAGAGGTAGAGGCTTTGAAAACTGCAGCAGAAATGCTCTTGATGGAGGAAAATAAAGAAAACAAATAGCTATCTTCACAGATGCAAAGTCAGCTGTCTCAATACTGAAGAGCAAAATCAGCACAGAACTAGCTGACCTAAGAGCAGCACTCCATGGTCTATGCCAGAAATCCAAAAAAGTTGTAATACAGTGGATCCCATCACATTGCAGTATACCTGGAAATGAAGAGGTTGACAGACTAGCTAAAGAGGGCGGGCGACTACAACAGGCTGACATAGACATAACCTTAATGAGGCAAAGAGGTTTATAAAAAGCACTTATAGAATCAAATGGGAATCAGAGCATCCAGGCCACCAGAAGGATGATGCATATTACAAACTCGACCGAAGAGAACAAGTAGCAATCTTCAAACTCTGCACAGAACATAACAGGCTGAAATACCACTTGTTCAATAAACTAAAGATAGGAGATACCGACGAATGTAATTGTGGAACTGGTAAAATGACAGCTAAACATTTGCTGCAGGAGTGCCCAATATATGCAGAACAAAGAAAGATATTTTGGCCCATAACTGCTTCATTTGAGGACAAGCTCTATGGAGATATCAACAAGCTCAAGTTGACTGCAGCTTACTTTAACTATATTTAGGTTGACATCTAAAGGTGCATGAAGAAGTATTTAGACTGCCACACTTCATACCACAGGTATGTTGGTTGCAAAAGCGTCCCAGAGGCATGAAATGGAATATTGTTTAGATAGCAAATTCATTACGTGGAAAGTCCAAATCGAAAGCTCACTGTGTGGGCTTCGTAAAAAGTGGAAAAAGTGTCCTTAGTGGCACGAAATGGAATATTGCTTGGATAGCAAATCCATTACGTGGAAAGTTTGAATCGAAAGCTCACTGTGTGGATGTCATTCAGCAGACTGCATTCTTCTGGTTTCCGGAAGAATAGCCTATGGTGAACGGAAGACCCAATGTACGGAAGTGAGGTTAAGCAGCCATGTGCAAGACGTGATGATTCCTTGGGTGAGCCCAGTACCAGAGTACTGTGTGTCGGCTCTGCAATTATGGAAGCCTCCTTGGATGGCGGGGAATGCCCATGGTCTGCCCCTGCCTTCCTTTGAGGGCTGACCAGGATGTCTTTGGCTGTTCTATATGGGCCAGCTGGCATGGAGGATTGACATATGCCTGGGTCATTGACATTAAGGAGAATGACCGTGCTAGTACATAAACAAGTGATCGGGCCTGAGAAATAACAGAGGAAAGTTGAAGACAGTAAGGTGAGTGAGCTGGCTACGAAAAAAAACAATCAACCCTGAGAAATAATGGGGCAGATGTGAGTGGAGACCCCCAGGGTGGATGGGTGAAGGACAGTTTAGTTTTGTGTGAAGTCAAGGGACTTGAAGACAGTTGATGTTTTAGCGCCGAGCGGATCGGTGAGCTAATACGTGGGAGCTTAGACTGACTGTGGGTCCGTTCTGTGGTAGTGTTCTCCCAGTTGTGAATGCAGGCCTAAAACCCAGTGGGGGTTGGATAGTTAATAGAGGCCTGAACCCAGAGTGGGTTGGATAGTTAATAGAGGCCTGAAACCAGAGTGGGTTGGATAGTTAGTGGAGACTAGACCCATTGTGTGGGTGTATTGTGTGAGGTCCAGCTGTGGATAGGAGCTGGATTACCTGTCTTGTGGATTTGATATGAAGTAGGATTGAGAAGGCAGTAATGTGGGCTGGTTAAATTGTGAGGAGGATATTTATATTCTATGAACTATATTGTTTCTGGATATAGAGTTGTGTTCCGTTTGTCCGTGTTCTTTCTGCAATAAAAGATTATGTGCGCCAACGCAATCTTGTTTAATGACTGGTGAATGTGCACTGCGGGGGTGAGTTATATTGTGAGACAGTTAGATAGCTCAATTGACACACCAGAAGTATCGTTACCTAGACAACGACCAATATCACGAACTTATCATTAAGAACATTCGTGTTAAGGATAACACTAAACAATGAGAGTCAAACGTCCCAAGAAACCCCCGGTAAGGTTAACCCGGTGAACAAATGCCCGCAGAAGTCGGATGTGTCGGCCTAACGGTGCAAGAACGTAGCTCTGCTGTAACAGGCACAACGCAATCACGTCCGGAAAATAAAAATAAAAAAAAATACAGATGAACGCAGAAGAAGAAGATTATGCAACTACATGTATACAAAATTTCATCCATCCATCATGTGCCATGCCGATAAGCGTGGGCAGTCATGTTTTGCCATCTCACTCGATCACCAGAGTCGTGAATCAGCTCCATGTTCCTATCTCGACCATGCCACGTGGCCAAGCCATCCAGGTACAAAATTCAGGATTGGTGAATTAGCCATGTGTAGATGTGGATTGGCATCACAGATATCAGATCACATACTCCAAGACTGCCCAAAATATAACATATCTAGGTAAACCTTATAGCCCATAGAGACAGCAGAAGATAAAATCTATGGCCCAGTGAGAAAAAGTCTCAGAAAGACAGTTAAATTAATACAAGAGACAACATTGCAGTTATAGACATATTTCAAGCAAACAAAAGAAGAAGAAGAATCATACATCAGCTTAGAACAGTGGTTCTCAACCGGTGGGGAATTCCCCCCCAGGGGGGAATTTTGGGGTTTCCAGGGGGGGGGGGGGGGGGAATGAAGATTATTTCAAGATAGCGTTAATACAAGAACCGATTACTTGATCTTGTTTTCCCTTTCATACTTTACGCTTCTGTACGCATCACCCTTCTGAAATTTATTTTATAACGTAAGTAGATCCGCAAATCACATTTTATTACATGTCTAGACTTGTTTTAGTATGTGCTATTAAATTTAGCTTCAATTATTACATATACTGTGTAGGGGCAGGAGGAAATTTTTAGGGAGGAAATACAAAAGGGGGGGGAATGACGTTCTAAAAATATGGTGAAGGGGGGAACGGACCAAAAAAGGTTGAGAACTACTGGCTTAGAACATACATTAGCTTAGAGCATACATCAGCTTATATCATCGTGAACTTACATCATACCTCAGCTTATATCATCATGAACTTAGAACAAAGATCAGCTTATATCATCGTGAACTTACATCATACCTCAGCTTATATCATCATGAACTTAGAACAAAGATCAGCTTAGATCATACATCAGCTTAGAGCATACATCAACTTATATCATCATGAACTTAATCATACATCAGCTTATATCATCATAAACTGAGATCATACATCACCCCAGATCATACAACAGCTTGGATCAGTGTTTACCAACCTTTTTTGTGCTAAGCCCCACCTTAGCCTTTCTAAAATTCTTATTCCCCCCCCCCCCCCACCCCTAAAGTTTCACTAAAGAAACTTGATTGATAGGTTTTAGGAAGAAATCACTAGGAAATTATTGAGCAAACACAGTAAGTAAATTTTCAAAACATATAATGGAGAACTGACATTCAAGTACAAAATAATTTTAATGAAAATTTTTTAAATATTATCTAATTATTAGTAATTATTTATTATTTAAATTTAGTGAGATCCTTGCACTTGATGCTTGCTGCAAAGAGATTTTATGTCAGGTTCCAATTTAGTTAACTTCAGTCTCAAGTCTCCCCGGTTTGTTATATCCAGCCGATTTCGGTTTTTTTTTCTTTCTTTTTTTTAGCAGCAAATCATTTATGGCACTAAATCCGCATTCAGCTAAATATGAAGATGGAAACTGTAACAACAGTTCTCTTGCACATTTGGTTGCATTTGGATATTTCATTTCGGTTTCCTCACAAAGCCATGCCATCACTCCTTTTATATTAAATAAAGTTTTAATTGACTCATCATTTTGCATTTCTGCGAGTTCGTCTTGATACTGCATATGTGAAATATCAAACAAATCCTCTAACATTGGCTGCATTATCAAGTAGGAAAACAATTTGTTTCAAATCAGAAAATCTTTCTTTTAAGTCAGCCGATAAAATGTTCAGATGATCGACAATAACATATATAGCGGTATCAGTCATTTCACATTTTTTGGAGCCAGTGAAACTTTTCAAAATTTTTGTTGTAAATATATGTCTGACATAATTCAATAAAGGTAATAAAACCACATATCTTCGTTTTTGCATCGACAAGAGTTTTATTTTTTTCTTGAAGTTGTTTATTTAATATATTTAGTTTTTTTCAAAAATATCGGCTAAATAACTCACAAATGCCTTACCATCGACCATTAACAGATTTTTCATTTCAGGTTTGTTGCTTAAAAAATGACTAAGAGTATCAAATAGTTCCATCAATCTTTTCAAGCAGTTCCCTTTTGAGAGCCATCTTACTTCAGTGTGAAGTATAAGTCTCACATGGTCTTCATTTTGCTCTTTACAAAATAACTTGAAGAGACGTTCACATTTGGCACTAGCTTTAATAGCATTGATGCTGAGCGTTACTGAGAAACACTGCAGAAACTTTGATCCTGGCACTAAGCATTTCGTACCATTCAGAACAAATAGCGCGAAATGCTTTGTGCCGGTCCAGTATAATCAGTAGTTCAACTCTTAACGTCTAACAATGAAATCACGGCTACTAACATCGCGGACAGAAGTTACTTATACTGGACGTTTACCCAGCTCGAGTAGCGACTGAGAGTCGCCATACGGTTAACTTAAACTCTGGACGAGTCCATTTTCGAATTGCCCTCCTTAACAATCGAATTTCCTCCATTGATTGATTGATTTAGGAACCGACATCACAGCATTCGGGACATTCCCATAAGCGCTCCGTCCCCATCCTCAGCAGCCAGCGAAGAGTTCCAACACTAATAGTTCCAGTAGCAATCTGATTATATGTCCGTCTCGCCTTTCCTTCGAGCGTCGGCCAGATCCCCTCGTCACACCTCGCTGTCTCATTCTTACCAGACCATGGTGATCCATTTGCTCCTCCGAGGTGTACATGTGCTCCCACAAGGCCGCAACCACGTCTGCCTTGTCATGCATCAATACTCCACCAAGTTTTGCCGAGCCATCCAATCTGTCCGCCTGTTCATTCCCCAGCACACCGGCATGCCCAGGAGAAAAGATCCAGGTGATGCTTGCTACCCGTGACCTCCGAAGCGAAGCAAGCCACTCTGCACGAAGCTTGCCTGTTCTCACCCTTCTCAGCATGCTTTCTGAGTCAGTTACAATCACAAAGTGTGTATGTATCGTGTTTTCTATCCAGCGGAAAGCTGCACTGACCGCCTCCACCTCCATTCTTAAGCTAGATGTAGTGTCATCATACGCCAGGCTCTCCTGCACCAAACGCCGACCATTAGTTTTTGCCAAGAACCCCCAGGCACTTCTCCTATCTCTCAGCACCGACCCATCCGTGTAGATAATCACATCACCCGGGCGAGAATTATCCTGAATTAGTTGCTGAATTTCCACTTCCGTGGCCCCTACTGGCCACTCTCTGCACTCCCGGCTCAATGTGATTATAACTCTACACAAGTCTGACTGCTCGGCTGGCACTCTGACCCACTCCTCTCCTCGCCTGATGTTCTCCAAGGGGCACACCTGTCTGATCGTATCTTCCGCCTGAGCCATCCATGATTTCCCTCTTATCAGTCTCTGACCCTTAACTACGTCCAGCGCCTCATGCAACGGGTGATCTGTGTCTGCAGCTACTCTGAGGTATGCCTTCGCTTGCATCACCTTGTGCCTACCAGCAACAGTAGGCAGACCAAGGATGTAACGCATACACACTACCGGAGTGTCTCTGGTGCATCCCAGAATGACCCGCATAGCTTCATTCTGTATGCGCTCTAATTTCACCAGCTGACTCTTTGAGACAGTGAGCAGTCCTAGTCCATAATCAATCACTGAGAGGATCAAGTGCTGGTATAGTGTGAAGAGCATTCTCTGCTCTGTGTCCATTGCAGCCATAGTTTTAAGTGCATTGAGTCCCTTTTGAGATCTTGTCACAACCGTCTCCACATGGTCCTTGAAGGACAGACTCCTGTCAAATGTGATTCCCAGATACTTCAGTTTGTTCTCTCTGTTGACGCTTCTACCATCTATCGTGAGGCTTGGGGTATCATCTCTCACAATCCTGTTGTCCAGAGAGCACCACAACACCGCCGCCTTTTCCGGGTTGATGACAGCACTCATTTCAGTGCACCAGTCAATCACTTTGTCTACTGTCACCTGTAGCTCCTGGGCTGTTTGGTCCCTATTTCTCCCCTGCCTGTATGCAAGAATATCATCTGCATATGTTAGAATCCTTCCAACCCCTGGTGCTTCTAGGTATGCAATCTTGCTCGTATACACATTAAAGAGCACCGGTGAGATTGCAGATCCCTGTGGCAGTACCGGGGTTAAAATATGTGGCTCTGAGGTCCATGCGCCCAGACGGAGAGCAACCTGACGAGAATGCAGGACGGCTGCTATCCAGTTCACCAACCAGGGATTGACCCCCTTCTTGTCAACGTGTTGGATCTCTAGGGGATCTGAACTCGGGCTCAAACAGGCAACAATAACTCCGTTAAATATAATATAGCAACATTTATTGAACTTAGGTATACAGTGCGTTGGCGCAGTGGGTTTAACAAGCCCGCACTGATGAGTTGCATATCACAGCGGTTTAACATCACACATGATTATAACAAACATTCTAAGCAAACTATCTAGCATATGTCTATGACCCTAAATACACATGGGTCTGAACTATTAAGTCCCTCTTAAGGCAGGCCCTGTTGCCTCTACGATGTCCCGTCTGTCTCTGCCGGTTCACACGTGTCGCAATCCGACACGGGTGGTAACTCTGTCCGAGTTCCTCGTGGACCTCGCAATAGGCGGGCCACATCAGTGTCCACGGGACAGTGGACTCACTGACCAGTCCTTCGAGAAGGCTCTGGATTACTCTGGCCTTCGAGTGTCTTACTTCTTTCCCTTGGGCGGGAGTTGTAGCCCTTCGCCAGTGTATATTAACTTATGTTGGTTTACCGTATAATGTGAGGCTGTGACAGGATTCCCCCTCTCCCCCCTGATTTGATGGGTTGTTATAAGGTAATTAGTTCTGTACTAATTCTGTCACAGAATCACATAAAGTCGGTGTTTGTAGTCTGGTGGACAGTAACTTGGTAACCTACATATTGGCATCAACACTCATGTATTCTCCCCTACACCACTTCTCTGTTTTGCTGAAGAGGTCTCTCTCTCCTGTGTCCTTAAAAATGCTTATCTGACCGAAGTTACGTGACGTTTCCTAGTTGTTTCTACAACCCGTCCTTCTCAAAGTATCCCACTGATACCAAGATAATTAACCTCTGTATTAGAGAGGATTAACAAGACAAAAGTCTTGGCTAATTAAGTACACTTGCAAATCTTGTTCTGTGTGTGCATTTCAATACACTTTTACTCTCGTATGTTGTATAATGCTGAATATGTAGTTACGCTGTTATTTTATCCCATCTGACTACATGTGTCCCTGTTGGCTTGTTAGTGTGTTGACTAATAAGTTGCTGCTTCTAATAAAGTGACTGTATTTTAATTGATAGTGTTCAGTTTTGAGTTTTGTGTAAAGTGTGTGCTGCATGTGTGGTTTATCTCCAAGCGTCATGAGTTGGGATATCCTTAATCATGAATTACCGCAATGTGTGTAATGCATGATCAGGTATTCCAAGCAGTGGTGCTTAGATGTAGTATCCTAAATACTAAACATGCATTAACAATTTAGACAAGTAATACAATTTACATGAAAGACGCAGACAAATTAAAATAAATACGTTTTGCGTACAATTTGTCCGCTCAGTATATCGCTCTCTCATTTAATTCATTCACCCTGTCATTCACACATCCTTCATTCAAAATAGTATTTGGTTAAAATATATAAGTAAAGTTGAGGTAAGTGATATTGCCCTTAGAAAAAATGGAATAGGCGATATGTTCCCTTTAAGATAATACGTACTTTTTGTACGATGACTCAAAAATGGTTTATAATTTACATAGAGAAAATTGCATAGGAAGAATATTTCGCCTATGAGTGGAAATACCTGTAATATTATGGTAGAAAATGTACAAATTACAGGTTGACATATTTTATATACCTAATTCAATACAAATATATTACATATTCAATACTAAATTAAGTAATTAACTAAGTAACTAAATCCAACGATGATGTGCGCGTTGTCCTCCTGTTGTCCGCGTGTCGTGCCATAAATGTTAATAGTTAGTATGACTGTCTCTTGAGTGTTGTAATCGACGTAGTTCTCTTTTGGCTGTTTGCAAAGTCTCTTAGCAACAGCAAGTATGGAATGTTCTCAATGTCGAGTATGAAGTGTTCTTAATGCTTTCATGATCAATGTCAGTTCACTGGTTGAATTCATTTCACACATAATGTCTCTCGCTCGGATTGTTCCTAGAGCTTTGGTACTTGGTAGTATAGTTCTCAAAGTTTTATGTTTGGGTGTTATACGTAACCTATTCACTGGGGTGTTATTACTTTTAAATGAAAGTTCTCTAACAGGTGTAGAGTTACACTGTTCTATGTCACAGAATAAAATATCACAGTTTCTGGTATGGCGAATGGTTAATGTGCCTAATGTTATTCTGATGGCGCATTCGTTTGCTGAGATAAAATATCAGCTATAATGTTATCGGTGCCTCTGATATGGTGGATTTCGAAGTCGAAATCTTGGAGAAGAAGACACCATCTTTGTAAACGATGGTTTTTCGGAACACCTTGCTTAAGCACCAACAATGGCGAGTTATCGGTGAGCACAACAAAATGGGAACCTAAGAGGAACTTAGATAATCTGAGCATACAAAATAATAGACTTAATGCCTCCAATTCCACAGTAGAGTAATGGATCTCTGCCTTCTTCAGCTTACGGCTTACGTAGAGAATTGGGTGTCTCACTCCTTGCACTTCTTGCATTAAACATCCGCCAATTGCGATAGCACTCGAATCTGTGGTCAAAATAAAGGGTAAATCTATGTTGGTAATCGTAATACTGGTGGATTAGAAAAAATGCATTTCAATCTGCATATTGCATCCTCTAAGCGGGTACTTTTACAAAAAATTTCTGGATGATCTTTTGTCAACATATTAGAAATAACTGATGTAAGTTCTGCCCAGTTTGGTATAAACTTAGCATAATAGTTTATAAGACGTAATAAACTTCTAACTTGTTTCTTTGTAGTTGGAACTTCTAGATTGAGAATTTTCGAAACAATTTTATCATCTGTCAACAGTTTGCCTTCAGAAATTCTATGACCAAGGAAGTCTATTTCTTTATAGCCTATTTCAACCTTGGAAGGTTTGATAGTAAGTCCAAAAAGAAAGATTTGGTTAAAGACTTGTTGGAGTGTAAGTAAGTGAGAAGTCATGTTAGAAGAATGAATGCATATATCATCAATATAAGATTGCACGTCCTTAATGCCGTGCAATAACAATCTAGTTAACCTAACAAATGTGGCTGGAGCGTTCTTGAGACCAAATGGAAGATATCTCCATTCGTACAAACCAAGAGGTGTAGCGAATGCTGTTATATGTCTAGAAGAAGGGTGTAGTGGTACTTGCCAATAACCTTTCGCTAAATCAACCTTCGAAAATATGGATGATTGAGACATATTCAGAATGAGGTCTTCACAGCTTTTCATTGGCTCCGCCTCTGTTGTGGTTATCGTATTTAACCTTCTATAGTCTATGCACAAACGGATTGTTTGGTCCTTCTTTTTCACCAGGACAATCGGTGAAGAATATTGGGACATAGATTTCTGAATTATTCTATTTTTCTCTAAATCCAAAATTTCTTTGTCTAAATTTGCTCTATAATGCAGAGGAATAGAATATGGTCCACATTTGACCGGTGTCAGATCTGTCAACACAATTGAATGTGTTATTTTGTCAGTCCGTCCAGGTTTGTTAGAGAAGATAGATTTATAATCGTTAAGGAGAGACAAAATGTCTTGTCGCTGCTGTTGTGTCAAAGTGTCAGAGATGTGTATGTCCTTTATACTACCGTCGTCATTCATAATTGGTACTGGAATTTCAGTATTGTCTACGTCTGTCTGATTTATTACAGATGCTACTGTTTGTAAATTGTCCTCAATGTCATTGCCGTCGTCGTCGAGATTAATCGTTGTCAATATGTCGTCAAATTGGTCGTCGTTGTCATTATCCCATATTGTCGGTAATGTAAATATGTCTTCGTCGTCTTTGTTGTCGTAAGAGTGCGTCGTTAACGGTGCTTCCTTTGTCGAGGTGTCATTCAGTTGGGGAATTGTCGTTTCGTTTCTGTCATCAGTTGGCTGCGTCTGCTTACTCGTGTCACTGTCCCGTCGAGCATAGTATGGTTTTACCATAGTTACATGGAATATTTTCAACTTTCCATTCAAAGAAATTTCGTAATCAACTTCCGAAATTCTTCTCACAATTTTAAATGGTCCCTGCCAAGAGGTTGATAGTACATCTCTCTTGTCAGGTAGCAATAGTAAAATATCCTGATCTGGTTTTAATACAATTGTTTTTGCACCTTTGTTGGCGTACTGCCTGTACCTAAGACCTTTCTCCTGTAATGATGTTCTGGCCAGTATACACGATCGTATGATTTTGTCTCTGGTGTCAGTGACTAAATCATAGGTGGAAATTGGTAGTTGGATATTTACAGGTTGTGATATGATATCTTTGTAAATTGTGAGAGGTTCTCTTGGGTTCGCTCCATATATCAATTCTTCTTCTTCTTCGTTCATCCGGAGTTTTTTTTTTTCCGGATGTGATTGCGTTGTGCCTGTTTACAGCAGAGCTGCGTTCTTGCGCCGTTAGGCCGACACATCCGACTTCTGCGGGCATTTGTTGACCGGGTTAACCTTCCCGGGGGTTTCTTAGGACGTTTGACTCTCACTGTTGTGGTGTTATCTCCCATCCCAGCTGGTCCATATAGAACAGCCAAAGATCCTGGTCAGCCCTCAAGGGAAGGCAGGGGCAGACCTTGGGCATTCCCCGCCATCCAAGGAGGCTTCCATACTTGCAGAGCCGATACATAGCGCTCTGGTACTGGGCTCACCCAAGGAATCGTCACGTCCTGCACATGGCTGTTTAGCCTCACTTCCGTATATTGGGCCTTCCGTTCACCATAGGCTGTTCTTCCGGAAACCAGAAGTATGCAGTCTGCAGATGACATCCACACAGTGAGCTTTCGATTCGGACTTTCCATGTAATGGATTTGCTATCCAAGCAATATTCCATTTCGTGCCACTAGGACACTTTTCCACCTTTTATGAAGCCCACACAGTGGGCTTTTGATTCGGACTTTCCACGTAATGGATTTGCTATCCAAGCAATATTCCATTTCGTGCCACTAGGACACTTTTCCACCTTTTATGAAGCCCACACAGTGGGCTTTTGATTCGGACTTTATATATCAATTCGAAAGGAGAGAACCCTGTGCTTGATTGTGGGACTTCTCTATATGCGAACAGCACCGTTGGGAGAAGTATATCCCAATCGGCTGGATTTTCAGCTGTCACTTTGGATAGCATATGTTTCAGGTCCCCATTTAGTTTCTCGCAGATACCATTCGCGGCCGGTCGATAGGGACTGGTGAAACATTGCTTTATGCCTAGTAACTTAGTTACCGATTGAGTGGCATTAGATATGAACTGGGTTCCCCTATTTGAAATTATTTTCTCCGGGAAGCCAAAACGGGAGAATATATTTAACAATACGTCCGTCACATCCTTAGAGGAGATAGATTTTAATGGAATCATTTCTGGCCATCTCGTACATAGATCAATAAGAGTAAAAATATATCTATTCCCTTTGCTTGAGATGTGGTTTAACGGGCCTACTAGATCAACTGCCACAATTTGAAATGGCCTTGAGGCAGTTGTGGTTGACTGAATTTCTGCTGTAGGGTTTTTTCCCTTTTTAACCAGTTTCTGACATATATCACATGATCTACAATAGGTTTTTATATCTTGGCAAAATTTTGGCCAATAAAATTGGGTCAGGACCCTGGCTCTAGTCTTTTCGTAACCCATATGACCTCCGAAAGGTGAATCATGGGCTATCTTTAGTACTTTCTCACGATGTGATTGAGGTAGAACTACTTGCTGTATCGTGGTCTGATCTCTGGTGTATAATCTAGTCAGAATATTGTTCTTTAATCTAAATGTCCACGACGCATTTTTAGTTAATTTTGGTTTAAGTCCTACTAACCTAAAATATTGTGAAAGTGTAGGATCTGCTTTCTGTTCTTCTCCAAAATTAGTGATGGTAGTGTTTGGTGATACAATTTCTAGTGACTCCTGCAGTTGGTCGGTGTGGGTTTTGTGAGTTGTCTGTCGTGTTATTGCATTCGTGTATTGTGTGTGTTGTTGCACATCTACAGGCTTGGTAATTTGTGGATTGCTGGCATTCTCAGTTCGAGGTTTTAAGTTGGTCGTATCACTGACAGATTCAACTGCCCCTGCATTATGCACCTCGGTGAATTCTTTTTGAACTACTTCATTGGTTGTCTCTCTTGTGCTTTTGGCAGTTTGAGACAAGCACGAGTGGTGTTTCTCTTTAGAATCGCTGTTTGGGTTATGGATACCGTTTTTCTGCTCCCAATCTCTGATTTCCTTTTCAGAGCAAGATCGTATGTTGGGCAGATTCCCAAGTATAATTTCAGCGACAGGATTTTCGAGTACTGCGCACAATACTCGTCCTGATATGAAAGGTGTGCGAATTTCGACAAGAGCAAGGGGGTATTTTTCGATGGTGCCTGCGAATGTGCGACAAGTTACGTGTTTGTGTGTGTAGTCTTTGTCGTTGACTAATGTTTTCTTAATTCCACATAGCGTTGCGCCGGAATCGCGGATTAATGTGCACTTTTTGTTATTTACAAACCCTGTTGAGAAATTTAGCTTGCCTGTAGATGATAAGGCAGCGTTGGCCATTTCATTAGAAATAGGGATCGTGTGGCCACATAACAATGTTGTGTAAGTTGGAATTTCCTACAGGTGTTACATGTGTTGTCTGTAATGGTGTCAATGATTTGCACTGCATTCCCTAGCTCACTCAAACTTTCATTCTGATTGTCACACTCATTCAGTTGTTCAATATCTTCATCTGAGGACGTGTCAACTAGTGCAGCATTAGCCTGCTTCATTATCTTTCGCCCTTCACAAAAGTGTGAATAGTGCCCAAAGCTGGAGCAAAAATAGCATTTGACCGCTCTCTGATAAGCATTTCTCTTGTTCTTTTGCTTTTCCACTATCATTTGGAGATGATGTGGATAATTAGGTGATTTGTCACATATCGCGTACTCTTCGTGTGTCAGATGACAATATTGACACTTAACTGGCTTCCTGACATTCGAACGTGGTTTGAACTTGTTTTCAGTTTGTTTCGAGTATCTAGTGTTTACAACTGCTGCTGTTTCGTTTTGACTTAGGTTTAATTGGAAAATATCTCGGTTCGCTGTGAAAAATGCGTTCCCCTTGGTCTCTATTTCTTGGATACTCTTACAGTCCATTTGTTTCAACAATTTAGCAAAAGGTGTTGGGATTGTACTAACTATTTTGTCAATAATAATGAGTTCTTTTAGTTTGTCATGGTTGTTGTTAGTTTTAGCTGAGTTAATCCACTTTGTGCAAATATCCTGAACTGTAGACACGTAGTCAATGAAGGTTTGGTTAGGTTGTGGGGATAATTTTGCGAACTGTTGTTGGTAACCTGCTGTATCTAATGAGAAATGTTGGAGAATGCGTTGCTTTAAATAATCATAATCTTTTCTCATCTCCTGTGGAACTGTCTCTATTACTTTTAAGGGTTCCAGAGCTAAGTTTCTCATTAAAATAAATGACCAATCTGATTTTTCGACCTTATGGTAGGACATAAGACACTCAAAATTTTCCAGGTATGCACTGATAGAATCTCCTGAGCAAAATGCTTTAACGAGGCCTTTATACTTGTTATATTTTTGTTCCTCCTCCTTGCTTCTCAGTTTATTTACAGATATTTCTACGTTGGAATCAATCTCCATTTGCTTCAGTCTTATTTGTGTATCGGCATTCAATTGGGCTAGTTTGGCCGCCGCCTCAAGCTCCATTTGTTTCTCTTGAGCCTGCAATTGCATTTTCTTTTCTTCTGCCTGCAATTGCATTTTCTTTTCTTCTGCCTGCACTTGCATTTTCTTTTCTTCTGCCTGCACTTGCATTTTCTTTTCTTCTGCCTGCACTTGCATCTGCATCTTTTTCTCTTCTGCCTCTATTTGCCTCTGTTTTTCTTCCCGTTCTATCGCTCTTTCTTCACGGGCAATGTTCTCTGCGTGTGTCTTCTGTGCCCATTCTGACAGTTTCTCTTCTTTATAACCTAATTTCATACCTAACTCAATACATTTTTCTAACGTAGACATCTTGTCTTTTACTTGTTGGTAATTTTACTGAAGTTAAATCCCTTAGACAAATGTTGGGGAGTAGAAAAGTTAGTTATCTCCCTTAATGTTTACATGAGCAAATACAAATGCAAAGTTTTGTTGGTTACAAGGTTATGAATATACATACAAATCAATGCAAAACAATAATGTTACATGGATGGATGATGGTAAGTACCGCTTAGGGTTGCAATGGGCATGATATGAAACTTATCTTATATTCCCTGAACTTGCGAATGTAGTCTCGTTCTCTCGCCACTGTTGGAAGATAGGTTACATACACCACAATTCGCGGAACAATCTGCTTGTAGAATCGAAAAAAAATTAGTAACAGTCAAATGTCACAGTCATGTCAAATTTTATAGTATTAACATCATTGGTAGATTATCTGCAGAGGGACTAATACTAGTTCATTTCTAGATAGCTGCACAGTTATTTAAACATGTTCAGTAATAAATTTGATATCATTTACTTAATTTTTTACTTGGCAATCAATAGCCGTCTGAACGTAAAGCTTGTGCCAAAACCGGAGCTTCGCCCCCAAAAAGCCTGTCAACGTGTTGGATCTCTAGGGGATCTGAACTCGGGCTCAAACAGGCAACAATAACTCCGTTAAATATAATATAGCAACATTTATTGAACTTAGGTATACAGTGCGTTGGCGCAGTGGGTTTAACAAGCCCGCACTGATGAGTTGCATATCACAGCGGTTTAACATCACACATGATTATAACAAACATTCTAAGCAAACTATCTAGCATATGTCTATGACCCTAAATACACATGGGTCTGAACTATTAAGTCCCTCTAAGGCAGGCCCTGTTGCCTCTACGATGTCCCGTCTGTAGCCCTTTGCCAGTGTATATTAACTTATGTTGGTTTACCGCATAATGTGAGGCTGTGACACTTCTCCATAAGTGCGGTCATCAAAATATCATATCTATTGTACGCATCCTCGAGATCAAGCGCTGCCGCCATCGTTTCCTGTCTACTCTGGAACCCCTCATAAACGTCAAAGGCAAAGGTGGCCGCATTTGCACCAGGTATCTTTTCCTGGCCTGTAGCTCCCTAGGCCTCTTGGAAGAAGCTTCCCCCTTTCCAAAAATTCCTGCAGCTTAACAGTGACTATCTTCTCTAAAACCTTCCCAAATGTATTTTGAAGTGTGATGATCCTAAAGCCGCCAAGCTTTGAATGATCATCGTATGGTTTTGGGAGAGGGATGAGATAGCTATGCAGCCAATTCTGCGGTACTGACGCCGTCCTAATGCTCTGATTAAAGCTGCCGGCCATCTCCTTCAGGTCCACATCGCTCAAAGCCTTCATGTGGCCATACCTGACACTGTCAGGCCCTGGTGCCGCGTATTTCGCCTTTTGCAAAATATGTTTAACATCTTCAAACAGTATGATGTCTTCGTAAGGCATATTCTCTAATGTGCCAGATAATTCCACTCTAACTGCATCCCTGGTATCCGCATCACTATGATTGGTCTGCTCTAATAATCTCTGGAGAAACGCCTCCCCTTTCTCCTTGTCTGTTGCCACGCGTACCCCATCCTCTTTATAAATTGTTCCCACTGTCATAGGCCGATCTTTTCTTTGCATTTGTCTGTACAGTTTCCAGAATTTATGCAGTGTTTTATCACCTCCAATCTCCTTCATAAAACATTCCCATTTTACTTTCTTGGCCTCTGCAGCACATCGCTTGAAAGCCTCCACCTTGTCTTTCTTGTCATTTTCCGCTATATCCACTTCCTCTCGTGAGCTTAGGGGTGTCTGTCGAAATTTCCTTAGCTTCTTCACTGCAGCTCTCTTTGCTTTCCACGCATTGTCTACTTCTGGGGTCCACCATGGGGGCTGCAAAAAAGGAGTTTTAACAGTCCTGTTGCATGCCCCATGTCTGAGGCGTCCAAGAAGGCTGTCGGTCCACTCATACCGGAAGGTCTTGCGCACTCTCCCAGCCTTAACTTTCCTGGACTTAGAGATCAGGACTGAGCATGGCATGTGATCACTCCCATGGTCATTCTAAACAGTCCACTTTACATCAAGGACTGATGACTGGGAGACAAGTGCCAAATCAACAGCAGTATCTGCATCACCAGGCCTCATTGCCATTCTAGTCGCCCTACCATCATTTATGCAGACCACATCGGAGTCCACCATGGCATCCGCAAGTGCAATTCCTTGTCGGTTTTCTCCACTACTGTCCCAATCTCTGTTCCTCGCATTGAATTCTCCACATATGAGTAGCCTATCACCTGGTAAGTCCTCTAATTCCTTAAGCCAGTCCCATTGTTCCTTTCTGACAAAACAGTCCACTGTGGCATATACATTTATGATGTTCCAACTTAAGCCACCAATCTCCATTTGTATACCCTGGACCTCTCTTGCACTGTGATTCCACTGGCTCAAGTCAAGTGCCACATGCTTTACTACTTTCTTCACCAGCAGACCTTGCCCTTGTCTCTTCTGCCCAGTGGGGTTTATATAACTGACGTACCCAGGGCAATGGTATTTATCTGTATTTAACTCCTGGAGCATGAGGACATCAAAATCATATATTAGCCTCTCCAATACAGGACCTCTCTGCCTGGCACTACGACAGTTCCAGTATCCCACTCTTACATGGTTGAAACCTAGTCTCTCCACTTTTCGTCTTGTTCTCCTGGCGCCTGCCCTCCTATTTCTATGCCTTCTTCTCACACCATTTCCTCGCCTTCTCCTCCTCACTCTCTCTTCGCTAGCCGCTGAAAGATGTGTCAAGCGCAGAGCACGTGCTCCGTAGCTCCGGCGACGATTCCCAGTGTTTAATTAACTCCATAAGCAAATGTTAGATATTGCAGGAAAAAATAACGGTCACCCTAGCATTGCCTGCTTACTAGGGAAGGGGCAGGGGATGTCCCTCAGGAGTCCATACGCCTGGCGCCGCCCCGCCCGCATACCAGACGTTCCACGTTCACGACCAACTCACCCGTGGCCATTCAGATCCTCGGCACGTCGGTCCACCTTAAACTTAGGGGTTTATAATCGGAGTTTTCCATCTCCTAGATTGGCCGCTTTATTAGCTAACGGGCCCAATCTACCCGGGGGCAAGAGATTCCAGCGCCTCATTCCTGGCGAACACAGAATATACATGTATACAGGGAACAAAACCAATGTAATAAAACATCTATCAAATTGTAAGTACATAGTGAAAGTCACCACACCATGGAAACCTAACTCTCGTCACCAAACGAAGCAGTGACGACAACAGTAATCTGATAATCAGTACACTAAACTATATACGTTGAGCTCTGCAGTAAGACATGTGACCAAATACACACTGACAATCAGGATAATCCACATGACTTCTGCCGTATGTCAATAGATGAGGTGTGATTTATGAATTAGCCTTGTGTTTTTTAAGCCACATATTCTAGCCACAGTGCATATAGATTCTGTAACCGGCAGCTTGGGTGCATTGGAGGTTCGCTTGAAGTTGTAACCAGAGTTTCATTCAGAGTGTCCAGATGTTGTATCAAGGACCTGTCATCGAACATACTCGTCTCTCGGATGGTGCCCATGACTTCCCAAAAGAGTGGATTCTGAACATTGGCGGGATGTGTATTAAAACCAGGCACTTACATAGATCGGAATATCGCTGGCAGTCCACTGTCACAAATTGATCGCTGTCTTGATGTCTTGCCGCTTTTTTAAAATTGGCTCAGGTTGGGGGTCAAGTGGATCGTAAAACATAATCATTGCCAGATCCTTTTATTTGACAACGGCATGAAAGTTATCATCGTCCAGCCCAAACACTTTCTGACCGTCAAAGAAAACATCATAGGATCTTTATCTTCTAGAGTTGAGTAACCTAGAATTGATTGTTGCCCTGGGCGTAGCTGTTCATCATAGACAAATCGTTCATCACCTACTTTTGTCCAGAGCCTGAAGAAGTTCAAGGAGTATGCGTTTTCATTGGCCGGTACAGTGCCACTCAAGTTCCCATATATCAAGCTACTTTCTGGGGTAGAGTGTCTTAAGGCTGGTAAATCCACATGTACGCTGCCTCAAGATTCTGGAGCCGAGATTCCGTGTGCCAGGATAGTTCGAGTAACTACTCTCGTCAGGGTCTGTCTTAGGGAGTCTCGGGGGAGGCATGTTGTGGGTATGCGCCTAGCGTCGGCTTGAGAGCTTCTGGTAATGATTTAAGGGGAAACTTCTCACAGATGTGGCGTTGTTGTGACCAAATATCGATACATAATTGTTCAAAACGTAATTGAGGAGACCCAGGAGCTCGTGGGGAGTCTAGCAACTCGTCGTGAATGTGTTGTAGTTTTAACTACTTGTTTCACGCAGGTTGGCAAACGTCTGGCCGCAACTGACAGACCAAAGGAGTAGAAGGTGGGCGTTCTATGAAAACTCTGGAATTTTGGTGCCGACTCTATAGTCCCCTTGGAAGAATCACATCTTCTTGGGTTACAGATCGTCTAGCACTTCATAAGGATTATGTTGGTGATACTTGTGCAGCACCGTAAGCTTCGGTCCCCATGTATAATTGATCTACAAACGAAACGCTTTGTGAATCAGTAGACTACTGGTGTGTAGATGATCTTTGTCTGTACGAAACAGCAGTTGATAGCGACTGATCACTGAAAACGATATGCGATTGTTACCATGGGAATGCTTGACTTGAGAACTGTAGCTCGCGATAACTAGCTGGGAATCTCTCAGTTATGCTTACTAGGCAACATTACCTTTTGATCTGAGCTCTGATACAGCACTCCGCGACAGAACTAGCGACAACAACTAGCGGAACACAAGAAACACAATGAAACTAAACATTGCGCCTAACAAGCGGAAAGAATGAGCAACCATCTTGCCCCATCTTGATGACGTCCATGTCCCTCCATGTGGGGCGTGGGCCCCACGTTGGGAAACACTGGCATAGATCATACATCAACCTAGATCATACATCAGCCTATATCATCTTGAACTTAGATCATACATCAGCTGATATCATATATCAGCGTTGATAATACATGAGCACATTAATCATTCTTCTAATCCATCTTTCGTTCACTTGAAATTGATTGTCTATAGTTGCAGCGTGTACCAGCTTGATTACACATACGCATCATGTTCATAATCAATACCTGGTATATTAATGAGGATATTAATTATTTATTTTGGTGTATTTCAGAACTAAACTCTTTGTCTCTTTAAGGAGTCCTTACCACTCCATACAAGATCATTCACAAAAGTGGCCATATGACAGCATAGACATGAAGGTTGTAAAACAAGAACTATCGGATGTTCTGTGTGAGGACAGGAGTCACAGATTCAGTCAAATGGTAGACATAGTTGGGGTTAGCATAACTGAAGAAATGACAGGACACAACACCTCAGTATCAGTAATGGTTGAGAACAGTTGTAAGGCATCAGTAAAACTTGAAAATTGTTGTCAAATGTCAGAAAATGTGTCTTCTGTGATTGATACAAACAATAAACTCTCTGGCTATTAGAATTGTCAGAAGCAAATTAAGGAAACAGAAAAAAGACCTACACAGAGCTTTGCAAAGTCTCTTGATGACAGTTTTGATAATGTCAGTTACAGCTTTCAAAGAACTCACTCAGGAGACTTGTCTGATGTTTTTAGTCCAAATGTTTGTGTAGACAGATATAAGAGAAAATATAGTGGAGGGATGTCAAACAATTGTAATGAATGGAATGGTCTTTTGATTCCAAGATGACAATCTAGAGTGTCCAAAAGAACATGAATCACAAAAGAACACATACAGGAGAGAAACCATACAAGTGTGATGATTGTGGTGCTTCTTTTGCACAAACTGGCAGTTTGAAGTACCACATGAGAACACATACATGTGAGAAACCTTACAAGTGTGTTATTTGTGGTGCTTCTTTTTCTCAACCTGGTCATCTTAAAGTCCATAAAAGATCACATACAGGAGAGAAACCTTACAAATATGATGATTGTGATGCTTCTTTCACTCAACCTAGCAATCTGAAGACCCACAAGAAAACACATACAGGGGAGAAACCTTACAAATGTGATGCTTGTGGTTCTTCTTTTACTCTAGCTGGCTATCTGAACATCCATAAAAGATCACATACAGGTGAGAATCCTTACAAGTGTGATGTTTGTGGTGCTTCTTTTATTCGTCCTGACCATTTGGAAGGCCACAAGAGAACACATACAGGAGAGAAAACCTTACAAGTGCGATGTTTGTGGGATTCTTTTACTCACCCTGGCCATCTTAAGGACCATAAGAGAACAAATGCAGGAGAGAAACCTTACAAATGTGATGGTTGTGGTGCTTCTTTTACTCAAGCCGGCAGCCTTAAAGACCATAAGAGGTCATATACATCCATATACCCAGTACACCTCATGGTGTGAGAGGCGGTCCTTTACTTTTACGGATGTGATGTTTAAACTCACAGGGGAGAACATCGAGATACAGCCTGCCATGAAGAGTGTTGTAGCCATGACGTTACCAATCGCAAAGGTGGAGATTAAGTCTAGGTACGTCACGGGTATCATTCCAGCAGCGGTATTAATCAATCCCCTATATCTCCTGATCCTGGGGAGTCATGTATTCCTAGGGGTGCCGAAAGAGCCAAACCACCTAGGCAACAAACATACAGGCGTCCAAGCGGGAAAAGATGAGGCAGACGCAACACACTCTAATCTCCTGCCAGTGGAATTGCGCACTGCCCAGAGCGAAGAAGCGACGCTGGGACGTCTGTCTTGACGATTCGGTTATCCAGGGAGTACCACACAATCGATGCCTTGTGGGGGTTTAAATTTGGCCCCTGCGTCCTTACACCACCCCGTCACCTTGTTTACCGCCACCTGTACGTCTTTCGCCAAACTGGCCCTGTCTCTGCCCTGTCTGTACACCAGCACATCATCTGCAAATGTCAAGATTCTACCCACACCTGGTGTCTCAATAGCTGCGATTTTGCTGGTGTAGACATTAAAGAGCACCGGGGACAAGGCAGATCCCTGCGGCAACCCAGGTGTAATAGTAATAATACAGGGGTCAGAAGTCCAGGTACCATGCGCAGTGCAACCTTACCCTCATAAAGGACTACCGCAACCCATCTAACAAGGCAAGGGCAGACCTCCATGTCCAACAGTGTGTGTATCAACCGATCGTACCTAACCCTGTTATACGCATCCTCCAGATCAAGAGCTACCGCCACTGTCTACTGTTTATCCTGGAAGCCCTCGTAGACATCAAATGCAAAAGTTGTAGCATTGGCCCAGGTGTCCTTTCCAGGCCGGTAGCTCCCGAGTCCTTGGGGAAGCAGATTACGACTTTCCAAATGTTGCTGGAGCCTGCGTGCTACTATCTTTTCGAGAACTTTGTCTGGAAGAGAGGAAGAGGAAGGCCAAAGAGAAGATGGATGCAGGATGTGGCGGATGATCTCCAGATGGGTGTATCGGAAGCGGGGCTTCTTGCTTATGATCGAGAGGTTTTCAGGAAGGTTGTTATGGGAGCGAGGTTAAGCTCAAGGACATACTACTGAATGAATGTGTTGAGTTGAGTTGAGTTAAGAACTGACATCACTGCACTCAGGACATTCCCATACGTGCTCAGTCCCCTCGTTCAACAGCCAGCGAAGAGTCATACTACTAATCGTTCCTACCTCTATCTGATTAAAAGTTCTCCTGGTCTTCCCTCTCAGTTTTGAGATTCTTCAGAACCCCTGCCGATCCCTCCGCAATGAATGAATGAGCATTATTATTGTATTGTTTCGGCAATGCTACTGACCATCTGAAAGTGAAAGTATCTCTGAGTTTTTGTACTTCGGCAGTTGGTGGAAACATGGCGGCCTGTTTACGTTGAATCATTGACTAAAACACACTAATTTGGTAATGTTGAATATTTTATTACATCATTCATTTGCCGTTAAATGGTGTTAAATATCGTCATACTATCTCACGGGGGGGGGGGGGGGTCAAGAAACCTGCCTCGCGTTCCGAAAGTTGTGGGTTCGATCCCGGGCTCATTTCACGGCTTTACAGTTACATTTTACAATGAATCATCAATCACCGTTCACGTTTGTCGGTAGTCGATGCTAGTTAGCAACTCTTTACTACTCTTTAGTGTAGTATATTAGTAGTATTATTAGTAGTAGCAATTTCTAAGTTGCTTTTTTATTGTGCAACCTGCATAATTGTAAAATGGTATACTTATATAAGTTATACTTCTTGAAAAGAAAAATCCAATGGTACCTTATATTATTACTTACTTATAACCTTATTCAAGTCTGTATGTATGTCGATTCGGATTATATAATTATATTATGCCGAGATATTGTTTGTGTGTCAGTTAATATTATTATTAAAAACTGAACACTTTGACAAAGTGAGGCCTAAACACTGAAATCACTATAATTTAACACATACACCTGTGTAACTTTTTTATTTGTGAACAAAGGCCTTAGCAGCTATATAATATATATAATGTTGTTTCTGATAATGAGGTCTAATTAATTTAGTAAGCAATAATTTTTTTTGTGAAATATTTTGTCATTTAATCACATTAATATCCTAAATGGCTACCCATTAACCCTACCAGACCCGAGGCACTGAACCTAACTGTCCCTATAACCTGGGCTCCTGAGCATTAAAGAGGGGGAAAAAAACAACATGATATAGAGAAAAATGTTAGTTACATGCAAACAAGTTGTTAGAATAAGATGTAACTTGGAGACATTGTAGAAAATAGGTCTACCTTTCATTTAGCGCCAATATTTCACCTTTGTGTGCCAATCCAGTCTGAATAAACCAAAGTATGGATCACCTGTTGGACTGTGAAAAGCCTAGACCTATTTCGCTTTCTTGTTGAAGTGCTTGGTTCATCAGCCTACGTTTCATTGGGAATTTTTAGAATTCTTTCACATTAAACCACACAAAGTCAATTCAAACCTATGGGGGGCAGACATTTGCAATGGCTAACCATGAGGTGAGGTTTGACCACAATTGGTTAGTTATTTTTAGTTTGTGACGCATTTTTTTCACGTACTAGGCAAAATACCGAAAATTGGGTACAGCGGTATAGCGGCAGATTAGGAAATTACTGAAAAATCGGTTCGGCGATCTGGTAGGGTTAATATAAATAAAACCAAATAATGTTATTCATTCATTCATTCATTCATTCATTCATTCATTCAGTAGCATGTCCTTTGCAGAACCTCATTTTTTTCAAGAGGTATCCAACTCCAACTATGCAGGTTATATAATTAAAAAGTAATTTAGAAAATGTTACTAAAGTGGCTAGTTTAGACTTAATTGTTGTGACATCCTATCCAATGTGTTTAGCTAAATCATGCATCTCATTTCAATGTGAGGGACAAGAAGGCAATGTCATCAATGAAGTCCAAGATCATCGAGCTTCAATGCACAAGCAGACAATATTGGGACCAAATGTACCTAATTGTCAAATGTAGGCACGCTCACAAGTTTCATGCTAGAAGCTAACAAAGTAAAATTCTTGCTCCTAAGCAACAGTTTGCTGGCTTCATGGCCTAGAGGTTAGCGACTTTTCTCTGTAATCTCGTATACTCTCTTAGGTAACGTGACGATGGTGTGAATCAGCAGTGGTTCGAATCGTGTCGGTAACTTACGGGGTATGTGAACCGGCCGCTCAGAAAGCAATGGCAAACTACTGAGCATAATCTTGCCAAGAAATCAACATACAGCTGAAAGATGCTGGTGTTGACAGCGATGTCCTTATAAAGGATATGCAAAAGAAAAAAAAAAGCAACAGTTTAAAGGGAACATTGATGTCAAGATTTTCTCTTCAATTGAAGACTCATTATTGGATGTATAGAGGGGTGGGTGGGGATGATACAACAAAGAATGGCTGCAGATATAAGTATTGCATCAAGTTTAATGTGTCTATGATGTGTGACACAAGTAATTGTGATTTCCATAAAGCTGACTTGTATTATTATGTTACACTGTGATAGATTCTCATACTCAAATTCTTAAACGGGACTTCAGGAATAACATAAGAAATCTTGTCTTGAAGTAATCATAAGACATTTTGCATCATTAATCATCTTGAAAAACAAAATATCAAATTCATGTATATAGTTTATGTTTGCATACAAATGTAACTTACAAATCCTTTCAGACTGACTGTAGACATAAGATGGAGAATAAACTTCTATCAAGTGTCAAGATAGAACAACCTGAAGTCTGCGTAGGTCAAGGTAAGATTAAGTGCAATATAACTTAACAGTTAGTAGAATATTCTTTACAGGATGTTGCAGTCAACCCCAGCATTTACTGGCTGTTTGTGATTTACTAGATAATTCTACATTTAGGAGTTAGCCATTGCTTTCTGGATTGTTAAAGCATTATACCATCAAAATCAACACAATAGCACAATGTAAATCTACTTAGACACCGGGAAAATAAGGTCATAGGTGTGACCAAGTACCCACCAGGATCAGTGCACAACTCTTCAGATGAGCAGAGCAGGGCACTGTCTTGTCCTAGCTCTAATGAAAAGACCTGTAGCTATCGAATATGAAGAATTGTGTACACTCAACCTCATAACCCACGTCACCAAACATCTACTCAGAATTATGAGAACAAGAATGCAAATACAGATGGAAACTGGTGAAGAACAGTATGAATATGTTGAAGGAAAAGTTACAAATAATGCAATATACACATTATAAGCACTAACATAGAGATCAGTTTATACACAGAAAGACGTATACTTGTGCTTTATAGATTATTATACCAAGTGTCATGACTGGGAGTGTGAGCTTTTGTAACACTCTTGTTACGGTTGAGTGTGCGTATCACCTTGAGCGGGAAGCATGCTTTGGACTGATTCAGAGAGAGAAAGGTCTCTTGAAAACATGACACTCAAGCTGAGACCATGGTAGGAAAAACTTGTCTCAGGCTCATAGTAGGCGATGGCGAACGTTTAGAGTGCTGCCGGTGTTTTATAGTGTAATAGTGATTGATAGTACGACTTTGTGATAATGTGAAACGTTGTAATTGTGTAATACGAATTATGAGAAGAGAATTATTGTATTTGAAAGAACCATTATCCTATTGTACTTGGTGGTCTTTCGGTGTTTGGTTAGTTAGTCATTCTTCTTGAGCCTAAGACGGCGCATAGGGTAGAAGTCATGGCTCTTCATGTCCGGCGGTTTGCTGCTATATGTTGTAGATCCTGGATGTTCATTTGGCTGTTGAATGAGCCTTCTCTGATGATGGTTCTGTGCAGGATCTCTCTTGGTCTTCCCCGTTTTCTTTTCCCTACTGGTGACCATAAGAGAGCTTGGTTGGGGAGTCTTGTCTTGTCCATTCTGAGTACATGGCTGATGTAGTTCCAGCTGCGTTTTCTTATAATGCCGTCTGTTTGGTTAGACATTGTATATATTGAAGTTAATCATTATAAAGGGATGCAGAGGTGTTTCCAAGGCACCAGGGCCAGGTTCTATACTGGCCAAGATCTACTGACACGTCCTAGTCACACGTCCTTGGCAACAGGTCCCTTTGGGGTCCTGGCTAACGTCAGTAGGATCGCTGATTCCTCCGAAGTCAGAGAGTATCTGCCTGCACGGCGAGGAACCACCAGTCTGCACACCAATAAGCCAGACATGGGACAATGGATACTCACGCAAACCTCAGTCCAGTATGACATCACACTGATGTTGGACAACAGGATGTCTCCATCCGACATACAAGACTTTACGCTGGAGTTCACAGCCAGCGAACGCAAGCAAGCAAGCAATCATTATAAACAGCAACTCATGATACTATCAATACACTCATGACAATGAAAGACTAACCATGACACCAAGGCATTTGATAAAGTGATGAAATGATCAAAATGTTAGAAGATATTAATAAAGATGGGAAAGATCTTAGAATAATAATTTACTGGAAACAAGCAGCAGCAATTAAAATGAGAAATAAACATCACAGTAATGAACAACTGAAGCTAGGAGTAAGACAAGGAGGTGTTTTGTCACCAGATCTAATCTCTTTCTCTATATCAAAGTAATAATGAAGGAGATCGAAGAGGGGCCAGGGTTATTAGGTGGAGGTTATAATATAAACAATCTATTATATGAAAATGACACAGTGTTGATAGCTGAATATGCAACAGATCTGTAGTAATAAAGACTGCACAAAAGGACAGAAACAATGATTATATCAAAGAAAAAGATAACACCAACCCAAGAAACAATAATAGAAGGGAAACACTTAAATAAGCTGATAAATTTAAGCTTCATGTAAAATAATTAAAAGTGGGCAATAAGTCAACATCATTGAATATCAGAAAATCCTGAAATGTTATAGAGAATCTATCTTACTTTATGGCAGTGAATCATGGAACATGGATAAACAAATTCAGAGCAGCTTAGAAGCAGCAGAGATGTAGATGATGAGGCAAATGTTGCGAATACATTGGACCTCCACAGTGGCTACCAGTGATTGTCTGGTAAAGGCTAATGCCACTGGAACATTATATACAACCAATAGAAAGAGTAACTTCGAGTTAATGATGTTTGATTTAAATGTCTCCATGTGATGATGAAGTCTAGCTGATGCTAATGGCCAGATCTTGGGTGTTTCCATGTGACTTTATTCTGCTCTTTTGTTTTAAAAAATTAGTTTGTAATACATAGGTCGTTTCTGGTGCAGTGCTCCAGCAGCCTTTGCCCATTTCATTCAAGTGGCCGATGTATTTTCCAAGGTACTCTGGTCATGAACTCGAGTCCTTGCCCACACGAGCATTGAAATCACTGAGTATATACATGTTGTCAGATTTTGGTACTGCCTTGACCACAGAGTCTAACTCCTCATAGAATAAAACCAGTCTACGCCAATTGACAAGGACTTATAACCTGTAACTGCTACCTCTCACTTTGATTCTGAGACTGGTTAAGACCAGCGATAGAGTTTACCTCTCTATAGCACAAAGCCTGGGCTGAAATATAGAGACCATGTGTTGCTCATGCAGCATGATCCATCTCTTGGCCTGCCTAGTTTACTCCAGAAAGGTGACACCAATACTTCTTGAACAAGACAAGCTGCAGAAGCTGCCGGATCAGTAGAGCAATGCTCTAACTGTCCACCTGTCGGAGCTTCAATCCTAGACCAGCTGCCAACCAAGGCTTAGGGCCTTGTCTGCCCTGCCATGACATTTTATCTTTAGGTTGCATTTCCTCACACCAGGATAAGGCTTGTACCCTCCAAATTGCGCTCCTCTGCCTGAAGCCGTTGGAACAATGTGGGGTGTTGGGTCTGGTGAGTGCCACCCAACATTTGGTGTTAACATACAGCAGGTAGTACCGCCAACTGTCATACGGTAGCTCAGACATATCTGACTAAGACCTGAGAAAAACTTACTTCTTCTTCTTCTTCTTCGTTCATCCGGAGTTTTTTTTCCGGATGTGATTGCGTTGTGCCTGTTTACAGCAGAGCTGCGTTCTTGCGCCGTTAGGCCGACACATCCGACTTCTGCGGGCATTTGTTGACCGGGTTAACCTTCCCGGGGGTTTCTTAGGACGTTTGACTCTCACTGTTGTGGTGTTATCCCCCATCCCAGCTGGTCCATATAGAACAGCCAAAGATCCTGGTCAGCCCTCAAGGGAAGGCAGGGGCAGACCATCGGCATTCCCCGCCATCCAAGGAGGCTTCCATACTTGCAGAGCCGATACATAGCGCTCTGGTACTGGGCTCACCCAAGGAATCGTCACGTCCTGCACATGGCTGCTTAGCCTCACTTCCGTATATTGGGCCTTCCGTTCACCATAGGCTGTTCTTCCGGAAACCAGAAGTATGCAGTCTGCAGATGACATCCACACAGTGAGCTTTTGATTCGGACTTTCCATGTAATGGATTTGCTATCCAAGCAATATTCCATTTCGTGCCACTAGGACACTTTTCCACCTTTTATGAAGCCCACACAATGGGCTTTTGATTCGGACTTTCCACGTAATGGATTTGCTATCCAAGCAATATTCCATTTCGTGCCACTAGAACACTTTTCCACCTTTTATGAAGCCCACACAGCAAGCTTTCTATTTGGACTTTCCACACAATGGATTTGCTATCCAAGCAATATTCCATTTCATGCCTCTGGGTCTTCATGCACCTTTAAATGTCAACCTGTATGCAGTTAAAGTAAGCTGCAGTCAACTTGAGCTTGTTGATATCTCCATAGAGCTTGTCCTCAAATGAAGCAGGTGTGGGCCAAAATATCTTTCTCTGTTCTGCATACGTTGGGCAATCCTGCAGCAAATATTTTGCTGTCATTTTTCCAGTTCTACAATTACATTCATCAGTATCTCCTATCTTTAGTTTATTGAACAAGTGGTATTTCAGCCTGTTATGTCCTGTGCGGAGTCTGAAGATTGCTACTTGTTCTCTTCGGTCGAGTTTGTAATATGCATCATCCTTCTGATGGCCTGGATGCTCTGATTCCCATTTGGTTCTATAAGTGCTTTTTATCAACCTCTTTGCCTCATTATAGGTTATGTCTATGTCAGGCTGTGGTAGTCGTCCGCCCTCTTTTGCCAGTCTGTCAGCCTCTTCGTTTCCAGGTATACTGCAATGTGATGGGATCCACTGTATTACAACTTTCTTGGATTTCTGGCATAGACCATGGAGTGCTGCTCTTAGGTCAGTTAGTTCTGTGCTGTTATTGCTCTTCAGTATTGAGACAGCTGACTTTGCATCTGTGAAGATAGCTATTTGCTTCTCTTTATTTTCCTCCATCAGGAGCATTTCTGCTGCAGTTTTCAAAGCCTCTACCTCCGCTTTGAAGTTACTTGAAATTTTTCCAGTTGCCATTGAATGTGTTTTTTTCACTCCATTTTTTAAATTTAGGAGAATTCCTCCTCCATTCTCTATTGAATTTTTGGCTGATCCATCTGTATATGCATGGGTCCAATTCCTGCTTGGGTAATGTTCTTTTATGTAGTTTAGGGTTATTTCTCTTCTTTCGGTTTCATGCTGAGTGTTCTTTTTCTCAATACCAGGAATGTTTTCTATCATCTCAGGCAGTTGCTGCTGTCTCCAAGCTGGGAACTTGTGTGCATTGTGTATGGGCTTGACTGTTGATATGTTAAGTATAGGATCTGCCCTAATCCTTCGTTTTGCAGTTTCTACAAAGTTGCTACGCTTCAGTCTTCCCTTTCCAAAACCATTAAATCTGTTGTACATAGGGTGGTCTGTCAATCTTCTAAATTTTTCTGCTTGTTGCTGGGCTCTGCTATCTCTTCTATCCTGCATTGGTTGTAAACAAGTGATCTTTTCTAGTTCATTAATAGGCGTTGTCTTCAGGCTTCCAGTTATGATTCGCATTCCTTGGTTTTGGACTCTACTTATTTTGTTAAAGTTTGACTTAGCTGCTGTTGAACAAGCTGCAATGCCATATTCCAGTACTGGCCTCACCCATCCAGTATATAACTTCTTGAGAACTTTCTCATCTGCTCCCCACGTTGTACCAGCAAGCTTTTTCATGATTGCCATTCTCTGCCTTGCTCTTGTTCGATTTTTCTCAACCTGTGTCTTCCATGTCAGGCGACGATCAAAGGTGACTCCTAGATAGTTTGGATTTTCTTCATGGCGCAATATTTTTCCATTCAATACCAGCTTAGGTTGCTGAGTTTTATTTGAGAGGGAGAACACTGTGCATGTTGTTTTCTCCTCACTTATCTTCACTAGCCATGATTTTGACCAGTCCTCTAGCGCTAATAAGGCTTGCTGTATTCTGCTGTTAGCTGTACTAATATATTCTTCAGATGTCCATATGGCTAGGTCATCTGCAAAGGAGGATGTGTGTACTCTGGCTGGAAAATTTTATGTGATGTCATTTATATATGCTAGGAATAATGTTGGTGAAAGAACTCCTCCTTGGGGGACTGTGAGGTTTTCTATTTGGGTTTTAGATACTTACAGAAGCACCAACAAGTGACTTTCCATAAAGTATAGATCTTTATCAAAGATACAGGTTTGTAACAGCAAGTCTTGTCTAGAGGTATTGATATGTAGTCTCGCAGAACCTTTGTAGAGAAACCATACAGACTTTGGCTCATTGAATACCCCCACTGTGAGAAATTAGACCTAAGTTTAAGATCAACACAGAATTATTATTAGATGATTCCTCCTACAGGTTATATAGAGATCTTGGCAGTTAGCCACAGCAACAAATGAAAGCAGTTCTTTCACTTATCCTGTTTACTGTGCTCTGGTCGCCCACCTCATGATTGATCTCTTTAATTAATTCAAGTGACACAAGACACTTGGACAAATGACCACATTGACAATTGGACCACTGTAATGAACATAAATAACACCAACTGTACTTTACACCAGTTGAACAAGTCAACCTGAGAAGATCTTGACAACATATACACAGGACTTCCACAATCTCTGAACTAACAACCACAGTAGAGGTAACAGTCACCATGAAGATGCTTGACAACAGTTGGACAATTCATCACAAAGTAATATATTTCACAACAGTGCACAAGACAATCACAGAAACATGTTATCTCAAAACTGTGTTCTTCCTACTATCTTTATTGATGTTTTATGAGGTCAAGTGAAGACCCAGGCTTCATTCACAATCAGCCAAAAATCACATTTCAAACATTTTAGTAATATGCAATAAAATTGACATTGATTATGAAAAAACCCAAATCCCTCCCCCAATTCCCCAAAGAAAAACATCAACTTAAAACAATCCCTCCTCCTTCTCACTACTTCAGAAAATCATCCTACACCACAGACCATTTTATGCTTAAGTCCTTCCCTAAACTGTCACTGAGGAAAACATGATAACTTATAGCCATAGTCATGGGGCAAGTATAGGGAGACACTGCTATACTGATCCTTGAACCTCTTTTAGCACCTATGAAGGTGTTGGGAATGTTTCAGGTGGCCATTCTCCCTACAATGTTTTTCCAGTTCATGCTAATTCCTGCTGTAACAAGTCTATGAAAATGGACAGCATTTACTTCCTAAGGGCGAGTAGACTGTTCATGTAGAGGAAGAGCTAAGAAACAAATATGTCCCAGCCTTCTTCCTTCTGCCAGTCTCTCCCACAGGTTTCTGATGGTACTGATCTACACCACAGTTAATGCAAAATCCAGATTGTGAATTTACTCTAATGTCTATTCTTCTGTTAAGCTTTCCAGCCAGTATTAAGTTGGAATACTCCTCAAGATATGGTTTTGAGAAGAATGATGGTAAACTCCAAGTTCACAATTGATGTTCACCCTTGGCCAATAGATGCATGCTGAAATTCAGGTGATCTCTCACTCCTAAGTTTTCTTCCAGAATGTTTCTTGAAGATAGAGCTTGGAACATTGATAAATGGAGAGTATCCCTGTTATAGCTTTTTTTTTATAAAAACTTTTCTTCCAGGCCATCTGTATCTGCCAGGTTATGTGAATGCAGGCTGAGTATGTGCAACCTGGGTTTATGTGTTATTTTTTCTTGGAGAGTCCATCTTATAAGTATAAGCTATATTGAAGGTTAGAGCTCAGGACTTCCCTGGAGTTGTCCTGTTAATTGAAGGCCTCTCCATCCTCCTCATTCTGTTAATAAACAAAGGTACAACATGTGTTTTACATCTGTTTAAACATGATCATGGTGATGTAATACCATTTCAAATTCAGAGAGGAATGGGAAGGGGGGAGAGAAGTGATACTCGAACACCCGCCTTTCACTGGTGATGATGTGCAATTTATTTGGTGGTCCGGGGTGATATCTCCCTCACAAGGGCCATCCCCAAAACTGTGAGATCATAGGCACACATGCTAAATCCGGGGCAGCTTCACACCATTATAAATCACCTTGTAATTATTTGTCTAACTAGGTTCTCACAATAAGTAGATCACAGGGGACCTGTGTACCATGAAGAACAGACAGTGTTTAGCATTCAGAAGTAGGCAATGTAAGGCAGCATCATGCACTAGCGTTTCAAAGCAAGACATGAAGCAAACAGCAGAAAATGAACACCATCATGAGGCACATCTGCTGAACCATTCACCATAAGGCAGACATGAGATAGATAGAAGACAGGCATCTTTCATGACTGCACTTGGCAATATCATTAAACTAATGGCAATGGACCAATTAGCATTCATAAAGGTGATACTTTTGTACAAGAATGTCCCACCTCCTTCACACTCACACCGCAATGCCAAACTTCCTCCCCTCAAGCCAGACCAGATTCACAAGCACCATCAATCATCATCATCATGTGCTCTTGTCCCACTGAGTAATGGTAATATTTACTACAATGAGTACCAAGCAGTATTGCATAAGCAATGCTTTCAAATGTGGAATACACATATGAAAGAAGACATGAATTTTCCTTGACAATTATCCTGAGCCGTCATTTATATTCAGCAGACCAGACACTCTTGCTCCTTGTCGGAATGTAATTCATATGAACCCAAACCATTTTGTTGCAAAGGACCCAGTACATAACGTTGAAGAGAAATTGCATCCTAGGCAAATCTATATGAATGCTTTGGCAATTTTCTTGAGCGTAACATAGCCCTCAGATATTACATGAACTTTGTAAGTTCTAAAGTGCAATGCAGTCCCGCAAACATGGATATAATAAGCATCGTTACTTTTACAAATATGAGAGGTTAATTATATAATTACCGTCTCATTCACTCAAACATTCTCAGCCATTATAAAGGAAATATTACATGCAGCATCAAACATTCCAATCCAGACCGCCAAATGTAACTAGCAAGAGCAGTGTACAGTTTGGTTAGAATGAGTCATGATAGGCACTCACGAATATTCAGAGCGCGCAGAGGTTTTGCAATATGCATTGAGCGTAGTTTACAGACACAAGCACATGCAAATCATCAATCAGATAGCTAATAGACATGGTAAGAATATTTCACTGTGGCAGACATGACATGTTAGAGCGGCAGCTTTAGTTTCACTGTAGAACGAATGTCGGTCTTCATTCTCACATTTTCTCAAGAAAAATACCATGCCATTCGTTTCACTCTCTTATCATCAGGCTTACACATAACATATAAATGATTTGTGGTACCTGAGATGCAGGAACTACATCTTAAAGATGGATTTTGGGCACGTTATGATCACTGCATCGTTGACACATCCTATCGAGATGGAATCAAAGCTTCGACTGGCGGGCTAATTAATTATGCCTAGATAATAGCGTTACTCGTCGAAGGATCAACCAATCACTATGGGTCACCACCGTTCATCCCCTTTCTCCCGATCTCGAAGATTCTAAGTTATTCTTAGACCAAGTTATCAAGACGGCTTACGTTATTTAATTGTTTTAATATTGAGAAATGTAAATGGACTGGGGATGCGAACGTCTGGAGCCATTATGTTACAGGGACACCTTGCTCCAGCAGCATCATTTTGCTTGTTTGTCCTTGTACTTTTGTCCTGGCAGTTCTGTTCTCAAGGTAGTGGCTGATCCATTTATACATTTTTCCACAAACATGCATGTTTTGCAGTTTTACTTTCAGTCCTTCCTTCCATACTTTATCAAATGCTTTTTCTAAATCTATCCAGACTGCTAGTGTGTGCTTTTTCTCTTGGAAGGCATCCTCTATTTCCTGAGCTAGTATAGGTTATTCGATCTTCAGTGGATCTGTACTTTCTGAATCCTGCTTGGTGTGGTGTTAAGAGTTTGTTTTCTTCCAGATGCCATGTTAGCCTGCCATTGATAATGCGTTCCATTAATTTTCCTACACAGCTAAGTAGACTGATAGGTCGATAGCCATTTGGTTCTTCCAGGTCTTTTCCTTTCTTTGGGACTGGTATTAGTATAGCTTCCTTCCATGCCTGTGGGACTATTCCTCTCTTCCAGCTGTTATTTAGGACTGCTAGTAGTTTCTTCTTTGCCTTGTTGCCTAGTCCTATTAGCATTTCATTTGTGATTCCATCCTTTCCTGGTGATTTCTTCTTTTTTAGGGTATTCATTGCCTGTTCCATTTCTTCCATTGTTAGATTTGCCACATATATTCTGCTGCTGTCTCTGTATTTCTATGATGTATCTGTTTGTCTTTGATTGCTTTCTTCTGTTCGGTTGTAATATCAATGTGGTTTGCATTTGCATAGTGTTCCATTAGTGCATTTGCAGCCTTTTTTCCTGTAAGCAAGGCATTTCCTTGTTTAATTGTTATTTGTTTGTTTCTAGGTCCTTCATTGTTCATGGCTTTCACTAGTTTCCATAAGTTTGTTTCCATCCCTGTCAAAATTCAGGTTTTCTGTTTTTTCCCTCCAACAATCTCTTGTTGTTTGATTTACTGTTCTTTTATATTTTGCTGAGATGGCTTTGAGAGAGATATTCGCTTCAATTGTTTGTTCTCTCTCTGCTGTCTTCCTGGCATCTTCAACTTTGTCCTCCAAACTTTGTAGTTCTTCAGTCCAGTATGGTTTGTAATTTTTCCTCGCTCCTCTAGGAATGGACTCAGTGGCTGCCTGTATTATCGCTCTGTTTAGACTTTCCACCATTTGCTTTATGTTGCCATATCGTGTATTTATGTTTTCACAATATTTGTCTGTTAGTATGGCAAATCTGTCCCAATCTGCTCGTTTGTAATTCCAGCGGGGCAAGGGCTTTTGCTCCTGAGGGACATACTCCATATTCATTACAAGCTTGATTGGTCTGTGGTCACTACCTGCTAATTGGTCCAGCACATGGCGATCAATTTTGTGGAGGATGTCTCCTGTGCAGAAAGCTAAGTCTGGAGTAGAAGTGGTAAGCCATCTTCTGGAGTAGAAGCTCGGTGTGTCATCCGCTTTGTTGAGTAGATGGAGATTTGAGTCTATTTCCCAGTCCTCCAATTCATCTCCTCTTTTGTCAGTATCTGGGTATCCCCATCTTTCTGAACGGCTATTAAAGTCTCCGACAATAATGCAGTTTGTGTCAGTTATTTTCATGTTTGAGAGTGTAAGGTCCTTATCTGCTGGGCTATACAGATTGTAGATTCTTATTTTCACGTCCTTTATCATTATATCAACACCTATAATTTCTGTTTGGTTGTCAGAGATCACAGATACTTCGCTGCAAGGTATTGTATTTCGTGTAAGTATTAGAACTCCTCCTTTATGTCCTTCGCGGTCGAAACGTGTGGCCTGATATCCTCTGACTGAAAATTTGCGATTGGCATTGAGGTGTGTCTCTTGAATGCATGCCACATCTATTCTATCTTTATGAAGACGCTGTGTCAGGGATTCTTTCTTGTTATAAACTCCTTCGGCATTCCACTGTAGTATGTTGAGTGTCCTTGGTATTTGGTCAATAGCTCTTAACCTACTCCTCTGTGCCTTGACTCCACAGCACAGGGGAAGGTGACCACCAGTAGTCATGGGTGGACCCCCTCGAGGCAGGGGGCCCGGCACTATCACCGCCTGATGGGACTTCACGGGATTAGCACCATAACGATTAATTTTCATCTGTGGCATCATGAAATGATAAAGTTACGTTGCACTTCTTTGTCAAGCTTGTGGCTCAGTACATCCGATTTCGACAAGCACTTTTCGGGATGCTTTCCCTAGCCTTTGACTGTCCCCAGTCTACCTACAAGGCAGCAGGTTTGTGCGTCACTTCGTCTGGTCCCTCTCCCTTGACCTGTCCGACATGGGTGACCCTACCAGTAGCAGTGCTACCGTCGGCATAGCTCTTGGGGTCATTGGAACGCGCAAGCCCCTCTACCTCGTCAAGGTGGACGCACGGCAGAGGGGACTTACATCATACAGCAGCTTATATCATCATGAACTTAGAACATACATCAGCCTAGATCATACATCATCTTAGATCATACATCAGCTTAAATCATACATGAGCACATTAATCATTCTTTTTATTCCATATTTCATTCACTTGAAATTGATTTCTATAGCTGCAATGTGAACACATCTGTTCACAATCACTACCTGGTATATTCATGAGGATATTAATTATTTACTTTGGTGTATTTCAGAAATACACTCTTGGTCTCCAAGGAGTCCTTACAGTTCCATACAAGAGCATTCACAAAAGTGGCCATACGACAGCTTAGACATGAAGGTTGTGAAACAAGAACTATCAGATGTTCCTTGTGAGGACAGAAGTCGCAGAGTCAGTAAAATGGTAGACATAGCAGGGGGCAGCATCATTCAAGAGATGACAGAACACAACTCAGAATCAATAATGGTTGAGAACAGTTGTAAGGCATCAGTAAAACTTGAAAATTGTCAAATGTTAGAAAATGTGTCTTCTGTAATTGATACAAACAATAAACTATCTCTGGCTATTGAGAATTGTCAGCAGCAAAATAAAGAAACACAAGAAAAACATACACAGAGCTTTGAAAATTCTCTTGATGACATTTTTGATTATGTCAGTTATAGCTCTCAAAGAACTCACACAGGAGACTTGTCTGATATTTCTAGTTCATATGTTTATATTGACAGATATAAAAGAACACACAGTGAAGGGATGTCAAACAAATGTAATGAATATGATACGGATAGTCTTTTGATTCAAGATGACCATCTAGAGTGCCAAACAAACATGAATCACAAGAGAATACATACAGGAGAGAAACCTTACAAGTGTGATGATTGTGGTGCTTCTTTTACTGAAGCTAACTATCTTAAGAAACATATGAGAATACATACAGGAGAGAAACCTTACAAGTGTGATGATTGTGGTGCTGCTTTTGTTGGAACTGGCAATCTGAAGAACCACAAGAGAACACATACAGGAGAGAAACCTTACAAGTGTGATATTTGTGATGCTTCTTTTACTGAAGCTGGCAATTTGAAGAGACATAGGAGAATACATACAGGAGAGAAACCTTACATGTGTGATGTTTGTAATGTTTCTTTTACTAAAGCTGGTGATTTGAAGATACATAGAAGAATACATACAGGAGAGAAACCTTACACATGTGATGATTGTGGTGCTTCTTTTACTCATGCTACCAGTTTGAAATGCCACAAGAGAACACATACAGGAGAGAAACCTTACACATGTGATATTTGTGGTGCCTCTTTTACTCGCTCTCACAATTTGAAATACCACAAGAGAACACATACAGGAGAGAAGAAACCTTACAAGTGTGATGTTTGTGGTGCTTCTTTTACTACAGCTGGCTATCTGAAGAAACAAGAGAATACATGCAGGAGAGAAACCTTACAAGTGTGATGTTTGTGGTGCTTCTTATACTCATGCTGGTAGTTTTAAATGCCACAAGAGAACACATACAGGAGAGAAACCTTACAAGTGTGATGTTTGTGGTGCTTCTTTTACTCGCCCTGACAGTTTGAAATACCACAAGAGGACACATACAGGAGAGAAACCTTACAAGTGTGATGTTTGTGGTGCTTCTTTTACTCAAGGTGGCTATCTGAAGAAACATAAAAGAATACATACAGGAGAGAAACCTTACAAATGTGATGTTTGTGTTGCTTCTTATACTCATGCTGGTAGTTTTAAATGCCACAAGAGTACACATACAGGAGAGAAACTTTACAAGTGTGATGTTTGTGGTGCTTCTTTTACTCGCCCTGATAGTTTGAAATACCACAAGAGGACACATACAGGAGAGACACCTTACAAGTGTGATGTTTGTGGTGCTTCTTTTACTCAAGCTGACTATCTGAAGAAACATAAAAGAATACATACAGGAGAGAAACCTTACAAATGTGATGTTTGTGGTACTTCTTTTACTCATGCTGGCAGTTTGAATTGCCACAAGAGAACACATACAGGAGAGAAACCTTATAAATGTGATGATTGTGGTGCTTCTTTTACTCAAGGTACCCATCTGAAAATCCATAAAAGATCACGCACAGGTGAGAATCCTTACAAATGTGATGTTTGTGGTGCTTCTTTTACTCAAGCTGGCTGTCTGAAGAAACATAAGAGAACACATACAGGAGAGAAACCTTAAAAATGTGATGTTTTTGGTGCTTCATATACAAAACCTAGCAGTCTGAAGGACCAAAAGAGAACATATAGTCAGTGGCAACTGGCAAATTTTCAAGTAACTTCAAAGCGGAGGTAGAGGCTTTGAAAACTGCAGCAGAAATGCTCTTGATGGAGGAAAATAAAGAAAACAAATAGCTATCTTCACAGATGCAAAGTCAGCTGTCTCAATACTGAAGAGCAAAATCAGCACAGAACTAGCTGACCTAAGAGCAGAAATCCAAAAATGTAATACAGTGGATCCCATCACATTGCAGTATACCTGGAAATGAAGAGGCTGACAGACTAGCAAAAGAGGGTGGACGATTACCACAGCCTGACACAGACATAACCTATAATGAGGCAAAAAGGTTTATAAAAAGCACTTATAGAACCAAATGGGAATCAGAGCATCCAGGCCACCAGAAAGATGGTGCATATTACAAACTCGACCGTAGAGAACAAGTAGCAATCTTCAGACTCCGCACAGGAATAACAGGCTGAAATATCGCTTGTTCAATAAACTAAAGATAGGAGATACCGACGAATGTAATTGTGGAACTGGTAACATGACAGCTAAACATTTGCTGCAGGAGTGCCCAATATATGCAGAACAGAGAAAGCTATTTTGGTGCACACCTGCTGCATTTGAGGACAAGCTCTATGGAGATATCAACAAGCTCAAGTTGACTACAGCTTACTTTAACTATATTTAGGTTGACATCTAAAGGTGCATGAAGAAGTATTTAGACTGCCACACTTCATACCACAGGTATGTTGGTTGCAAAAGCGTCCCAGAGGCATGAAATGGAATATTGCTTGGATAGCAAATCCATTACGTGGAAAGTCCAAATCAAAAGCTCACTGTGTGGGCTTCATAAAAGGTGGAAAAAGTGTCCTAGTGGCACAACATGGAATATTTCTTGGATAGCAAATCTATTATGTGGAAAGTCTGAATTGAAAGCTCACTGTGTGGATGTCATCTGCAGACTGCATTCTTCTGGTTTCCGGAAGAATAGCCTATGATGAACGGAAGGCCCAATATACGGAAGTGAGGCTAAGCAACCATGTGCAGAATGTAACGATTCCTTGGGTGAGCCCAGTACCAGAGTGCTGTGTGTCAGCTCTGCAAGTATGGAAGCCTCCTTGGATGGCAGGGAATGCCTATGGTCTGCCCCTGCCTTCCCTTGAGGGCTGACCAGGATGTCTTTGGCTGTTCTATATGGGCCAGCTGGGATGGGGGATAACACCACAACAGTGAGAGTCAGACGTCCTAAGAAACCCCCGGTAAGGTTAACCCGGTGAACAAATGCCCGCAGAAGTCGGATGTGTCGGCCTAACGGCGCAAGAACGCAGCTCTGTTGTAAACAAGCACAACGCAATCACGTCCGAAAAAAAAAAAAAACTGATGAGCGCAGAAGAAGAAGAAGATTACGCAACCACATGTATACAAAATTTCATCCATCCATCATGTACCATGCCGATAAGTGTGGGCAGTCATGTTTTGCCATCTCATTCGATCACCAGAGTCGTGGATCAGCTCCATGTTTCTGTCTCGACTATGCCACATGGCCAAGCCATCCAGGTACAAAATTCAGGATTGGTGAATTAGCCATGTGCACATGTGGATTGGCATCGCAGACAGCAGATCACATACTCCAAGACTGCCCAAAATATAACATATCTAGGCAAACCTTATAGCCCATAGAGACAGTAGAAGATAAAATCTATGGCCCAATGAGTGATCTCAGAAAGACAGTTAAATTCATACAAGAGACAACATTGCAGTTATAGACATATTTCAAGCGAACAAAAGAAGAAGAAGAATCATACATCAGCTTAGAACATACATCAGCTTAGAACATACATCAGCTTATATCATCATAAACTTAGATCGTACATCACCCCAGAACATACATCAGCTTATATCATCATAAACTTAGATCGTACATCACTCCAGATCATACATCAGCTTGGATCAGTGTTACCCAACCTTTTTTGTGCTATGCCCCACCTTAGCCTTTCTAAAATTCCTATGCCCCCCCCCCCCCCCTGCCCCCAACATATACTTGATGGTTCCGTCGCCCTGCTACTGAGTGAGTGCGTGGCGCGACACTGTGAGCTGTGAGTTTCGTGTGAAATGCTTTTGAATCTGCCCGAGGTTTTTTGGAACGTGACTGCATGTTCGGAGCGATGGCAGATGGCTATGTCCCAGAGTTGACCGGTTTTTGCCTTATGCAGAAATGCGTGGCTGCTGGGCTTCTGGTTGACTGCCACTACCATCGACGATGAACTGTATTTCGTGGACTGTGTGGGTGAACATCTAGGAAACATACAAATGGGAAAATGACTGCTGATTCCATCAGAGATGAACTCTGGGTTTCGTGGGGGACTATTGTGTTGACATTCTGGCGGCGGCATTATGCACAGTGTATCTGTGCGGGCTGTTGTTTGTCGAGACTCCTGTCTTTTCCACTTTTCACCTTGGGCAGTGGGGAGCGTTTTGTGTGATATTCACTGGCACAGGAACGGAGCATAATGGGGACAACCCGTTGCTGTGAAGTTGGAACTGCGACTAACTGACTAACTAAATATACATAATTTTTAATATTCAAAAATTGAAATGTTCACTAAAGAAACTTGAATGATAGGTTTTAGGAAGAAATCACTAGCAAACACAGTAAGTACATTTTCAAAACATATAATTGAGAACTGAAATTCAAGTACAAAATAATTTTAATGAAAGATTTTTTAATATTATTTAATTATTAGTAATTATTTATTATTTAAATTTAGTGAGATCCTTGCACTTGATGCTTGCTGCAAAGAGATCTTATGTCAGGTTCCAATTTAGTTAACTTCAGTCTCAAGTCTCCCCGTTTTGTTATATCCAGCCGATTTTTTATTTTTTTTTTTATTTTTGTTAGCAGCAAATCATTTATAGCACTAAATCCGCATTCAGCTAAATATGAAGATGGAAACTGTAACAATAGTTCTCTTGCACATTTGGTTGCATTTGGATATTTCATTTCGGTTTCCTCACAAAACCATGCCATCACTCCTTTTATATTAAATAAAGTTTTAATTGACTCATAAATTTGCATTTCTGCGAGTTCGTCTTGATACTGCATATTTGAAATATCAGACAAATCCACTAACATTGGCTGCATTATCAAGTAGGAAAATAATTTGTTTCAAATCAGAAAATCTTTCTTTTAAGTCAGCCGATAAAATGTTCAGATGATCGACAATAACATATATAGCGGTATCAGTCATTTCACATTTTTGGAGCCAGTGAAACTTTTCAAAATTTTTGTTGTAAATGTCTGACATAATTCAATAAAGGTAATGAAACCACATATCTTCGTTTTTGCATCGACAAGAGTTTTATTTGTTCTTTGACGTTGTTTATTTAATATATTTAGCTTAGATGAACTGTATTTTTCGTGGAGGACTTTTGTGTTGGCATTCTGGCGGCGGCATTATGCACAGTGTACCAGTGTGGCTGTTGGCTTTCCGACACTCCTGTCTATTCCATTGTTCACATAGGGCAGTGAGGAGCATTTTGTGTGATATTCACTGGCACAGGAACGGAGCAATATGGGGACAACCCGTTGCCGTGAAGTTGGAACCGCAACTAACCAACTAACTAACATATATTTAGTTTTTTCAAAGATATCGGCTAAATAACTCACAAGTGCCTTACCATCGACCATTAACAGATTTTTCATTTCAGGTTTGTTGCTTAAAAAATCACTAAGAGTATCAAACAGTTCCATCAATTTTTTCAAGCAGTTCCCTTTTGAGAGCCATCTTACTTCAGTGTGAAGTCTCACATGGTCTTCATTTTGTTCTTCACAAAATATAACTTGAAGAGGCGTTCACACTTGGCACTAGCTGTAATAGCATTGATGCTGAGCATTACTGAGAAACACTGCAGAAACTGAGATCTTGGCACTAAGCATTTCGCGCCATTCTGAACAAATAGCGCAAAAAGCTTAGTGCCGGCCCAGTATAACCAGTAGTTCAACTCTTAACGTCTAACAATGAGTTGAGTTAAGAACCAAATCACTGCACTCAGGACATTCCCATACATGTTCAGTCCCCTCGTTCAACAGCCAGTGAAGAGTCATACTACTAATCGTTCTCACCGCTATCTGATTAAAAGTTCTCCTGGTCTTCCCTCTCAGATTTGAAATTCTTCCAGAACCCCTGCCGATCTCCCGCAATCTCATTCTTTCCACATATGGGTTCTCAATCTGTTCCTCCGCCTACTTAATCTGGTCCCACAAGCGCATGGCCACCTCCCCCTTGTCCATAGGCAAGATACCACCAAGAGGTGCATTCCCTGCTAGCCTATCAGCCTGTTCATTCCCCCATACACCCGCATGGCCAGGGCAAAATATCCATACAATTCTCACAATCTGTGACATCTGAAGCGACGAGAGCCATTCCACACGAAACATTCCTTTCTCCACCTTGCTAAGCATATTCTTTGAATCTGTAATGAACACAACGTGTGTTGCAGTAGTCTTCTCTAGCCACCGGAATGCCGCTGTTACTGTCTCCACCTCCATTCTCATGCTGGAGGTCGTAGTCTAAATGAAACAGTGAAATCACGGCTACTAACATCGCGGACAGAAGTTACTTATACTGGACGTTTACCCAGCTCGAGTAGCTACTGAGAGTCGCCATACGGTTAACGTAAACTCTGGACGAGTGCATTTTCGAATTGCCCCCCCCCTGTGGAGCGTGAGCCCTACGTTGGGAAATACTGCTGTAGATGCTATTAAAGCTGTATGTGTCATTCTACAGTAGGGAACTATATTTCATAAATTCCATGTCGATTACCAATCACCCACGTTGCATAATTACCATGTCGTCTCGTAAAGTAGTTTTTAGGAGAATAAAGTATGTTCAATTTGAAATTAAATGTTATTTTCTCTACAATAAAGGTAAGCCCATGGTGGTTTGTGAGCTTGCCAACCAGGGCAACTGTACGAGTTCAAACCCCAATATAGGCAAGATTTCTTTTTGCAACCACTACGGCTTGGGGTTGACCCGGAATCGTGAAATTTGGCTAGAACAATTTTCAGTATGTTCTGAGAAGGAAAGGCGAAGAGGAATGGTACTAACCACCACACCTCATATAGTGCAGCCTATAATATGTCAGATCTTAACACTGCACACTCCAAAATTTAATACCAGCACCAAAAACAGGAAATGCATAGGGTAATTCTGATATATAAATAGTTGGATCATAATCATCAAGTGCCATGCCGGCTGGCTTAGACGTTCATGACTCTTCAGATCACGGTCTTTGGTTTTCTGGATCAACTTCGCTGTTGATATACCTCCGTGCCACCATCTCAATCCATCCAGCATCATTTTTCTTGGCCTACCTCTGCCTCTCCTCCTCTCGATCTTTCCAGTTGTCACGATATTCTCTAATGCCGCTCTTCTCATCACATGACCAAAAAAAAAGCTGTTTGCCTCTTTCTTATTGTTGTATATAATGTTCTAGTTTCATTAGCCTCTTTCAGGCAAACGTTGTTAGTTACTTAGGTAGTCCAATGAATTCGCAACATTCGTCTCAGGATCCCCATTTCTGTTGCTTCCAATCTCTAATTTTTTCATTTACATTCCAAGATTCACAGCCATACAGCAACACAGTTTCTATAAAGCAATTCAACTCTCTTTTTCTTACATTCAATGATAGCGACTTATTGCGTAAGATAGTCTTCATTTTCTTAAATGCAGCCTTTGCTTGCCCTATTCTGCTCTTAACCTCTGTTGTGCATCTTCCATCTGATGTTATAAATGCCCCTAGAAATTTTAAACTATCCACTAGTTGAAGAATTTTCCCTTCTATCTCTATTTCACATTTGGGTGTCACCTTTTCATTTGGTATCACCGTTGTTACTATTTTCTTAAAGGAGATGATGGCATATGAGGTTACGACCTCCAGCATGAAAATGGAGGTGGAAGCAGTCACAGTGGCATTCCGTTGGTTAGAGGAGACCACTGCAACACACATTGTCTTCATCGCGGACTCAAGGAATATGCTTAGTAAAGTGGAGAAAGGAACGTTTCATGTGGAATGGCTCACCTCGCTTCAGATGTTACAGATTGTAAGAATTGTATTGATTTTTTGCCAAGGCCATGCGGGGAGTGCGGGGGAATGAACATGCTGATAGGCTGGCAGGGAGTGCACCTCTTGGTGGTCGATTACCTATGGAGAATGGAGAGGTGGTCGTGCACCTGTGGGACCAGGTGAAGAAGATGGAGGAACAGACTGAGAACCCTTATGTGGAAAGAATAAGATTATGGGGGATCGGTAGGGGTTCTGGAAGAATCTCAAAACTGAGAGGGAAGACCAGGAGAAGCTTTCAATCAGATAGCGGTGTGCCAATAGGTAATTTCTCCCATTGACTGATAAACAACTCGTTACGCTTTGAACAATGTGACGAATGATTAAGCGACTTCAAAATGAAAACAATACTCACTCTTTTATTTCGAGTCGAGCGGAACAAATAATAGCGTACAGTTATCGGGTGTTATAAACTGCCCCCGAGATGTAGGAGCGACGTTTAATTAATAAATGTTTCACACGAAACTCCCTGCCTTGCCCCAATGTCCTCCTTGAGGTGCAAACCTGCCATTTCACCGTTCAGAGTTGTAGCGCGTCTAGGTTTTCGAGTCCTGTCTTAAGTATCCATTTGCCAATCGATCTTTCCTCCTGAATTCTATTCGCCTAAGCTCGGAATCAGTCGCATACAGCGCTTCACACACGGCTCTCTGGAAGACACGTCCTTTTCCTTTTGAATCACGCACAGAGAAAAATCCTTTGTTGTTCTGTGACACTATATTCGTTTCTAATGGTATCTTCCTTTCCTATTTGTCCATTTTTGTGCAGAACTGGGAAAATCCCATTCATGACTTTTGTGGAGTGTACCGTCATATGGCATAATGCCCCCTCCTAGATAAAAAAAAATGTGTTAATTTTTTTTCCCTATGGATATATGTAGTACTTTGCAAATATATGCATTAACCTTTAACAACGAAACCTGGAAAATTCCTAGTCTCCCCCTTTATCTACTCTCAAAAAAAAAATAATACTGTCATATGACGGGCACGCCCACCTGTCTAATACCCCATTAGACATCGTGTGGCTGATCATGGTAGATCATACCAACTAATAACCATATTAGTCCCTACCTTGTCTTAATAGACTCACTCTTGGTAATACCATAAGTTTTGGACGAGAGTACTAATGGGTTTCCCAGTATTCCATGTTGGTCGTTGTTGTTGTTCCTCTATATAATCCATGTATATTTATATGTTGGTAGGGTAAACGTAACTATCCATGTATTGCGAGACTTTATGGAGCCATTTGCTATGTATGACTGTCCAATACGTGTGTGTATATCTTTAAACCATCAGCCAATTTTGTAGATGTTAATGGATCGATTGGCAAAATAGTTCGTTCTCCCAAAATTAATTCAGCTAAAAACCACTCACTCCATCACAATGAACAATTGAATAATAATTATCAATATACATATTCTAAAGTACTGACTTATCTACGTAACTTATTAATATAACAAATTAACTCAAACTAATTAACTAAGTAATTGTTCAATTGGAATTAACCAATAAAATTACACAACACAATCTACAAATACTTGACCGCAGTTTTCCACATAAAATAATGACGGTCAAACATCCATCCAATGTGCAGGACATATTATTGACCATTGCATCCGTGTATATGTCTCTGTCAATAAATGTAAATTAACCACACATGTATCTATTTGATTATACTATGTATTACTAACAGTATTAATTTAAAGTCACCGATTGTATCAACATTGTCTATTAGGTGCTATTTGATTGACTTTTTTTTTTTAAAATTTCCTAACAATTTATGAACAGAACAGATACAATAAACTATAACTGAATAAATTATAATATATATTAGTCTTACTATATACTACAATCGACTTAGAATGTCTCATATAATATGATTGTCTGATTAAAATCTTGCAGACATAGAGTTGTGAAGAATCCTATATAAATTTAGTAATGTTCTCTATTATAGACATAATTATCAAAGAATAGAGAATCAAACTATTTTTAAGATGAATTATAGAACTATTAGATAGTGTGAACAATTCTGACAAGTGATATCTGGCATAACCAAGTAATCAGACCTAAGACCCTAATGTGTCTGTAGTGTATTATGTGTTGATATGAACCTAACACTTTCATCCCATTTTATTTTTCTTTATTTATTTCTTTCATTCTTCTTCTTCGTTCATCCGGAGTTTTTTTTTCCGGATGTGATTGCGTTGTGCCTGTTTACAGCAGAGCTGCGTTCTTGCGCCGTTAGGCCGACACATCCGACTTCTGCGGGCATTTGTTGACCGGGTTAACCTTCCCGGGGGTTTCTTAGGACGTTTGACTCTCACTGTTGTGGTGTTATCCCCCATCCCAGCTGGTCCATATAGAACAGCAAAAGATCCTGGTCAGCCCCCAAGGGAAGGCAGGGGCAGATCATGGGCATTCCCCGCCATCCAAGGAGGCTTCCATAATTGCAGAGCCGATACATAGCGCTCTGGTACTGGGTTCACCCAAGGAATCGTCACGTCCTGCACATGGCTGCTTAGCCTCACTTCCGTATATTGGGCCTTCCGTTCACCATAGGCTGTTCTTCCGGAAACCAGAAGTTGGGCGCT
>JACEFZ010021174.1:0-21223 GCA_014155875.1 Cepaea nemoralis | reverse complement strand
TTTTTTGGAAATGCGAAATTGTGTATACTATTACAAATTCCGAAAAAAGAACAGTGCATGCATTGGGTTTGAGTAAACGGTAATTTCGTCGATGGGTGCAAGAATCTGGAATTAAACCACCACGCAATAACCAAACGGTAGGTAGAAAGATTATTGTAGACAGCTTTGACAAAGATGTCAAAGGCGAGGTATTATAAAAATGATTTTAAAAGTCGCTTAAAATTCGACAGGGTCGACTTCATTGCACCAGGTTCTATCCCATATGGCTAGGTCTCTTTCCGCAGCGCGGAAAGCACCGCACAAAGCACGAACTCCGCAGCTCTAGCGACGACCCACCAAAAAATTTAACTCGTGAACCGAAGGATGCGCCCCGGAATCGAACCCACGACCTTTGGAACCCGAGTCAAAACGCTTGACCACTTCACCACGGAGACTCCTAAAATTATAAAAAATTGGATTTTATATCCAGGATTATCAGACATGATAAAAATGCTGGATGCCAAGGATACAGTGACTGTAAGAAAACTTAGGGTTTGGTTGAGAAAGAACAATAACATAGAGATATCCAAAACAACTTTGTGGATAATTATAAGGACATTATCTTCACTTTTTGAAAGTACAAGGGCGGTAGAAATATTCTTTGCGAGCAACCGCATTTAGGAGCCTTGAGAAGCAGATACCTACGTGAAATAATGGAAATGCGCAAAGAAAATTATGACATAGTGTATTTGAATGAGACGTGGATCAATGCGCACCACGCAAGTGAAAAGAAATGGCAATCAATGGATGGAAAGATAAAGCGTTATGTGCCCAGTAGTAAATGACAGCGTTTGGTCATAGCCTATGCTGGTAGTACTCATAATGGCTTACTACAGAATGCTGGGCTTGTGTTCGTATCAAAGCATACAGACAATAGGGATTATCATAATGAGATGAATGGTAATGTATTTAGAGATTGGCTCGAGAATACAGTACTTCCATCCCTTGATAGACCGTCTTGTCTAATCATGGACAATGCATCATATCACAATGTTGTTGCCCAGAAGACAAAATTACCTACGGCATCGAGCACAAATGAAGCAATAAAGATATGGCTCCGAAGGGAAAATATTCAATTTCTAGAAACATATGAAGATTGCCATAAAGTCCAACCTGCCATACAGGGAGGCCAGGAGGCAGTACGAGGTCACCAACCGACTTACCAAGAATGATAAAACGCAACTGGAATGCCAACTGAAGGACCTGAGAACTCAGTTGCAAAAGCCTGGAAGAAAAGACTGACAAGACGCAAGAAACCCAGATAACGGCCGTCCAGCGCACCTTGGTCGAACTGAAGCAAGTTCAGCAGAAGATAGAACAGGATGTCGCTCGAATGGCCGCAATAAAAGCTGACACTGACAAAACTCTGTTAAATATACAAGAGGAGAGAGCAAAGACAGAAGAAACGCTAAAACTAATTCAAGAAGAAAGAGAACAGCTAGAACTGCTAAAAACAGAGAAAGAACAAGAAATTGCAAAGACCCAGATAGAAGAAGTAACATCAGACGAAGAAACTTCAATTGAACTGGATGAAAACGGCTATCCAGATCAAGAGCAATTCTGCCCGGCGATTGAAAATCGCTCCCCACCAAGATCGAGCTACAGAGACGACACCCAAAGACAAATCAGAAGATTCGACAACATCCCAAGACGTGGAAGGAGGAGAAACAACAGGTGGAACCAAGAATGGTAGAGCTCCCTGAATGAAACAGCACCATACGACGGGGTGGGTACACAATGACTCCAGGCCTCAACAACTGCGTGACTCTGACCAGACATGTAAAACCTCATCAAGACAGTGTAACAGTAAGGGAGTACTGGGGTATTATTAGAATCTAGTGGGAAACAGATACAGCACGATTGAGCATCGAGAGTGAAAAAGGGGGGGGGGGGGAGATGCTCAATCGTGACGTATTGGGTTGGCAAGGGCAGTTGAGATCCGGCCTTTGACTTGAGTGGAAGTTAACATCAGACCTTTGTCATCATGTACAAATAAACTTTATACTATCAACTGAAACCACGTCTTGCGAGTCTCTGTAAGGCTGTTACAGAGCTCGAAATGGTGCCGTGACCAGGATACTGGATTTGGCCGTCGCCGACGCAATCCGAAGTACTAGGAAACCTTCAAAGGATCCAGACCAGACTGCCTAAAAAAGGTATTTAGAACAGACGTTTTCTCGAGTCAGTTTTAAAAGGAGCTACTGTCTGTTCGAGGTTTTTATCAAAGTCGGGAACCGCTTGTTATTGTTCCATGCTCCGGTCAATTAACTCCTAGAAACAGTTTCGGCACGTGGTGGAACAACCAGTGAAGTGATGGCCAGTAAAATTCAGTAATCTGCAAAAACAGAGGCTTGATATAGCCGTTGCTTTCCATAGTACAACTCAAGAGGCTTACCATAGCCGTTGTCTGAAGTTTGGCGTTATCAAAGGGCTTACCATAGCCGTTGTCTGAAGTTTAGCGTTATCAAAGGGCTTACCATAGCCGTTGTCTGAAGTTTAGCGTTATCAAAGGGCTTACCATAGCCGTTGTCTGAAGTTTAGCGTTATCAAAAGGCTTACCATAGCCGTTGTCTGAAGTTTAGCGTTATCAAAGGGCTTACCATAGCCGTTGTCTGAAGTTTGGCGTTATCAAAGGGTTTACCATAGCCGTTGTCTGAACTTTGGCGTTATCAAAGGGCTTACCATAGCCGTTGTCTGAAGTTTGGCGTTATCAAAGGGCTTACCATAGCCGTTGTCTGAAGTTTGGCGTTATCAAAGGGCTTACCATAGCCGTTGTCTGAAGTTTGGCGTTATCAAAGGGCTTACCATAGCCGTTATCTGAACTTTGGCGTTATCAAAGGGCTTGTCATGGCCGTTGTCTGAACTTCAGCGTTATCAAGGGGCTGGTCATAGCCGTTGTCTAAACTCTAGCGTTTCAAAAAGGGCTTACCATAGCCTGAGTTTTGCTAATTTCAAATCGCCAGCCACCTACGTTGTCGCTATCTCAAGACGTCGATGATGTACCCCACCCGGGGTGAAAACAAAGGCTAGAAATCTCAGATGGGACCCAACCAGGGGTTGAAGATTATCCCGGCATCCCTAGAGAAGTGACGAAATTACCTGGGGGAAGAGACAGACTACCTGAACTCTGCCACCTGAACTCCGCGACTGATTTTCAGCTGAAACAGGCTCCTGGTGATCGAACGAAATCTGACGCCGAGTGGAAGAAAGTACGTGCTTGAGTCAGGAAACAAAATCAAGGTGAAGTTGTGTGGTTCTCGAACCTAGAAACTAACTGTAGTTTTACAAAACAAGTGAGTGTATTCCTTAAATTAAGAAGTTGAAATTGTGTGGTTCTCAAACCTAGAAACTAACTGTAGTTTTACAAAACAAGTGAGTGTATTCCTTAAATTAAGAAGTTGAAATTGTGTGGTTCTTTGCTTGCTTTGTTTCAGTATTTTTTCAGCATGGCGGAACAGGACACCTTAGCACAGGTTTTGACAGGCGTGGGAACAGCAGTAGGCCGACTTAATATGGTTATTAAACAACAAGGGATGGCAACAGAAATTGTGAAGTTCTTTGCTTGCTTTGTTTAAATATATTTCAGCGTGGCGGAACAGGACACCTTAGCACAGGTTTAGCTCTGTTTAGGAATATTTCAGCAGGGCAGATTCGTCACGACACAGTTGAGAATTATTTCGGCTGAGATAGCATAAAGAGTAAAAATGTACCTGAACAGAGACTTAGGACGCGTGACTGCATGGTTAGGAGAATTAAAGGTGGCAGTCAGCGAAGTAGAATGTTTCGTACACTGGTTACAGAGTAATGTAAGAGGAGGTAATGAGATAAAAAGGAACAACAAGAATAGCCGAGGACAGCCACTAGTTAATGAAAATAGAGGGCAGTATAGAAGCATTTATGTAAGTCCAAAGATGACTAGGGTTAGGAGCTGGTATAATGATCAGAGATACAGAAATGGGCATGAGAGAGACTGTTCTAGGAATTGGCCATCCTATACAGTAAGCGCTAGAAAAAAACGTGACGAATGGTTCGAAAAAAGACAAAGACAATATCTAAACTCAGGTGTTAGAGACAAAGTTGAACCTGTAAATAAAATACAGACTAATCCTAAAATGGTTGCGAAAGTGACTAGTGGACAGGAAAAGAAGACGACGGTATTAGTAAAGAAAAGAAATAGAGAGACACAGACGCAAGCAGGTAATACGATAGAAAGTAGTACGCAGACTCAGGTACAATCAGTCAGCAAGATAACAAAGGGAAGTCGAACTGACTTAATAGAAACTCAGTCAAAACCAACTCATTTGACTAAGAGAGACAAAGTTGAAGGTAAGAAGGATAGACATACGAAAACCAAGGACGAAAGAAAGCCAACGAAGAAAAGTATTAAGGAAAGAAATAGTATGGTTGTAAATAGAGGTAGTGCCATGTCAAGTTCTTCATCTATAGACAGGAAACTAATTCCCAAATGGTGTAGGAATATTAGCTGTCAGAGTTCAAGTTACGGAGAAGATATTCCTACAGCCGAATATTATAGTGATGCTGAAACAGATATTATTACTGATGATTCAGAGAATGAGAGAGCTGCACTACAAGCAGATCCTGAATCGAAGCGTGATGTTCCCTCATACGGAGTAGTGACTGGTGGACAGACGGACAGAGTTTTGGTTAGTGACTATGTAGAACTAGATACTGGATTATATGACAAGAAAGTAGGGAAGGCTAAGGGACGAAGACCGAGAAAGAGAAAGAAAGTCAGACGTTTTAAAGACGACTATAGGAATAGAGCCGACGTGTTTGCAGTAAACTATAATGAGTCTGATGAAGGAACTATTATTAGTGTGTCATCTGAAGACGAGATGGGAAGGTATAAACGTTACATAAGGTACACAGAAAACAGTGAACAGACTGACACAAATAAAGGAAATAGAAAGAACTCATTTAAGAAGAAGAATAGTGGTAGACAGGTAGCGGGAATTTATTCAACGACAGAAAGTGACTTAAGTAAAATAGAAGACCTTAGGACCTTAAGACCTGAGTACTTTAACAGGTTGACAACAGATAGTGAAGATGACATTATAAGCGAAAGACGGGTTAATGTAAACATGAATTGGATCCATGTTTGACTAGACACTGTGGATAACAGTACAATAATAAAGGGGTGTTAGGGTGTAAATGAGAAATGAACATAGGGGAGACATAGTGACATGGGGTGTTTGTGGGTCCGTAATAAAGGGACTGAGATAAAGTTGATTGCAAGCAGTCACAGACATGAGTGGTTATTTTTGCTACTGGGGCTTACGGCTTGAATTATGAATTGAGAGGTAGAAGATTTTAGAGAGGCATTAGGTTACATGGCCTGGGCAGGATGTAAATGTTTATCCCTTTGGGTGTGTTAAGCTTCAGAGATAGAATAATAAGTGGGTTGCTAGAGTAGTGGTCAGATTACGATGTTGTGGGGAGATTTCATGATTACTAGGTTGCTGTTGATAACGGCATAAGAGAAGGAGAAATGGACATTAAGAGAGGTTCTGAGTGAGATATAATTATGTGAGGTGAGGTGCATAATGTTAGAAGAGGTCTTAAGGGATAATAGACCTTTATAATTGTGTCTTTGGGATGTGTTTTGTGGTTAACATTACAATATGAGGTTGAGGTAAAGTAGTAGTGTCTGTAATATATAGACAATTGGATGTGGATAATGTTTTAGATGCTGTAGATAGCAGCGTAGACGTTTACCATAATGAGTGGTAAAGGTGTGTGATGTAGTTTTAGACTTTATTACATAAAGTCTCAAATGACATAGGAGGGTAAAGGAGTATGGTTTGGAAAAGGGGGTGTGTGATGTAGCTGAGTGTGGTTTTTTGTGTGGAAGAGTTCTACTGCTTCTTTTAAATACCGGTGGCCACCGATTCTTTGTCTTCCTATCGTGTGAAAGTAATTTCAAGTTAGTTGAAAGTGGGGGATTAGTAGCGTTGGTGATAAAAATAAGGAGTTGGTGTTAGCGTTTGAAATTTTAAGCAGGTTACTTATGAAGGGTATTTAAGAAGACGTGTTATGATGTTATGATGTTGATATTGAATTGTTATTAAAGATATGTAAATATGTTATGGTTGGTTGAAGGGCCAGAAACGAAGAAGAAGGGGGTTGACTATATAGCAGGGGAAAAAGTTAAAGAAATTGAATATTCATTTTAGTTAGAGTTGGTTTTAGGGAAGATTAGAGGAACTGTGAGAAGTAAGGAAAAAGAGGGAATAGAGTATGGGGATTAGGAGTAAAGAGTTTTCCTTTATAAGGAAAATTCTTTATTCAACATGGGGAGGTGTAACAGTAAGGGAGTACTGGGGTATTATTAGAATCTAGTGGGAAACAGATACAGCACGATTGAGCATCGAGAGTGAAAGGGGGGGGGGGGAGATGCTCAATCGTGACGTATTGGGTTGGCAAGGGCAGTTGAGATCCGGCCTTTGACTTGAGTGGAAGTTAACATCAGACCTTTGTCATCATGTACAAATAAACTTTATACTATCAACTGAAACCACGTCTTGCGAGTCTCTGTAAGGCTGTTACAACAGGAACGAACACAATCAACACATCAGAAGCCGGGAAGCTGATAACAAGCAGCCCAAAATACGAAGTAGAAACTCCAAGCAACACCATAGACACCCTACATAGCCATGTCGAAAAACGAAGGCTAAAAGGGGGGTATTTGTACCGAATAATGGAATGGAATGGACTCGGGCTCTGAAGGTTGATGTTCGATTCCGGGCTCCGTCCTTCATTTCACGAGTGCATTTTTTCGGAGACTTCCGAGGGTCGTCGCTGAAGCTACGGAGCTCGTGCTTTGTGCGACGCTTTCCGCGCTGCGGAAAGAAACTGAGCCATATGGGATAAAAACCCGGTGCAATGCAGCCGACCCTGTCGACTTTTAAGCTAGTTCTTTCATTGCACCCACTCCCATACGAATCCGGATACGCCTTGTGTGTCACCTGAATTGGCGGTGCGTCCATTACTGTAAACACATATTTGTTAGCGAGAAATCACTAGTTTTTCAGCAAAACATCAAAGAATTGTCGCCGCTTTCGATGATTTAAGTTGCTTTTGGACCTATCAAAGACATATTCCTTGGGTGGGGGTAAATATAAGACGGCAGGAAAAATTTCATAACGATGCAACAGACAGTTTTCAAAATAATTGATCGTGAATGACGGCATTCGTTTGCGGACATACTAGTAGCAACGCTGGTCGTATTCTGGTATGAACCTAAGACCCATCCACGTCAATGTGGATTGGATCCAAATTGATGTGGATGGGCCTTAGGTTCATACCAGAATACGATCAGCGTTGCCTGTAGTGGGTTGTGCTCAATATTTAAATCTCAAATAGCGAAACAACCAAATAAATCAACACGTAGTATTGTTTGGCGCTCACAGAGGGAGAAGAAAGAATTAGAGACTAGAGGACGCACTAGACAACATAAAACGCAATCTAGCAGTCATTTCATCCCACATACGTTCTCATGAAGACCACACATGGGACATTCGGCTTGTCACCCGTTAAATAAAAAATAACGCCCTGGTGGTTTAAAGTGAGGGAATTTAGCTCGGTTAGGGCAAGTAAAAATAGCTATAATTATTGTTACAATTACTTGCAGATTAATGTCCACGATGGTAAGTTAATTCATTTTCATTGCGATTGCTTTAAAGTCCAAATGCTTGCCAATTATCGTATAGTTATATTATAATGTATGTTAGATTTTACGAAGATTGTGAGAAAACGGTTTCTATATTGATACACTTTTGTGCAGATTCACGATTATAGTGATACATATTTTTATTGTTTGATTTCAGGTACATAGAGTGGTAAATAATGTTGTGCTTGATTTCAGTTTACGTAGAGCAGGGGTTGGCAAACTTGTTATACGTAGAGCCACAATGACAAATGTAAAGCTATTGGGGAGCCGGATATAAATTATGTCCTCTTTGTTTACAGCAACCTATCATAGTAAGTAATTATGAATTACTAGCTGACCCGGCCCGGCTTCGCCCAGACTCTGGTGGGGAGCATCTCATTTAATTCATATAAGTAGACATATAAGCTCCCGTTCCCGACTATCTGTCTGTCTGTCGGTCTGTCTGTCTGTCTGTCTGTCTGACTGTCTGTCTGTCTGTCTGTCTGTCTGTCTGTCTGTCCGTCTGACCCGACCCGTCTTCGCCCAGACCCTGATGGGGAGCATCTCATTTAATTCATATAAGTAGTCATATAAGTTCCCCTTCCCGTCTGTCTGTCTGTCTGCCTGCCTGTCTGTCTGTCTGTCTGTCTGACCCGGCCCGGCTTCGCCCAGCCCCTGGTGGGGAGCATCTCATTTAATTCATATAAGTAGTCATATAAGTTCCCGTTCCCGACTATCTACTGTCTGTCTGTCTGTCTGTCTGTCTATTATTAGAAAGAGCACTTGAACGATCTTTACATCTTCTCCCAACAATTAACTTGGGTAAATGGAGCGTCTTATTTAATTCATATTCGACCCCTGCTCCCGTTCCCGTACCCAAAAAGGACGACCCGGCCCGGCTTCGCCCATTCCCTGGTGGGGAGCATATCATTTAATTTATATTCTGCGGAGGGAGGAGGAGGAGGGTGCAGGAGGGAGGAGGAGGAGACAGGAGTAGGAGGGAGGAGGAGGGAGGAGGGCAAGGGAGGAGGAGGAACGAACGAACGAACGAACGAACAAACAGACTTTATTTTCAAAGGGTAACAAATTGGGCACGCAGGCCCGTCTTACATTCGGCCCTTCCAATCACTCATCTTTCTTTCATCAACAGTGCATAGGAAAAAAACATTGTCACGTGAATTTTGTAAACATAAACAATGCATATTACTATGTTATGAGACACATCCACCACCCACCCACACATCACCCATTCACTCCAACTCCCCCACCCAACCACACACACATACAATACATTCCCCCACCCATCCACCACATCCCTACACCTACACATCTCCCCGCCCACACACACCTCTCACCCACCACACATCCCATCCACCCACACCCCAAGCACACATACATTCAATAACCCACACATCCCCCACTTACACACATCTCCCCACCCACTCACATATCCTCTACCCATCCCATTTCCCACCAACAATCACTCATCCAATATCCTCCTCCACCCACACACCTCCAACCACTCAACCAAACACATATTCCTCAGCCACACACACATCTCCCCGTCAACTCACATATTCCGCACCTACCCACACACAAATTCCGCACTCAGCCACATAATCTCCCATCTCCCCCAGCCCACTCACAGATCCCGAGCCCACACCTGCAAACACCCCCCACCATCTCCTAACCTGCACACACTCACCCACCCACATATCCTCTACCCACCCACACATCCTCTACCCACCCATCCCCCAACCAATAGCCCTTAACCACTCACCCTTACTCATATACAATCACCCACCCACACATCCTCTACCCAACCACACATCCTCCACCCAACCACACATCCTCCATCCACCCATTCCCCCAGCCACACATCCCTTAACCACACACCCCTACCCATACACACACACACATCATCACCCACGCACAATCTCCCCACCCATACAAACATCCCTCACACACATCCCCACCCACCAACACATTCCCCATTCACAAACACACACCTCCCATCCACGCACACACAACCCATACATTCATCCCCTCACACATCCCTAGACACACATACTTATCCCTCAACCACTAACACCCACACATCCCTTACCCACTCATCAACACATACATCTCCTATCTACCCACCCACACTCACACATCCTAACCACCCATCCCGAGGAGGTAGGAGGAGGAGGAGGTAGGAGGAGGGAGGAGGAGGAAGAGGGAGGAGGAAGAAGGAGGAGGGAGGCAGAGGCGGAGAGAGGAGGAGGATGGAGGAGGAGGAGGAAGAGCGAGGAGGAGGAAGGAGGGGAGGAGGTGGGAGGAAAAGGGGGGGAAGATGGAGGAGGGAGGAGGAGGGAGGAGGAAGAGGGAGGAGGAGGGAGAAGGAGGAGGAAGAGGGAGGAGGAGGAGGGAGGAGGAGGGAGGAGGAGGGAGAGGGATGAGGAGGAGGGAGAAAGAGGGAGGAGGAGGAGAGAGGAGGAGAAGGGAGGAGGCGGAGGGAGAAGGAGAAATGAGGAGGAGGGAGGAGAAAGAGGGAGAAGAAGGAGAAGAAGGATGAGGGAGGAGGAGGAGGGAGGATGAGGAGGGGGAGGAGGAGGGAGGTGGAGGGAGAAGGAGGAGGGAGGAGGAGAAGGGAGGAGGGAGGAGGAAAAGGGAGGAGGAGGAGAGAGGAGAGAGGAGGAGGGAGAGAGGAGCAGGAGGGGAGGAGGAGGAGAGGGATGAGGAGGAGGGGGATGAGGAGGAGGGGGAGAAGAGGAGGAAGAGGGATGAGGGGGAGGAGACAGGAGTAGGTGAGGAGGAGGAGGAGAAGGGGGAGGAGGAGAGAGGAGGAGGCGGCGGAGGAGGAGGGAGGATGAGGGATTAGGAGTAGGAGGAGGGAGGAGGAGGAGAGCAAGGAGGAGGGGGAGGAGGTAGGAGGAGGGAGGAAGAGGGAGGAGGATGGAGGAGGAGGAAGAGGGAGGAGGAGGAGGATGGAGGAGGAGGAAGAGGGGGAGTAGGAGGGTAGGAGGAGGAGGAGGAGGAGGGGAGAGGAGCAGGAGCAGGAAGAGGAGAATTATAACGCATATGCCTGTAGATAACTGTAGCGTAAAGGTCCACCTATTTGAGGAATATGCAACAATTTTACATATATAGCAATGCTATTAGAAGTTATGTCCCCTCGCTATATATACATTATAATTTAAATTAAATATTAAATAATATTAAGTAAATAACTGTTTGTACTCTAAAAATAAACATCACAGTTGGCAGCACGGGAATGAGAGGAAGATGTGTAGAAAATTTCATCTCAATCGGATTGACCGTTCGCGAACGCATAAAATACATACAGACATTCTTACAGACATACATTCTATTTTATATATAAGATTTATAGGCTATTAAACAGTTTAAATAACTAATTATTGTAATTTTATTTTACTTATACACTTATACATTATATTTTACAATATAGACAACCACGTTTACTAATTTGTTAACAAAATTGTACAATTTTTTATAATAATAATTTTTTTTTTTTAAATTATCTATCAATGGCTTTACTTTACACACACACCGACTACATTGTCACTACAATTGTTGATTCCTAACGAGATGTATGTAACTACTTGCAATTTGTGACAATATTCTTGAAATTTGGAGCAATTTTGCTTGTAGAAATTCGCATGACAGCATGCAAGTTGCACTCCAACAATAAAGACATATTCTTAAATTTGTTGATCTTCAAGCAAGAAAATGCTTGTTCGCAAATGTATGTTGATCCAAACAGTGATAAATGTTTAGCTGCAAAGTTTTTCAAGTTGGGAAATGATTCTTCGGATAAAGATCCATAGAAATCCAGCAAACCAGCTGACTTGAATTTCTCTTTCAGGTCATGATCTGGTTGTACGTCAACTGTATGTCCTCTGTGGATGTATCAGCTTCTGCACTAAAAAGGGAACTTGACAATATTGTACTGTGGCTCTAGGTTATTTAAATCTTGGAATCTCCAACCAAATTCTTCAGTCAATGCATTTAATTGAGCTTTGTACTTTTCACATAGAAGAAAAGAACAAATTTGATATATTATCTGATCTAGAGATCCTGTTTCAAGATGTAGATGATCAATGGGAAACGATGAAGAATTCAATCAGTTGCGCAGCAGAAAAAACTATTCCAAAAGTAAAGAAAGTGGGCCGTAAGACATGGATGACTGAAGAAATTGTACAACTAATGGAAACAAGAAGACAGAACAAAAATAATCCTGCCAAATATGAAGAAATTCACAGAAAAGTGAGAACCTTATGTAAGGAGGCAAAAGAAACATGGCTTGAGAAAAATTGCAGAGAAATTTAAAAACATCACAACAGTAACAATGCGAAACTAATGCACAAAAGAATTCAGGAGCTTACTAATCAAAGAACACGTACATCAGCAGGCTGCCTAAAGACAAAAGATGGAAGAGTCATAATAGAAAAAGATCAGATCTTACATGAATGGTCAGATTATGTGAAAAACCTTTATGACGATAACAGAGATGAACAGTATGATGTCCAAAATAATAATGAAGGACCAGCAATTTTAAAGATGGAGGTTCAGAATGCGCTTAACCATATGAAATCTGGCAAGACCCCCGGTTCAGACAGCGTCACAACAGAAATGATTAATGCTTTAGAAGAATATGGAATAGATAAAGTTACCAGTCTGCTTAATACAATATATGATACTGGAAATATACCTCAGGAGTTATGTAATTCTGTATTTATTGCAATCCCAAAGAAATCAGGAGCCTTGGAATGTGATCAACATCGAACAATTAGTATAATGAGTCACATCACGAAGATTTTGCTAAGAATTATCATGCAAAGAGTTAGGAGGAAAATACAACCTGAAATAGGAGAAGAACAATGTGGGTTTGTGGAAGGCAAGGGTACAGTAAATGCTGTGTATATACTGAGAAACATAATCGAACGTTCTATAGAAGTAAACAAAGATCTACACCTTTGCTTTATTGACTACACAAAGGCTTTTGATAGAGTGAGACATGTCAACATGATAAGGATGCTTGAAGATCTACAAATTGATGGAAAAGATCTTAGACTTGTAAAAAACATATATTGGAAACAACAAGCTGCCATAAGAGTTGATAATGAAGTAAGCCAATATCAGCCTATTAAAAGGGGTGTGAGACAGGGATGTGTAATGTCTCCAGATCTGTTTTCCCTGTACAGTGAAAGTATTTTCAGAAATATTGAAGATATGGAAGGAATCAACATTGGGGGACGATGCATCAATAACATTAGATATGCAGATGATACAGTCTTGATTGCAGACAATGAACAGGACCTGCAAAATTTAGTAGATGCGATTGTTACACACAGTGAACAACTAGGGTTAGAATTAAATTGTAAAAAGACACAGATTATGGTCGTCACTAGGAAGGACGAAATACCACAATGTAATATACAAGTAAATGGGAATATTCTTCAACAAGTGAGCAGGTACAATTATCTCGGAACAGTAATAACATCTGATGGGAGATGCCTTGAAGAGATTAGAACAAGAATCGCCATGGCAAAAGTAGCCTTTAGCAAGATGAAAAACATATTGACCAATAAAAAGATGTCAATTGAAACGAGAAAAAGAGTGTTGAGATGCTACATTGAACCTGTACTTTTATATGGATGTGAAGCGTGGACAATGAGCAGTCAGGCTGAAAAACATCTGATGGCTGTAGAGATGTGGTTTCTGAGGAAAATGCAAAGAATACCATGGACAGCCAGAAAGACCAATGAACAAGTCCTTCAAGAAACAAATGAAGATCGTAAATTGATTCGAGAAATTAGACGTAGACAGTCAAAATTTTTTGGGCATGTTATGAGAAGAAATGGATTGGAGAATTTGGTGACAACTGGTAAGATCGAGGGGAACAGACCAAGGGGAAGACCTAGAAGCAATTACCTGGATGGTTTGACCATGTGGCATGGTCGAGACAGAAACACAGAGCTGATCCACGACTCTGGTGATCGAGTGAGATGGCAGAACATGACCGCCCACGCTTACCGGCATGGCACATGATGGATGGATGGATATTGTGTGATACATTTTATGATGAGTTAAACAGAGCTTCTATAAAGCATGTGTACGGGTTCAGACTTGAGGGCAAGGACGTTATACACTGACAATTAACTTAGTTTGAAAGACGAATTTTGAAATTTCATATGCATATTTTAGCTGTTATGGACACATGGCAAGTAAGTATATGTTGCTAGTGTGTTTATGTGGATAGTAGGTATATGTGGTTAGTAGGTATATGTGAATAGAAGGTTTATGTGTATTGTAGGTATATGTGGCTAGTAGGTATATGTGAATAGAAGGTTTATGTGGATTGTAGGTATATGTGGATAGTAGGTATATGTGGATTGTAGGTATATGTGGATAGTGGACATATGTAGCAAATCGATATATGCAGCAAGTAGGTATATGTGGATTGTAGGTATATGTGGACAGTAGGTATATATGGATAGTAGGTATATGTGGATAGTAGGTATATGTGGATAGTAGGTATATGTGGATAGTAGGTATATGTAGCTAGTAGGTATATGTAGCTAGTAGGTATATGTGGATAGTAGGTATATGTGGATATTAGGTATATGTGGATAGTAGGTATATGTGGATAGTAGGTATATGTGGAAAGTAGGTATATGTGGAAAGTAGCTATATGTGGATAGTAGGTATATGTGGACAGTAGGTATATGAGGACAGTAGGTATATGTGGATAGTAGGTATATGTGGATAGTAGGTATATGTGGATAGTAGGTATATGTGGATAGTAGGTATACTTGGATAGTAGGTACATGTGGATAGTAGGTATATGTAGCTAGTAGGTATATGTAGCTAGTAGGTATATGTAGCGAGTAGGTATATGTGGATAGAAGGTATGTGTGGATAGTAGGTATATGTGGATAGTAGGTATATGTGGATAGAAGGTATTTGTGGATAGTAGGTATATGTGAATTATAGGTATATGTGGATAGTAGGTATATGTGGATTGTAGGTATACGTGGATAGTGGACATATGTAGCAAATCGATATATGCAGCAAGTAGGTATGTGTGGATTGTAGAAATATGTGGACAGTAGGTATCTGTGGCTAGAAGGTATATGTGGATAGTAGATATATGTGGATAGTAGGTATATGTAGATAGTAGGTATATGTGGATAGTAGGTATATGTGAATAGTAGGTATATGTGGATAGTAGGTATATGTGGGTAGTAGGTATATGTGGGTAGTAGGTATATGTGGATATTAGGTATATGTGTATAGTAGGTATATGTGGATAGTAGGAATATGTGAATAGTAGAAATATGTAGCTAGTAGGTATATGTGGATAGTAGGTATATGTAGCTAGTAGGTATATGTAGTTAGTAGGTATATGTAGCTAGTAGGTATATGTAGCTAGTAGGTATATGCGGATAGTAGGTATAAGTAGCTAGTACGTATATGTGGATAGTAGGTATATGTGGATAGTAGGTATATGTAGCTAGTAGGTATATGTGGATAGTAGGTATATGTGGATAGTAGGTATATGTGGATAGTAGGTATATGTGGCTAGTAGGTATATGTGGATAGTAGGTATATGTAGCTAGTAGGTATATGTACCTAATAGGTATATGTAGCTAGTAGGTATATGTAGCTAGTAGGTATATGTGGATAGTAGGTATATGTGGATATAAGTTGTATGTGGATAGTAGGTATATGTGGACAGTAGGTATATGTGGATAGTAGGTATATGTAGCTAGTAGGTATATGTAGCTAGAAGGTATATGTAGCGAGTAGGTATATGTGGATAGTAGGTATACGTGGATAGTAGGTATATGTGGATAGTAGGTATATGTGGATAGTAGGTATATTTCGACAGTAGGTATATGTGGATAGTTGGTATATGTGGCTAGTAGGTATATGTGGCTAGTAGGTATATGTGGACAGTAGGTATATGTAGCTAGTAGGTATATGTGGACAGTAGGTCCGGCCATTGGCACCAGCTGGACTTCATCATCACACGGAGACAACATCTGAACCATACCCTACCATCAGATTTTTAAATTTGAGTATTTTCTAATGGACGACCACCAAAAGATAGGCCTTGAGAAACCGAATCTAATGGTACCAAGAGTGATGCATGTATGTCAATTAGAAGCGAAGATATGCAACTTGAGTGTCGAGATCATTAACGCAGAAATTGACACAAAAGATCTCTTCTGCACATCCTTTTTTTCGTGTCCGAAACCAAGGTCATAGCAGAAGTTATCAAAACTAGAGTAGTTTGTTTATTTTTAAACGAACATTCCTAGCAACCATACACGAACACCCTAGCAACCATACATCATTGCGATCGGTGTAGCGAAGCCTAACCGCTCATGTCGTCTATTTTAACATATGATGTAACATTATCTAATTAGCATATAAAAATGGCAGCCAATTAGTGGTTATATTAATTAATTACCACGAGCATTCTTAATATTAGCTTTAAACCCTGGTAAGTTGTATCTTGTATTCTGCGGAATTATGCAACGCACGATATGTGTTATATCCTGTTTAGATAGTATGCAATGTTACCTAATTAGCATATAAAAATGGCCGCTAATTAGTAGTTATATTCATTAATTACCACGAGCATTCTTTATATTAGCTTTAAAACCCTGGTAAGTTGTATCTTGTATTCTGCGGAATTATGCAACGCACGATATGTGTTATATCCTGTTTAGATAGTATGCAATGTTACCTAATTAGCATAAAAAATGGCCACTAATTAGTAGTTATATTAATTAATTTCTGTGTTTACGATCACGACACTCAAAGTTGCATATCTTCGCTTCTAATTGACATACATGCAACATCTTGGTACCATTAGATTCGGTTTCTCAAGGCCTATCTTTCGGTGGTGGTCCCATTAGTAAATACTCAAATTTAAAATCTGATGGTTCATGCTAAAATAGATATCTTTATATAATGAGAGGAGGAGCGGCTGGCCGAGAGGCTAGAATGCCGGACTCTCATTCGGGAGGCCTGGGTTCGATCCCTCGGTAAGGTGTCAGATTTTTTTCTGTCGGGGGCAAAAGAAAATCCTAACCTGCACAGTTCGCGGCGACTGCACTAGCCAGGCGGACTTTATTCCTCAGGCTCAAAGACCCTCTCTGCCATACACCGCAAGGTACTATATTGGCAGTAAATGACAGTTTTTATATAATGAGAAATTATATTTTTCTAAAAAAGATTTCTCCTTTATGCAAACATTTAAACATTTGTCATTAATTAAAGAGATTGGCTCACAAGGTAGTAGTTCGAATTGCATGTTTCTGGGAAGGTTAACCCGGTCAACAAATGCCCGCAGAAGTCGGATGTGTCGGCCTAACAGCGCAAGAACGCAGCTCTGCTGTAAACGGGCACAACGCAATCACATACGAAAAAAAACTCCGGATGAACGCAGAAGAAGAAGAAGAAGATTAAGAATTGCACGTTTTAAAAGTGAAAACGCATGCCGACATTTTGGATTTCCAAAGGCAAAGTCAAAGAGGGATTTAATATGTCGGCAAAAATATGTCTTTCCCTGGATCATTTGTCCGCCACAATGGTTTGGACTTTTCCTAACACATCAGGTACAGAACAACTGTCCACAACCAGCAGGCGGGCAATGTATCCTGTACTTTAGGATATCCTCCTTCGAACGCAGATAGATGGGATCTGAGATCATCAGCAGTCCTTGCCATGATAGTCAGTCAAATTCTAAATAAATTTACGTAAAATTAATATTTAATAATTACATGCAATCATATAATAATAGAGATGATATCTTTATATAATGAGAAAGTACATATATTTTTATGAAAAGGATTATTTATTTTTTCCAATCGCAAAGAGAATTTAATCACGTCCGCAAAAATAATTATTAATTCATTAATTTTTTTCTACCAGAAGGTCCCCATATATTTAAATGAAACTTTCCAAATTTATCTTTGCATGCACAATTCAAAAATGCAACTAAAATTAACAAATATCTATGCCTTGTACTAAAAAAAATTTTTGTTGCGTGCCGACAATGTGGATTTACAATAACAAAGAGGAATTTATCATGTCCGCAAACAAACGAATTTTTTTCTACCAGAGGGGCCCAATATTTTTTAATGAAACTTTCCAAATTTATGTATCTTTGCATGCACAATTCGAAAATGCAACTAAAATTAACGAATATCTATGCCTTGTACTAAAAAAAATGTTTATTGCGTGCCGACAATGTGGATTTACAATCACAAAGAGGAATTTATCATGCCCGCGAAACGAATTTTTTTCTACCAGAGGGACCCAATATTTTTAAATGAAACTTTCCAACTTTATGTATCTTTGCATGCAGAATTCGAAAATGCAGCTAAATTTAACGAATATCTATGCCTTGTACTAAAATTATTATAATTATTTATGGTATGCCAAATAGTGAAATTATCTCAAAGACAATTTCAAATCTAACCACCGGCTATTTGCGCAATGATTAGACTGGCCATTTTACCGGAAGCGGAGATGGTAATTCGTTATTGGCACGAGTGATTTAAATATATCCAGTGAGATATACAAAGTGTATGTTAATAGTCAATGATGTAGACACGACGACACCCTTCTGCGCAAGTGCGGAAAAAATGACTTACTGTGATACGGATCATTCTTTGGTTGTTGCAAGGGTTAGACTGAGACCAAGGAGAATCTACACAGCTAAACACAAATCTAGCCCCAGGATTAATATTATTAACACTCATGATCCTGAAAAGTGCTTTCAGTTTCAACAGCAACTTGAAGACGCTTTCACTGATACACCAGAAAATTGTACAGTAAATGAAAAGTGGGGTCAAATTAAGGAAACTCTTTATAAAACTGCCTTAGGGGTTTACGGCACTGTGGATCATAAGAGGCAGGACTGGTTTGCGGCCAACAGCGAGACTCTGCAGCCCTTGATTGATAAGAAGAAGAAAGCTCTCTTAAGAAACAAGGAAAGACCAACGCGTAACACTCTGAGTGAGCTAAGGGAAGCTAGGAAGGATGTGCAAAAGGCTGCCAGGCAGTGTGCAAATGATTATTGGATCAAGTTATGTGAGTCCATTCAAATCGCAAGTGATAAGGGAGACATAAGAAGCATGTATGAAGGAATAAAGAAAGCCTGTGGTCCAGTGATCAAAAGAAGTGCACCATTGAAAACCTTGACTGGAGAAGTCATCACTGATAAGAAACAGCAGATGGACAGATGGGTAGAGCACTATTTGGAGCTTTACTCAAGTGAGACCAAACTAGCGGATGATGCCCTCAACGCCATCGAGGCTCTACCAACTCTTGACCACCTGGACACACTTCCCACCATAACAGAAGTTAAGTGTGCTATAAATGAACTTTCTTATGGCAAGGCTCCAGGTAAGGATGGGATTTCAATAGAGGTTATCAGGAGTGGGCAAGACACACTCACTCTACAGATCCACCGGCTAATAGAGCTGTGCTGGCGAGAAGGACAAGTCCCACAGGATTTCAAAGATTCAAGCATCATAACACTCTACAAGAACAAGGGCGATCGGAGCGACTGCAACAACTATAGGGGTATCTCACTTCTGTGTATTGTTGGAAAAGTATTTGCCAGAATTGTTCTGCGCAGACTTCAAGTCCTAGGAGATCAAGTCTACCCCGAATCACAGTGTGGCTTTCGACAGAACCGGTCTACCACTGATATGATATTCTCATTGCGACAAATGCAAGAAAAATGCCGTGAACAGAATCAACCACTGTTTATTGCCTTCATCGACCTCACAAAGGCATTTGATTTGGTCAGTCGTGAGGGTCTGTTCAAGGCACTAAAGAAGATTGGCTGCCCACCAACTCTTCTGTCCATTGTGGAATCGTTCCACACAGGCATGAAGGGTATAATCAAGTTTGATGGTGCAACTTCTGAAGAATTTGAAATCAAGAGTGGAGTTAAGCAAGGTTGTGTACTAGCTCCCACCCTCTTTGGAATATACTTTTCACTTCTACTGAAATATGCATTTCGTGATCAGGATGGTGGTATATACATTCACTCACGCTCAGATGGCGGCCTCTACAATGCTCAGAGATTGAAGGCTAAGACCAAAATTAGGAGGGTACTGATCAGAGAGTTGCTTTTTGCAGATGATGCTGCAGTTACGACCCACTCTGAGGAAGAATTGCAATGTCTACTATCTGCATTCTCCAATGCTTGTTCTGAATTTGGTTTAACAATTAGCAAAAAGAAGACAGATTATGTCACAAGGTGCACATGGGGTACCATCAATCTTTATTGACGACGCCGAACTAGAGATAGTAGACCATTTTACATATCTAGGATCAGTGGTAAATAGCAAATTATCCCTAGATCAGGAAATCAACATCCGGATTGGTAAGGCAGCAACAACAATGAACAGGTTAAGAAAAAGAGTCTGGGAGAACAGGAAGCTTACTGCCAAAACAAAAGTCCTTGTCTATCAAGCCTGTGTCCTTAGTACTCTTCTCTATGGCAGTGAAACCTGGACAACTTACTCACACCAAGAGAACAATTTAAACAGCTTTCATATGCGGTGTCTGCGAAGAATTCTTGGTATTAAGTGGCAAGACAAAATCACAAATACTGAAGTATTGGAAAGATCAGGTTGTGTGACAGTTTATTCCATGCTCAGTCTTCGTAGACTTAGATGGATAGGACATCTTAGGAGGATGGATGATGGTAGAATACCAAAGGATATCTTTTTTGGTGAATTACAGATGGGTAAGAGATCTCAGGGTCGGCCTCTACTACGATACAAAGATGTGTGTAAGCGGGACATGATTGATACAGGCATTGATAATGCATATTGGGAGCAAGTCGCCGCTGAACGTGTTGCATGGAGGGCAAATATCAGAAATGGAATAAAGTCAAAGGAGAAAATTATTGCAGAAAAGTCACACACCAAGCGTATGAGACGTAAGATGGTGCATGATGGTGGAAATGACCACGTGTTCACGTGCATCCACTGTGAACGGACCTTTACAGCGCAAATTGGCCTTATCAGTCACACTCGCTACCGCCATAATTAAAAGTTATTATGCCTATTTAAAGCACAACCTATCGTCTGTCAAGACGGCAAGGTGCCAATGAGGTATATGTAGCTAGTAGGTATATGCGGCTAGTAGGTATATGTGGACAGTAGGTATATTTGGACAGTAGGTATATGTGGATAGTAGGTATATGTGGCTAGTAGGTATATTTGGCTAGTAGGTATATGTGGACAGTGGACATATGAGGATAGTGGACATATGTAGCTAGTAGGTATATGTAGCTAGTAGGTATATGTGGATAGTAGGTATATGTAGCTCGTAGGTATATGTGGATAGTAGGTATATATGGATAGTAGGTATTTGTAGCTAGTAGGTATATGTGGATAGTAGGTATATGTGGATAGAAGGGGATATGACTTTTTGTCTAGTAGGTATATGTAGCTAGTAGGTTTTTATGTA
>JACEFZ010021173.1:0-32957 GCA_014155875.1 Cepaea nemoralis | reverse complement strand
TTTTAAATTGGGGTTTTATACCTTCTGTTTTCTTATTTTCTTCTTTGATGCATTGAGTAGTATTCTCAGGAATCTCATTTCTATTGTTGTGATTTTTCTTTTTGGTTTGGCATTGGTAACATAGAGTTGGTAGGTAGATTGTGTTGTAAAGTGCTTTCTTAGTAGTTACTGATACATGTTTGTTCTTTAGTATTGGTGCCATTTGTCCAATGAGTTGGTTTGCCTTATTGCATCTATTTTCGATCTCGTCTTCTGATTTGCCATTTGATGATATTATACTTCCTAGGTACTTGAAACTCTTTACTTGTTTCAAGGGATGTTCGTTTAGGTGAATAGTTGTTGTTTTATCTTCTTTAGCTATAGTCAATATCTCTGTTTTTCTTTCTTTCTGATAGTTGTATATAATGTTCTACTTTCATTAGCTTCTTCCAAGCAATCATTGTTAAGTTGCTCTGGCAATCCAAGTTATTTACAACAACCATCTCGGGAATCATATCTTTGCAGCTTCAAACAAAATGGAAGACATTTTATTGAATCCAACTAAATTTTACTTAGATGCACATGTGAGGACAGACATTCAGATAGTAAATTCATCAGTGAGGCAACTGCACAGTTCGTCATTCCACGGGGTTCATAAATCCTCAATTTTATGGCCTTGCTAAATAGCACAAGCCTAGGGTACTACTGAGGCCGATTTAATTTATGCTCAACTCTGTCCAACACAGGATGGTGAAATGATTTGCAGAAACTGCTAAACCAGTGCAACAATCATTCAACCCCTTAATATGAAAAGATTCATTTAAACTGGCCGAACTAATGAATACTATTGCCATAAACTAAAGCACTTCGAGTCAATGGATATTGCCTCATATTTCAGTAGCATTCCCATGGAAGAAACAGTGATTACCATCTGTGATTGCATAAAAGAACGGAAACAAAAGTTAGGCCTAACAACATCTACATTCAAGAAATTACTACTGCTGTGCACTACTAATATAAAATTCATTTTTCTTTAAAACATTGTACTAACAAATTGACAGTGGCCATGAGGAGTCCTCTAGGTCCCATTCTAGTGGACATCTGTCAAGGTCTCACTTATCTCTAAGTAGATAAGGGACGTAATAGAGATAGAGAAGGAACATAGAAACAGGGGATGAATAGGGGAGAGAATAGAAGAGACTCGAACATTCGACAGTGGTAAAACTATGCAGTACGCCCAGCCACAACCCGGCAGAAGCGTGAAGGGTGAAACCCCATGTAACTCACGAAGGGGCAAGCACACTGTGTCCAAACTCACGAGAGTAGAGGGCAGACGGCCACTGGACATGGACGGGAGAGGGTGTAGCTTCTAGAGGGAGACACAGGGACAGAACTTACTTAGATCCTTAAGATATTAACAATAGATATAGTTTGAAATGATGTGTATAGTATTTGAATGTTGTGTATAATGAATGTGTATGTAATACTGTGACTATTGTGCGAGAAGATTATTTCGCCAGATGACAGATATTGTAATAAAGTATAACGATGATAATCGACCTTAGAATTCTGTCGTATCTGTGCTCGCACTATTCTACCTGTCTGAACCCAAGTTTCTCTATGCCTATTTATGACACATTGACACATCTTTATGGTGCACTCAGAAAAACAAAGAGCCTCATATATAAGCGTGGGTGGTCATATTTCACCATCTCACTCGATCACCAGAGTCGTGGAGCAGCTCAATTTCTTGTTTCGACCATGCCACATGGCCATGCCATCCGGTATTTACTTCTATCTTCCCTTTGGTCTCTTCCCCTTGATCTTGCCAGTTGTCACCAAGTTCTCCAGTTTGTTTCTTTTCATAACATGCCCAAAAAATGTTGACTGTCTACGTCTAATTTCTCTAATCAGTTTACGATTTTAATGTGTTTCTTGAAGGACTTGTTCATTGGTTTTTCTATCTGTCCATGGTATTATTTGCATTTTCCTCAGAAACCACATTTCCACAGCCATTAAATGTTTTTCAGCTTGTCTGCTTATTGTTGATGCTTCACATCAACACAAAAGTACAGGTTCTATGTAACACCTCAATAATCTTATCCACATTGCAATTGGCATCTTTTTATTGGTCAGCATGATTTCCATCTTGCAAAATGCTACCCTCGCCATGACAATTCTTGTTCTAATCTCTACAGGCATCTCCCATCAGGTGTTATGACTGTTCTGAGATAATTGTACCTATTCACATGTTTAAGAATATTCTCATTTACCTGTATATTACATTGTGGTATTTTTATTCTTTCTAATGACCATAATCTGTGGTTTCTTACAGTTCAATTCTAACCCTAGTTGTTTAATGTGTGCAACAACCGCATCCTGCTCACTGTCTGCAATCAAGACTGTATCATCTGCATATCTAATGTTGTTGATGTTTCATTCCCCCAATAATGATTCCTTTCATATCTTCTATATTTCTGAAAATATTTTCACTGTACATGGAAAAAAGATCTGGAGACATTACACATCCCTGTCTCACACCTCTCTTAATAGGCTGATATTGACCTACTTCATTATCAATTCTTATGGCAGCTTGTTGTTTCCAATGTATGTTTTTACAAGTCTAAGGTCTTTCCCATCAATTTGTAGATCTTCAAGCATCTATCATGTTGACATCTCTTACTTTATCGAAAGCCTTTGTGTAGTCAATAAAGCAAAGATTTACATCTTTGTTTACTTCTATGGGACGTTCAAATACTGATCTCGGCTTATAAACAGCATTTACTGTACCCTTGCCCTCTACAAACCAACATTCCTTTTCTCCTATTTCAGGCTGTATTTTCTTCCTAATTAATTAATTCTTAGCAAAATCTTCAGATGCGACTCATTATACTAATTGTTCGATGCTGATCACATTCCAAGGCTCATGATTTCTTCAGGATTGCAATAAATACAGAATTACATAACTCATCGAATGTCAGTTGGTCTAAACATGTGGGGCTAGCACCATATACCCAGTACACTTCATTATGTGAGAGCTGGTCCTTGACTTGACTTTCAAAGATGTGATGTTTATGGTTGTTGTGTTCCTCTGTACTCAACACTTGTTAGTCTCTAATGATGGGGTATCACGGTGATCTTGACAGGAACAGCCACAAAGCATGTGCCAAAATATCTCTGGTAGATAACTCAATGAAGATGATGGTGGCCAACTATTTTTGCTTGGCCGGACTTCCCTGCCCTAACAGCCTGTGTAAACCATTTATGTATAGTGTATATACTACATGCTATGTATATACAAATGTGTAAGTGTGCCCATAATTTCAGCCTGTAGATTTACAAATAATGATGACTATGACAACTGATTAGAAGCCCATACAAAATAATATTGACACACTAGTCTATCACATGCATGTTGGCAACTCTTACAGCGACAGCCTGATATACAAACAATGACGACTGAGCTGTCCAGGTTTTCATGAATAAGTGTAACATTTGTTTGCTTTATGTTTGTGTTCTTTTCTAGGTGTTTTTTTTTTTTTTTCAGTCGCTCGCTTTTAACTCAAATGTAGTCCATACACACTATTTATAGAAGTTATGGACTGAATGTGTGTGTGGATTAGCTTTCCCTATTAACAGTGTCCCTCATCATCAGGCAAACCCACTCCGACTTCAGAGGTTCTTGTAATTTACGTCCCCAAATCAAAGACGACAGATCAACATTTTAGTCCAACTGTCCCGTGTAGGGGTTGGGCCGCTTACCTCGGCATCAGCACAACAAATGTTTAAGAAAACACTATTCTTACCCATTCGGCCACGCAGACCTGCCTTTTCTGGTTTAAAATCATAGTTTAGTTTATCATATTTCACAATTCACTGGGTTAACTTGTTTAGCTAATTTCTGTTAACTGGTGATGTAATGTCCCGAGTTGTGTGCTCTTCTGTTGTAAACTAGAAATTGTTATTCTTTATAACAGACATTGATGTAATACACCATTATGAATAATTGTACAATTATTGACATTTGCAAAGTAAACAAATAAAGGTTGTTGATTATGCTTCTTTTTCTTTTGTTCACTGTTGATTATGCTAAAGCAAAGCTGTGTGGCTCTGTGACCAGTGGCTGACTAAACATGTCTTTGGTTCACTTACTGGGGTTGAGGTAATAGTAAAGGACTTTCTTCTTTGAAGTGGTAATAATGACAGACTATATAACTTGTAATGTTATTGATTTGTTGCAGGATAATATTCTTTGAATATTTAAGTTTCATCTGTTGGGGTTTTTAAAACACTGTTCTATTGGAATGTGACTGGCAAGGCTGGTGTAACAGATGTCTCTTGGCAAACTTGTATTTGGTCAGCTTTCTATTACAGCTGTTCTCTTAAATAATATAAGGGGCGTTCATTTGAAATCCGTTCGTGCCGCACCGCGTGTAATTGCGTACGTTGACTATCGGATCTCAGGGCTGAACTGAGTTGCTAATTAATCGCAATATGAAGAGTACATAATTGATAGAAGCCGATGTTTTGCTAAATATTTTCCAAGTTTGGGGAAACTGTTCGCATAGTCGTAGTAATCAAAGTCAGGCATTCAAGGTGACTGCAATTCTTAAACTAGTTCCATAGATGTGGAACATGAAGGTATGATACGTATTAATATTGTCATGATGCATAAACATTATATGTGCTACTGTAGTGATTATGAAGAAGGTTTCTGAATTAAATTTATGAAATTTAAAAAAAAAAAAAAATGATCATGTCATAGTCATATGATAAGTACTGATCAATGAATAAAACAGCTCGTGCTTATCGTCTCATGGTGCATAGGTTCTGTTTCTGACCGTTGAGAAAATGGCCGGGTCGATCCAAAATCCGTCCTAAGAAGCTCAAAGTGCTGTGTTTCAGTTTCTTTCTTTTGAATTATGTCGACCAGTGGACATACATCAAAGAATGCAGGCAGCAAACGGTAACAAATTTGTGTCGAAGAAAACAGTGACAGACTGGGCACGAATAGTTTCGGAAAGGACGTCAGTTCACGACAGATCTTCGGCGGCCGGGTCAAGCGCGTATTGTTGCAACAGAAAAAAACAACCCATTGCCAAAATTGATGCAGCAGTACAGATGAACCATTGTCGAAGCATACGTTCGCTAGCGAAAGAATTTGATGTGTCAATTGGGACAATTCAAAAGGTCGTTCATAAGAAACTGCAGTATCGGAAGGTGTGTTCACAGTGTGTACCACGAATGTTGATCAACCACCAAAAAGAGGAACGCATAGGATGGTGTTTGAACCATTTGCTGGGTTACAGAGTGGAGGGTGGTGCATTTCAAAAGCAGCAGCAAAAGAGAGCATGCAATGGAAGCATTCTGGATCACCAAAAGCCAAACAAATTCAAGTTACAGGTTTCTGCTGGTAAGGTTGTGCTGAGCGCATCTTTGTTTACCATGAAGCGCTATTGTTGGCCGACTTTAAAGAACGTGGTGTCAACATCAACTCTACTCACTACAAAAAGCCATCAAGAATAAACGATTTTGTTGCACGATAATGCTCGTCCGCATGTCGCAAAGATTGTGCAGGAAGCATTAGCAAGGAAGAAGTGGGAAATTATGCAACATCCAGCCTATAGTCCTGATTTGTCACTATGTGATTTTCATTTGTTCGGACCTCTAAAAAAAAGCTCTCAAGGGGCAACGATTTCACACAGATGCAGACGTAATGTACGCGGTAAACTCGTGGTTCAGTGAGCAACCACAATCCTTTTTTGCGGACAGCATTCACCGCCTACCCAAGTAATGGGATGCTTGCCTGAATACCTACGGCGACTTCTTCTGACCAACCCATGGTGCATAATTCATTCAAAATGAATGCTTTGTTTAATACTACCACACCTTCTTGCATGCTTTTGTAATAAAGCCATTGGAACGGGTTTCAAATGAGCGTCCCTAATATATATGTGTGTGTGTGTGTGAGAGAGAGAGAGAGAGAGATGTTTGTAGTGGTGGTTGGTAGCCATGGCAGTGAAGTTGACTAGCATGCTTGCCTGCTGGCCTTATGATCAAGTATTTGAATACACATAAATGCATTTTAAAAAATTGACCTGGGCTCTAAAGTCAACCATCCTAAAACAGGCAGCAGGAAATGTCTTGGGAAGTAAAGGCAGACCACATGATATTGACCACATCACCCATCGAGTGCTGATTGGTCTATAAATTGTGGGGCTAGCACCATAAACTCATTACTCCTCCTGGCATCTGAAAATGTCCTTTACTTTAGTGACTTACTTCTAGTGGCTTTTCTCTTTGTGAGTTATAAGAATTTTGATACAACTCTACTTTCTGGAAACTCACAAAACTTTGTCAAGCTGTTATATATCTTGGAAAATGACAGCTGTTGTGTTGGCCTCTGATCTGATTGAATGATAAGTATAAAAGTGATATTTAAAAGTGTTGAGGAAAACAAAAAAATTTCTGAGGCAAAATGTCACAATGGTTAATCAGTTTTTTTTTTCCTGAGAACTTTTCACAAAATCTGGTAGTATGTCTTGGCAGATGAGAACAGTTATTAACGCTTATAAAATGACACACCTATTGCAAAGTTTCACTATTGGATAATCTGAGTAATCTTGAGCATGTATGCATCTATCATACTGAATAAATTGGTTGTATAGAATAGTTTACACATTTGAGGTGATTTATTAATAATTACACTGTGGCATGACGAATAAAATCCATGATGATCTAGGGGCCGGGTTAAATATCACCAAGATAAATTCCACCTGTATAAGAAAGCCAGCGAATGGCTCACGAACCCCCATGAGTGGTGTGCAGATAATTAAGAAACATACTCACACTCTATAAATATGAATATTTCTCTATAAATTGTAACAGAAGTAGAGTATTAGTATTAGGTGGGAAAAGGCTACGGCACGATTGAGCATCGGGGGAGAATGGGAAGAGAGATGCTCAAGTCGTGACGTGGTTTGTTGTCAAAGGGGAGTTTACATCTTAACATCGCCCAGGAAGGCAGGCTATCGACACGGTTGTATTTCACCATGAAACTATATTGGCCATAACGTTTAATAAAGATGATTTAGAACTTCTACCAGACTTGTTAAGCCATCGTTCATTCATACACTGTGATATATGGCTTAAATGGAGCCGCTTAACCAGGATTCTGGACTTTGCCGTCGCGGACGCAATGCGAAGTACTAAGAAACAGCAGAGCACAGCGGAGAACTTTTAATGAACACCTTTCTCAGCTTGTGGCAACAAGAAGAAGAAGGAGTCTAGAATCTTGTTGGAAGCAATAATCAAAAGATCCAGACCAGACTACCTTTTGAGGCCTGCAACTTATAACAAGCGTTTTTTCAGTCAGTCGATTGGAGCCGCCATACCTGAAATCAGTTTTGGATGGAGCTACCATCTACCATCGTATGATTTTTGCCAAAATCGTGAACTGTTTATTATCATGCTCTGGAGTGACCGCCGAACTGTTGTCAATGTCCTGTGAGTTTTGACCTGCCGTCATTGCAGCCGTTGTTTTAACCTAACTTGTCGGAAGGTCACTTGGTTGCTAGAGGACTGAAGAAATTTTTCTGCTCTCAAAATATAAAATAATGGCCACTGCGTCGTCTATAAGAGTTAAGGCAACCAAAAGCCCGGCTAGGGGTGGTTGTCTGTAATTATTTTCGGAATTCTGCTATCAAGAATCCTAAATTTGTTAACAGAACAGCGTGTCAACTGAAGGTCAACTGTCAACTTGAACAACTGAAGGTCATCTTGTTGTATGAAGAGCGCCACAATAATTGCTATTCTGGACAATCAGTGAACGTTACCAAATTTTATCCTTGCTCGATTCCAGTATGTTGACGCCGCTACTCTGGTTTAGACCGAAGCTCCTTATCAAGTTCGGCTGAAGTACTGTTTTATGATCACCGTCGTCCAGTGATGGTTTTGATCGCAATGACCCAGTAAACCAAGTCATTAAAATCGAGCCGTTGTCAGGTCATCTCCGGACTTTGCTGTGTTTCAAGAGCCCGTCCTTGGGTGGCTGATACATTCGATCGTTCGTTCCTTACGGTGTTTCAAGAGCCCGTCCCTGGGTGGCTGATACGTTCAACCATTCTTCACTGTCCTATCGAGCAGTCGAGCCTATCGAGCCCAGTCGAGCGTTTTTGATCCTTACTGAAGCCACTTTGTCGATCTTGGTTCAAGTACTCGAGTACCGTGCTTCTTAAACTCAGCATACAAGGACATAGACGTCAAGGACTTCATTTTCGGTTGGAAAGTTCACCTCAACAAGAAAAGGGGTAATATATTTTATGTCAGATAGAAAGTAATTGAGTTTCAGGAGGACGATAACATCCTTTAGTTAGTTTAAGGTTGGATATTAATAAGAATTGATTGTTGTTTGCTTATATAAGTATAAATATTTCAGCATGACAGAACAGGATTCATTAGCACAAGTTTTGTCGGGAGTGGGAACAGCGGTAGGTAGACTTCATACGGTTATAAAACAACAGGGAATGGCAACTGAAATTGTCAAGTTTAGTGGACAGGCCAGAGAGTTTAAGAAATGGATAACTTCCATAGAAAAATATGCGTATTTGGTGTCGGCATCAGATGAAGAAAAAATGAGACTGGCTTATCAGGCGGCAACAGAACCGGTTTCGGATCATATCAGAAGAAAGTTAGAGGCTAGAGTAGATGAGACATGGGAACAGTTTAAAGACGACCTAGCCCATAAATACGCGGAAATAACGGATCCACAACATGCGTTCTCGGTGTTGAGACAGTCTAAACAAAACAACGGGGAGACGGTACAATTGTTCAGCGATAGGTTGATTAACCTGGCTGAAGAAGCATTCTTAGGACAGAATGTACGAGGAGAGGAGGTAGAGAGGATGTTGGTCGGGATTTTTGTAGATGGCATAAAATCCGATGGTTTGAAATTTAAGCTGATGAGAGAAAACCCTGAGAGGTTATCACAAGCTGTAGATATAGCGGTACAAGAAGAAAATTTGAGACGTAGATTTAGATTGAGAACAGGACGAGAAATAGGAACTAGTCGAGAAGACAGGATTGAGGAGCCTATGGAAATAGGACAAACAAGGTTCGGATGGAATAGGAGAGGAAGTATACAGACGTTACAAGGTAGAAATAGAAATGATTATGATGAAAGAAGACATATGAGATACCCTACAAGTGAGACAGTAGGCAACACAAATAACACAAATATTGTCTGTTGGTTTTGTGGTCAACGCGGACATGTTTCTCGTTTTTGTAATAACAGGCGTGTCCAGTCGAATACACAAGGTAGAAATGACAATAACAGCTTGAATAGGAATGTTGAAGGTAGACACAGGAATTTTACAGGTACAAGAACGCAGGAAAACCGGCGCCCTACCTATTAAAAAGGACCTGTGATAGGAGGGTAAATAACAAGGTCCCAAGATGTAAAGAATATTTTAATAACAGATATAACAAAACGAGTAGAGAGTGCTCTCAATTAGATGAAGTCAAACAGTTTACAGAAAATAAAACAGATCATAGCTCGTGTATAATAGAAATAGGAAAATATAGAATTCGTACATTAATTGATTCAGGAGCTCAGGTTAGTGTAGTTAAGGAAAGTTTTTTATATAAAATAATGAGAAATTGTAGAATATTTAAGAGTTATAATAATCTTCACTCTGTTACAGGACAGAATTTACAAGTAATTGGACAAACAATGATCAATTTTAAATTAGGAGGGATCAACGTAAGACATCTTTTTCATGTAGTGAAAGATTTAAATAGAAACATGCTGATAGGAAGAGATTTTTTAATAAAAAATGGAGTAAGACTTTTCTTTGATTTACATAAATTAAAATTCAAGGACGTCTATGTAGATATGGAAGAAGACATGCATATATCAGCACTAGTTAGAGTTAAAATGTCTGCGACGTTAAAACCACAGTCAGTTAATTTGATACAGGCAAAGGTGAAGAGAAACCCATATTATGTGGCAGGAAACACAGTCAGAATCACTGAGTTGCAAGAGGAGATAATTGATGAGCCTGGTTTGGAAGTTCCGGATGGAATAATAGCGTTGGATAAACACTTAACCTTTCCAGTGATGATTATCAACAACACAGGTAGAGAAATCAAATTATACAGAGGATGTGTGATAGCCAAACTAGATCATAACATTAGTGACATATTGGCAACGGATAGAGTAGAAAGGTCGGGAACAAGTTATTCAGAAACTTCTAGTGAAAGAATTAATAACAGACGCGGACGCGGAAGAAGAAGGAACGTACAAATGGATGAATTGATCCATCCATCCAGAAGAAATACAGCCCAAATACATTCACTAGACAAAATGACAAGGGAACAAGAATTATTGGCACAGTTAAAAGCTCCGCCAGAAAATAAGGAAGTATTAGAACAACTTATAAAGCAAAACCAGGATGTATTTGCAATTAATGATTTGGAATTGGGAAAGACACAAACAGTTACAATGGAAATAGATACGGGAGACCATCCACCAATTAGTTTAAAACCATATAGAACTCCATTAAGAAATAGAGAAATTGTGGAAAAGGCAATAGAAGATATGCTGAAAGCAGGGATAATAACAAGATCGAAGTCAGAGTGATCATCTCCGGTCGTCATCGTGGCCAAACCTGATGGTTCGAGTCGCTTCTGCTGCGACTACAGGGCGTTGAACAAAATCACTAAGAATGTAGCGTACCCACTGCCAGTAATTGATGATATTTTGGGGCTGCTTAATGGCTCTACATTTTTCACGACGCTGGACGCAAGATCAGGGTTCTGGTGTATACCGATGTCGAAGGATGCTCAAAAGAAGAGTGCTTTCTGTACCCATATGGGTTCTTACGAATTTTTACGAATGCCTTTTGGGGTCAAAACTGCGCCGTCTCACTACATGCTCTTAATAAATGAAGTATTAGAAGGTATGCAAAAGTTTGCATTAGCATATATAGACGATATTCTGATTTTTACAGCAGGAGATGTAGATGATCATTTAAAACATATTAGATTAGTATTCGATAGATTAAGAGTACATGACGTTAAATTGAAGCTTAGTAAGTGCCAGTTTTTAAAGACAGAAACAAAATATTTGGGTTATATTATAAATAGAGACGGAATTAAACCAGACCAGGACAAGATAAAGGTTATTAAAGAGTTGCCTCCTCCAACTAACGTAAAAGAAGTGCGTGCGTTTATAGGAACCTGTGCGTATTATAGGCGGTTTGTCCCAGCGTTTTCAAAGATAGCAGAACCTATTACAAATTTAACGGGCAAATACGCTAGATTTAAGTGGGATGATGAGTGTCAAAAAGCGTTCGAGTTTTTAAAAAACAGCTTAACAGTGGTACCACTATTGACACATCCAGACTTGAACAAACAGCTAATACTATATACAGATGCTTCGGACAATGCAATAGGAGCATGTTTGGTGCAACCATATGAAGGAAAAGAATCTGGAATACCAGGGGTTAAAAATGAAAGGCCAATTTACTTCTTGTCTCATAAACTTAGCAAGTCGCAACGGAAATGGACGACTATTGAAAAAGAAGCATATGCTATTCATTATGCTCTTCAGAAACTAAATTACTACTTACATAACGCAAATTTTGTTATTAGAACTGACCATATGCCTTTAAAGTCTTTTTTAGAAGCTCCAGTGCAGAACAGGAAAATACAGACCTGGGCATTGAATCTACAGGGATACAACACAAAAATTGAGTACATTCCAGGTAGGATTAACACATGCGCTGATCTATTGTCTAGGATCCCGTACCCACAGTCATCAGGAGACACAGAAGATGAAGCTGAACCAGAGATAGACGACCGAAACTGGCAAGTAAATATATTAGATTCTGCCATAATAAATAGAGAAGAGTTTGAGAGTTTACCATCGGATCAAGAGTCTGAACATAGAGCAGAAGACCCACATTTAGCACAATTTAATATGAAAGAAGAACAAGAATTGGATCCAAAAGTCTTACAAATAAAACAAAAATTAAGAGAAACGGAGGAGAACAAATATAAGAAGAATTATTTGGTTTTACAAGAGGATGGACAGTTATACTATATGTGTGAAAGGAACGAACAGCTAAGGAAATATATTCCAAAACATTTGGAAAATGAAGTTTTAAAAGCATATCACAATGAGAATGGACATCTCGGTCGTGATAAATTGGTGAAAGCACTTACGAGCAAATATTATTGGCCAAACTTGTTTAAATCTGCTTGCAAATATGTAGATACGTGTGAAAAATGCAGGTTAAGGAATATGAAAACAATTAAGTGTCCCTTACAAGATACAGATATTCCTCAGTTCCCAATGCAAAAGATTAGTTTAGATATATCGGGTCCTCACCCTAGAACATTGTCAGGAAACGTTTATTTAATTCATATAGTAGACGTCTACAGTCTTTGGCCAGAAGTTTATGCAATTCCAGATAAGAGTGCAGATACTGTCATTAATATTTTTTTACAAGAATTCGTACCAAGATTTAGTTGTCCACAAAGTATACTTACGGATAATGGTAAAGAATTTGTAAATAAAAAATTTGAAAAGTTATTAAAAGATCTGAATATAAAACATATAAAGACCTCATATTATAGACCTTCTTCAAATGCTAAGAACGAGCGTCAACATAGGACGTTATACGACGTGATAGCAAAGATTGTTGATGAACATGAAAAAGATTGGGATCTATTCTTAGGACCTGCCCTTAGCGCTATTCGCACAAATCAAAATGAGAGCACGGGGTTTTCACCATTCTATTTAATACACGGGAGAGAACCAATACTACCTATAGATAATCTGTTAAAACCAAGACGGAAATATATGGGGGAAGACTTTCAAGAGACCATCATACAGGAAATGCATAAGGCACACGTAAGACTAAAGAATAATATAATTAAAGCTAGAGAAAGACAGAAAAAGTACAAAAACGTGAATACAAAATTGCAGGAGTTTAAAGTAGGTGATAGAGTTTATTACAAGAAGCATAGAAGGAACTCTAAGTTTGATGCTCGTTGGGTCCCAGGTTATTACGTTTTAGAAAAGTTAGGAAATGTATCGTATAGTATCAAGAACCAGATCACGGGACATGTGGCAAGGGCACACGTGGAACACTTAAGAAGAGATGAGGATGAGAAAGGAAATGATAATTGTAATAATAATTATTATTCAGACACTAGATACTTGGATGAACAGGTTGTCAGGGGAACTACAATAACCCCAGGTTTTAGAAAAGTTCCAGCACAAAATCAGTTGATAACGACTCCAGTTTACGATGATACTCAAGAACAGACCGAAACCAATAGAAGAAGAAAATGTGAATGAAAGTCATTATGATAGTATGGAAGAGGAAATAGGTGCTCCATTTAAGAATACTAGACAAGCAACGAAAAGAAGAATGGATAAACAAAGAGATAGAGAAGTGAAAAGACAGAGGAGAATTAGAGATTATTCAACAAGCGGTGAAGATATGCCTCTACTAGAAAGGTCCTTAAGAAATAATGATAGACAAATTAGATGGGATATTGAACAGAAGAGATTAGCGGCTGCTAACGAGAGACATACAGACGAAGAAGAAGAAATGGATGAAAAGTCAGAATCAATTAGTAGTATGGAAGAAACTAATAAGTTGTACGAAGAAGAGGATATTGATGTAGAGTTAGCACTTATTCAAAGAAACTTGGAGTTATTGAAGAAGTGGAAACGTAGGAGATAGATAGATAGAGAATACTGCAGATAGCAAGTTATAAGTTTTAGGATTTGGAAATGAAAGTAATGCTTGAAAAAGGCTTCTATGGATACTTTTTATAAATGGTACTGAGGAGTAGTTAAGCAGTGAGGTAGTTTCGAGAGAGGCATATATATATATTTTTTTCTCTCTGTGGTGGAATTGCTGGTTGATTTTAGGTTTCAACTTCGTGAGTTTTCGTAGATTGGACAAATTAGGTATTGGTACAGTAGGTGGATGTACTCTATAGCAAATAGACAAGTTTTTTTTTATTGGTGCTAGAAATGCCGTGTGTAACGGTAATGATTAAGAAGTTATAGTGATGTTTGGTCCAAGGGAAATAATTGGCAGGCCGAGCCACAAGTTAATTGATAAGTAGATGATGGCTGGTACATTGAGTGGACATTGAAATAGTCGCCACATTAGTAATTAGATAAAGTGAGTTGGTATGTAGTTACAGTGCTTGCTTAAGATGAAATTCCAGGTGTTACGATGTGTTAGGTGTTAGAAAAAAAAAAAGATGGAAAGTTGTGAGGGGAGAGAATTAATGATGGTACGGTCATGGTTGATTATTAATTTTTTTGTGTAGAGAGAACAGATATTGTTCTAAGTTAAGATATTGGTCTGTAGTTAACAGATATACATACTTGGCACGGACTTGTTGTGTTTTCACGATTATAAGTGGAATGACTTGTAGGAATAGATATGTGTACATTGATTCGTATAGGGGGCAAATGTTGATGGGCCACTGTACGTAGAAAATTTGAAGTGAATTATGTTTTTTTTTGAAAACCTTCTCTTTAGCGAGAAGACACTTGTTTTATTGAGTCTGAATTTTAATACCTCATATATAATATGTTTTTTTTTTTTGCTTTGCTTGAGTTGGTCCTGTAAAATGATTGTTATTATTTGATTATTTTGTTGAGTCTGAGTTTGAAATGCCTCATATATAATATGTTTTTTTTTGCTGATTTGGTCCTGTGAAATGTTATTTGATATTAGAATAGGATTATTGTGTTCCTAGACTTTTGAGTACAAACTATTGGTCCGTAAAAGAGACCAATAGTGATAGGTAGAAATAGAATATTTCTTCTCATTTGATAAAATGCATGTTATATCATTTTAAAGTGGGGGGTATGATGTCTTGTTTGATTTTATTTGGCTTAAAATCTTAATTTCAATAAGTTGTTTTGAATATTAAGTTACATTGTTAATGAATATGTTATAAATTTGGTTAAATAAGGTTACATGGGGCTTTATTTAGGGCCCTTCGTTCAGAAAAGAGTTAATAAACTACTGAGGGCTAATAGAGAGACACATGCGGTGATAGTCGGCATGAAGAAGTTCTTATAGATATGAAGTTATAAGGTTGGGGGGGGGGGGGACTGTGAATGGCAGCATATAAGCGGGGGTATATATGGCAGATCATGGGATGTGTGGGGGCAAGATATAGGTGCTGTGAAAAACCAGCGTTAATTAAATAAAAAAGTGTTCATGGAATATGAACATTGGCTCGGGGTTAAAGAGGAGATATCGGAAAAATGAACAAGATTGTGGATGGCAATATACAGGTTGAAAATGTAAAGGTTAGATAAATTTATATCAACTTGATTTATAGCAAACAAAGGTGTATTTCATATGATGTATTTTAAAGAAAAATTTTTACAAAATTTTTTTGTTATCAAGAGAGGTAAATGTGATTGTGTTGATTATTCGTTCCTATGTGTAAACGTGATTGTGTTGACTATTCATCTCTTTATATTTTTCACTCGGTGCGCACCGCTTCTTTACTTTTTCTAATTACATTGTTTCTGTCCATCCTGTGTTGTAAAAGAATGAGAAGAGTTTTATAATGTCAAACGTACGATAACGATTTATATGAGTTGTTCTTATGATGCATATATTTTCTATCAGAACGAACCTTGAGGAGCCAAGAACGAACGAGAATTGTATAGTGGATAACTATATAGCAGGGGAAAGAGTTAAAGAATAGAATATTTACTTAAGTTGGAGTTGGTTTGGGGAAGATTAGAGGAACTGTGAGAGGTAAGGAAAAAGAGGGAATAGAGTAAGGGGGTTAGGAGTAAAGATTTTTTCCTTTACAAGAAAAATTCTTTAATAAACATAGGGAGGTGTAACAGAAGTAGAGTATTAGTATTAGGTGGGAAAAGGCTACGGCACGATTGAGCATCGGGGGAGAATGGGAAGAGAGATGCTCAAGTCGTGACGTGGTTTGTTGTCAAAGGGGAGTTTACATCTTAACATCGCCCAGGAAGGCAGGCTATCGACACGGTTGTATTTCACCATGAAACTATATTGGCCATAACGTTTAATAAAGATGATTTAGAACTTCTACCAGACTTGTTAAGCCATCGTTCATTCATACACTGTGATAAAATGAGCAATGATAAATCAGCAATGATAAATTTCCCACATTGAAATATGCACATTGAATATTTGGGAGTCTCCATTGTAAAGTGGTCAAGCCGTTTGACTCGGGCTTTGAAGGTTGTGGGTTCGATTCCAGGCCGCATCCTTCGGTTCACGAGTTAAATTTTTCAGAGTCTCCCGTGGGTCGTTGCTAGAGCTACAAATTTGGTGCTTTCTGCGATGCTTTCCACACTGCGGAAAGAGACAGAGCCATGTGGGATAAAACCTGGTGCAATGAAGTCGACCTTGTTGACTTTTAAGTGACTTTAAAAAAAAATAGGAATAGAAACTGGGCTTTCCGATTACCAGGCTAGTGTTTCACAAAGGATAGGTGTGTGGCATGTGGTATATGTTAACAAAGTTACTTAGCTGTACTGGCCGAACTCATCTTACAGAGCTCTCCCCCGATGTGTCTCCACCTTGCCGTGGTGGGGGAGCTTGCGTGTCCCATTGACCCCATCTGCTCGCCGATGGATAAAAACTACATATCGGATAGCTTATGGGTTAGGGGCCAGACTAATAGAGAGACAACCTGCTGCTCTGCAGGTAGACTGAGGATAACAGTCAAAAGAATAAATCAGATACACAAAGGCAGAAGACCTTGGTCTGGACAATACTCTAAGGCTCTCTGTCCAGGTCTGTGACTGAACGCCTCTAAGCCACAACCCCGCGGATCTGAGAGCCGGGCCGATACACACCAACCGATAAATAGAGGTAGATACTGAGCACGCTACGTGCCCAGTTCTGATACTGTGTGGTTGAAGGCTCTCAGCTGGAGGATATGACGGATTCCCGGATGAGAGGGCCTGGTCGTTTTTCGCTCACTGCTACACGGAGGTAAGGTGCTGAGCCGGCAGCACATGTAGCCTACCTCGTGAGCGAGAATAAAAAAATGCAGAAAGTGTCCCAGTTGAATGAAATGGCTGGGACGCAGAGGTGTTTCCAAGGCACCAGGGCCGGGTTATATACTAACCAAGACCTATTGACGCGTCCTCGTCGAGCGTCCTGGGCAACAGGTCCTTTCGGGGTCCTGGCTGAGGTCAATAGGATCGCCGATTCCTCCGAAGTCGGAGAGTGTCTGCCTGTATGGCGAGGAACCACCAGTCTGCACACCAATAAGCCAGACATGGGACAACGGATACTCACGCAAAACTCAGGTCCTGTATGACATCACACTGATGTTGGACAACAGGATGCCTTCATCCGACATACAGGACTTCGCGTTGGAGCTCAAGCCAACGAACACAAGCAAGCAAGCAATGAAATGGCTACGAAAATTGTCTGTATCTAACACATAGAGTGTAGACAAAAGTGAAAAAAAAAAAAAAAAAAACGTCTCAATAACACGAAATGGAACGCATGGCTAGCGAATCCATTGTGTGGCCCGAAGTCAAAAGCAAAAGCTTACCGAGTGGATGTCGACCGCAGTCTGACCATTCTTGGTGTGTGCTGAGCGACCAGTGGCAAGCGAGATGCCCAACACATGGAAGTGAGGAACTAAAGCAGCCATGAGCAGGACGTCGCAACTCCTTGGGTGAACCCAGTCTCAGAGCAATATGTGCCGGCTCTGCAATGGAAGCCTCCTTGGATATGCCCATGGTCTGCCCCTGACTTCCCTTGAGGGTTAACCGTGATGTCGATGATCGTTCTATCTTGACCAGCTGAGATGTAGGCGACATCACAACAATAAGTCTAACGTGCCTCGAAACCCGAGGAAGCTAACCTCATTAAAAAAATGCCTACTGAAGTCGGAAGTGCCGTCCTACGGGTGGCAAACTAAAAATTGGCACTATGCATTTACGTCTGAGTGTAATGTCTCGTCCGAATGTCTCTCGTGTTAGGAACAGCTCTGACTACCTAGTTTCCGAATGCCGCTCTTGTTCGGAACAGCTCTGACTAGGTAGTTTTCCGAATGTCTGTCATGCCTGGAACAGCTCTGACGGGCGCAACGACAAGCACATGTCCGAAAACTCGATGAGTGGATACCGTCTGCAGACCTGTCTGGTTTGTGCAGGAACGGCACGGAGCGAACGAAATACCCAATATATTGAACTGAGGAATCAAAGCAGACATGAGCAGGACGTGACGATTCCCTCGGTGAGCCCAGCACCAGAGCGTTATGTGTCGGCTCTGCAATTATGAGAGCCACCCAGGATGGCAGAAAATGCTATGGACTGTCCCTGCCTTCACTTGAGGGAGGACCGTGCAGTCTTCGACTGTTCCAACTTGACCAGCTGGGAGGTGGACAGTACCACAAAAGTGAGAGTCTCCCAGGAATGCTAACCTGGTCAAAAATACACGCTAAAAGTTGGATGTGTTGGCCTAAGGGTTTCGGCCCAAGGGTGCCTAACCAGACACACCGCAATCACATCTGAAAAAACACTCCAGATAAACGCAAAGAAGAAGATCTTACAGAGCTGAGGCTGCGGTGGATAAACTTACGAGGATCTCTACTTCAGTGATGCGAAGGCGACCTCTGGATCATTTGTCACGATGAAAATAAAGCAAACCGTTCTGTTCAATACTGGATGCTTAGGGTACCACCGTCTCACCAGTCTTCTGCATTCAAGCCAGGGCCAAGTGGTTGGATAAGGATAAAGCAAGTAGCCAAACCCTCATATAGCTCTCTAGTGATGTGAAACAGAAACCAACCGCTATATTCTTGAAAAATATACTGTTAAATGTTATGGTGATATGGTATGTGATGTTATCGTACATAACAAAGATACATGGAACAAAACATTATGATTGTTATTAAAATTTCCTATGAGTCCTTTATCAGGATGGAAAAAAATATGTCACAATAAGACAACTGCATCCTGTGGAGATAAACATCTGTGTTGTGATAATCATCTGTTGTAACAACCATCTGTTGAGATAAACATTTGTTAGTACAACATCTGTTGAGACGAACATCAGTTGAGACAAACATCTTTTGAGAAAAATCTCTTTTATGACAAATACATGTTGTGACAAATACCTGTTGAGAAAAACATCTTGTTATAATAAACATTTGTTTTGATATCGGTTGTGATGTCATTTCTTGTTGGTATGATGTCATGGACAAGATAAAATGTCAAGAAGATACAATGACATCTTATGGAGTTAAAGACATGAAAACTGAAATGTCATCATGTTTGAATGAACCGTCATAAGGAAATAGTGACGTCAGAATAAAACACTAATCACTGTAGATACTTCTTATTCTAGCGTTCATCCAGAGTTTTTTTTCGGACGTGATTGCGTTGTGCCTGTTTACAGCAGAGCTGCGTTCTTGCGCAGTTAGGCTGACCCGTCCGACTTCTGCGGGCATTTGATAACCAGATTAATCTTCCCGGGGGTTTCTTAGGACGTTAGACTCTCACTGTTGTGGTTTTATCTCCCATTCCAGCTGGCACATATAGAATAGCCAAAGACATCCTGGTCAGCCCTCAAGGGAAGTCAGGGGCAGACCATGGGCATTCCCCGCCATCCAAGGAGGCTTCCATAATTGCAGAGCCACCACACAGCGCTCTGGTACTGGGCTCACCCAAGGAATTGTCACGTCCTGCACATGGCTGCTTAGCCTCACTTCCGTATATTGGGCCTTCCGTTCACCATAGGCTGTTCTTCCGGAAGCCAGAAGAATGCAGTCTGCAGATGACATCCACATAGTGAGTTTTGGATTCGGACTTTTCACGTAATGGATTTGCTATCCAGGCAATATTCCATTTCATGCCTCTGGGAGGGTTGTGTAACCGACATGCTTGTGGTATGAAGTGTGGCAGTCTAAATACTTCTTCATACACCTTTAAATGTCAATCCGAATGTAGTTAAAGTAAGCTGCAGTCAACTTGAGCTTGTTGATATCTCCATAGAGCTTGTCCTCAAATGAAGCAGGTGTGGGCCAAAATATCTTTCTCTGTTCTGCATATATTGGGCACTCTTGCAGCAAATGTTTAGCTGTCATTTTACCAGTTCCACAATTACATTCATCGGTATCTCCTATCTTTAGTTTATTGAACAAGTGGTATTTCAGCCTGTTATGTCCTGTGCGGAGTCTGAAGATTGCTACTTGTTCTCTTCGGTCGAGTTTGTAATATGCATCATCCTTCTGGTGGCCTGGATGCTCTGTTTCCAATTTGGCTCTATAGGTGCTCTTTATAAACCTCTTTGCCTCATTATAAGGTTATGTCTATGTCAGGCTGTGGTAGTCGTCCGCCCTCTTTTGCCAGTCTGTCAGCCTCTTCATTTCCAGGTATACTGCAATGTGATGGGATCCACTGTATTACAACTTTTTTTTGGATTTCTGGCATAGACCATGGAGTGCTGCTCTTAGGTCAGCTAGTTATGTGCTGTTTTTGCTCTTCAGTATTGAGACAGCTGACTTTGCATCTGTGAAGATAGCTATTTGCTTCTCCTTATTTTCCTCCATCAAGAGCATTTCTGCTGCAGTTTTCAAAGCCTCCACCTCCGCTTTTAAGTTACGTGAAAATTTTCCAGTTGCCACTGACTGTGTTTTTTTCACTCCATTTTTTAAATTTAGGAGAATTCCTCCTCCTCCATTTTCTATTGAATTTTTGGCTGATCCATCTGTATATACATGGGTCCAATTGCTGCTTGGGTAATGTTCTTTTATGTAATTTAGGGTTATTTTCCTTCTTTCAGTTTCATTTTGAGTGTTCTTTTTCTCAATACCAGGAATGTTTTCTATCATATCAGGCAGTTGCTGCTGTCTGCCAAGCTGGGAAGTATGTGTGCATTGTAAATGGGCTTGACTGTTGATATGTTAAGTATGGGATCTGCCCTAATCTTTCGTTTTGCAGTTTCTACAAAGTTGCTACGCTTCAGTCTTCCCTTTTCAAAACTATTAAACCTTTTATACATAGTGTGGTCTGTCAATCTTCTAAATTTTCTGCTTGTTGCTGGGCTCTGCTTATCTCTTCTATTCCTGCATTGGTTGTAAACAAGTGATCTTTTCTAGTTCATTAATAGGCGTTGTCTTCAGGCTTCCAGTTATGATTCGCATTACTTGATTTTGGACTCTACTTATTTTGTTAAAGTTTGACTTAGCTGCTGTTGCCCAAGCTGCAATGCCATATCCCATCATGTCTATAACTCCTCAAAATTTACCAACAACTCAACATTCGCTAGTGTGACATGAAACAGAATTAACACATCAATCTCTTTACCAAATTATGATCATAAGAATTATTGAGAGAGGCTTCAGATAGATATCTCATATCAACAAAGGATCGAACACACTGAGCGTGGTATTGCCTTTCCAGCCTAACTCCAGTGAGTAGGAGTTAAAGACATAACCTCAAACTTCTGTCTCTTTCACAGACACACCGTTGCACCATAAACCCCAGTAAAACTGTATTATGGCATTCATTCAAAATTTGGCATAGCACTGAACGAAAAATTCTGTCAGGCCATTTACAGCTCACAGCACGTAAATCATACTGGTTTTGAGTGCAACGTCCTACAAAATACACACCTTCTGACAATATTTTCTTTCCACATGAGCAATCATCTTCAGCAAAAGAATATATCACTCCCTCTAACATTCCCTGAACATAATTAAGAAAAAAAAAACATGTGAAATTTAATATTCCATTGAACATTGAACAAGTGCACATTAGTTCCAGACAGCAACTTATAAGAGCAGTCCCTGCATCATGACAAAGCCTGCTTATGAAGTTCGTGTATCAAGAAAATGGTTTTCAGAGCCATGATGAGCACTTTTAGCAAGTCTCTGAAGCACGAGGAATAAAGTTTAATGATTTGCATGTGTAGCAGAATAAACTTCCTATAGCATTCAGAATCTGCTTTCATAAGAGATGAGATGTTTTAGCATGGTAAAATATTCCCCCCCCCCCCCACCTCACCCCTCCAGCTCGTTCTGGAGCTTGCAATGATAGTCCTCAACCACGACTCTGGTGCTAGTGGGTAATCACTGTGGGCTCCATGCAGATGCGCCAGGTACTTCATATCCACCTTGACGAGCCAGTCCCTAGGCGCGTCGTCTGGCGTGTTTACTACATCCTCAAGAGATGGGTTGGTCCATTAGAACCCATGCGTGGGGAGGTGTTCCATCATTGCCCAGCCGTATAGATTATTCACATCAAGATACATGGTCCACGTTTTCGGTGCTTCGGGAGTGTAGTCTGGGGACGCGGGGTTGTTGGCCTTAGCATATCGCTTCGAGACCATGGCCACACCGCCTCGGAGGCCATTCTCAACGAAGAGGTGCATGTCTTGGTCGGTCAGGAGCTCGAGCTACACCTTCGTCTTTTCAGGAGCGCTTCCCACGCCACGATAGGCACACTGATGTAATGAGCTGGGTCGAGCCTACCGTGGGATGAGGGTGCGTGGCTTTGGGATGGGTCTTGGGCGCTCAGCAGCTGGTTCGCAGCGTTGGATGAGGGTGCGTGGCTTTGGGATGGGGCGCTCAGCGGCTGGCTCGCACGGGGAGTGCGGTGGCTCACATGTAGCACCATTTGCATACCAAATGGCTGCGGTGGTCTTAGCCTCAAGCTGTTCCCACTCCCGAGCATGTTGGGCCTCGTCTTGGACCTGCCCTCGCAGCGCTGTGTATCGCCCGGCAGATCGAGCAAACAGGTCTGCAGGACCCAATCGAGAGCTTGGGCGAGTTCTCGGGTGTGGGTGGCTTTGTTCCGCCGGCATCCCATACTCACTTGCTTGCTACTGTAGCTGCTTTAGCGTAGGCATTGCTTAGATAGCTAAATATATTATATATATTACACCGGCTTCTAATACACAGGTGTATATAGTACACTGGGGACTTTGACCTCTCTTTAAATGAAAATTCAAACCACTTTAATCTTGGCAATTCGTCGAATCTCTTCGTTGTAGTCCTTTACAGTCTCTCCATACCAAATTCGGTGATACTCCTTGTCATAACCACAGTCTTTGCATAGTTCTAAGAGGTTGGTAACCCCCTACCCACAGTTCCGACATGGTTTAGGTTAAGAACCCTTCCATAATAGGGCCGCGTGAACTTTACAATACTCTGTCATACAGCTATGTCCACAGAGCTCTCTGGAATATAGCCGTAACCACTTACACTTGTGCGCGCATCTCGGTATAACAAAAGATTATAACACTCTAAATCGGCTGGACGCGTGCTGCTGGATTTCGCTAACACGCGCTTATCAACTCAAGTGCTGCTAGCAATTAAAACAGCGGTGCGCGCATTGCATGTGTCTCGCTCAAGGGTTAATTAATTGTTAATTCTTGTTCCGATCGTTAATTCTTGTCTCCCCACTTCCGGGGTCACCAATTTTAGCGGAAGTGGTGTTGACTGTGAAGTGGTGTGAAGCTTGGACAATGAGCAGTCGAGCTGAAAAACATCTGATGGCTGTAGAAATGTGGTTTCCGAGGAAAATGCAAAGAATACCATGGACAGACAGAAAAAGCAATGAACAAGTCCTTCAAGAAACAAATGAAGATCGTAAACTGATTAGAGACATTAGACGTAGACATTCAAAATTTTTCGGGCATGTTATGAGAAGAAATGAATTGGAGAACTTGGTGACAACTGGTAAGATCGAAGGGAACAGACCTAGGGGAAGACCTAGAAGTAAATACCTGGATGGTTTTGCCACATGGCATGGCCGAGACAGAAACACGGAGCTGATCCACGACTCTGGTGATCGAGTGAGATGGCAAAACATGACCGCCCACGCTTATCGGCATGGCACATGATGTATTGATGGATGGTGTTGACTGGCGCACAAGTTTGATTTATCTCCTCGGGGCCCTGGGGGTACCCTGCGAGTGTGACCCCTGGGGGGGGGGGGGGTGTTTTAGCTTCTGTAATATGTTTTCGCAAGCCATAACGGTGCTGTAAATATTCCCAGTAAAACAATTAAAGAGTACACTGCAACAGGGCTAGTTTGTTCCACGCTTCTAAAATCCTAAATTTACAACGACTCATTGTCGACGGATTCAACCAAAAACTTGAACTCGGAAAAGCCAACGTAAAAAGTCGAACGACCGGGAACACGGCCTCATCTGTGCGGACCAACACGTCGCCACTAAATAGAAGAAGGCCGACTGTGCCTGCAGGAAAAGGGTAGCTTCAAACATCTCTACAAGTTATACAAACCAGTCGAGAGACAAAAGAAAGACCAAACCAGCAGCCAGTGTATTTGGAAACTCAACCAAATCTAGGACCTGACATGTTATTGTTGACATGGGGTGTTAGGAGCCATTCAAAAGAATGGGGTAGTGGCTATAACCATATAGATCCAGACCTGATTTGGGTGATAGAAGCAACTTTGCTAAATGCTCTATGAGAGAGTGGCGCAGCAACCTATCCACCTGCAAAAGTTCCATTTTCTTTATAGGAGAGGTAACATTTATTTAGTATAATGTACCAGCAAAAATTGACAAATCTAGAGCCAACTAAATTATTCTACAAACCGAGAAAGAACAACACATTGAACATATATATCACAGTGACTGCTTGGAGCAGGAATCCATAACCCACAAGCCAAGACAAGGGAGGGCAGACCAATTTTTCTGTTTCAGATTTACTACCACAGAGATCTGCGGGGAAATTATCTGATAAATTACCTGTCCTGTAGTATTAATGTTATGTGGGGAGGGGAGTCACTGATTAAAATATAAGATGTAAATGAATTTTTTTTTCATGTATGTATTTGTTATATTTGAATTGAGTGTTTCAAAAGCATTACTGTTCATTACTAACTGTATAGTTAATAAATGATGAAAAAAAGGAGGTTATTTCCTATCGTGAGTATCTTTTACTTGTCATAGTCAATAAGTTTAATCAAACAATCCTAGATAAAATTAGGTTAACTGAGAGAGAGGAGAGGCAAGGAACCACCAAAAGGATAGTTTGGATATTAAGGGGGGGAAATTGTTTTAAAAATATTTTCCTAGAGGTATTCCTTGGCTTTCTAAGACTCTATTTATGGACTCAAGAAACTGAGCTATTAAAGGTTAACATAATTAAACAGGCAGGATCACATTGGGAAAGAGGAACTTAGTATCCTTTCTCTCTTTGGGGTTGAGCCATCAACTAAACATCCGACAGCTTCCCACGGTTACCATCACCATCGGCGCGTGCGGTACCCCCTGGCCTGGGTCCAGAACCCCCCCCCCCCCCTTATGGAACTACTAAGAATTTAGATTTCTGTTGAGTTATTCATTTAAATTTATGACTCTAGCGTGAGAGTTGAGAGAGAGAGAGAGAGAGAGAGAGAGAGAGAGAGAGAGAGAGAGAGAGAGAGAGAGAGAGAGAGAGAGAGAGAGAGAGAGAGAGAGAGAGGAGAGGGAGAGAGTAAACTGCAATCTGTTAGTGAACACGGACAAGCCATAAAGATTTAATAGCAGAGTAGTGAGAAAGGAATAAGCATGGCGCAGATATCTACTAACATCAAAGTCAAACAATAGAAGCCGCGCCATGGCAGATTGCTGTCGTAGACCTATTTGTACGAAAGACTATCGAGCATACAGACGAGCCCTAATCGGAAGGTTTGTCAGTTAACACCAGTGTAGCTGAGTGTAGCGTAAAGTTGACTATTTTGATAGACAATAATCTGAAATAACAATAAATAGCTTTCAGTTGAGTTGAGTTGAGTCAAGAACCGACATCACTGCACTCAGGAATGCTCTCACTGCATTCCCATACGTGCTCCGTCCCCTCGTTCAACAGCCAGCGAAGAGTCATACTACTAATCGTACCCACCGCTATCTGATTAAAAGTTCTCCTGGTCTTCCGTCTCAGTTTTAAGATTCTTCCAGAACCCCTGCCGATCCCCCACAATCTCATTCTTTCCACATATGGGTTCTAAATCTGTTCCTCCGCCTTCTCCACCTGATTCCACAAGCGCACACCCACCGCCCCCTTGCCCATAGGCTAAATTCCACCAAGAGGGGCATTCCTTGCTAGCCTATCAGCCTGTTCATTCCACCGTACACCCGCATGGCGAGGGCAAAATATCCATACAATTCTCACGATCTATGACCTGTGAAGCGACGAGAGCCATTCCACACGGAACATTCCTTTTTCCACCTTGCTAAGCATACTCTTAGAATCCGTAATTAATACAACATGTGTTGCAGTAGTCTCCTCTAGCCACCGGAATGCCGCTGTTACTGCCTCCACCTCCATTATCATGCTGGAGGTCGTAGTCTCATATGCCAGAATCTCCTTTTTCAAGACTCGCCCATTAGCCTTTGCAATAAAACCCCAGCCACTTCGTCTGTTTCTCACCACTGACCCATCAGTGTAGATGACTATGTCACCTTGATGTGTGTTGCTCTGGATCAGCTGTTGCACTTCAAACTCAGTGAGGCCCGCTGCCCATTCTCTGCACTCACGACCCAGTGTTATTATTACATTGTGCCAGTCTGTCATGTCTTCCGGAACTTCAGCCCACTCTCTTTCACGATTGATGGTCTCCAGATCACACACCTGACTTATAGGAAGTTCTGCCTGTTCCATCCAGGACCTGCCTCGTCTTAGTCTGTGACACGTAACCCTATCCATTGCTGCATGCAACGGGTGATCCCTGTCTGCGGCAACTCTCAGGTACCATTTGGCCTGAAGGACCCTATGCCTATCCATCATTGTTGGTAGCGCCATATAATTGGTGTGTCCTTTGTGCATCCCAGGATTAACCGCATGGCAGCATTATGTATGCGCTCTGTCACAAAATAAAACCGTGTGTTTAACCAGTTGATTATTATAGAGATTTTCTGATTAAGCGGACGATCTGCCAGCGACAACTATTTTTACTAACTGAAAAAAAAAAACAAAGCGGATGTCAAAATCCCAGGACAATATTTGTAGCTGCACGTGTACATCTCAAACGGATTTGGAACATTTGGTGGTGATGGAGACAGATCCCGGCAGCGCCGTGACAGTTTGTCAACATTTGAATACAAATGGAAGCAGTGGGGTCATAGTGGCAATCGGATGTTGGCCATCACCTGTCGGACTAAATTAAACAGTGGCAGAGGTATAGAGGAAGTGAGTGTGCTGAATCATATATCACTTTGACAAGTCATAAACATATCAGAGGGAAAACGGAAGTACTTAGCACGGAAGTAACAGTACATATGTCAATTCTTGGTTTCCGGAACATCGAGAAGATTGACGGGGTTATTTGCAACTGTTGTTGGGGGTATACAGGAACTCGCTGGCTTGTTTTTGATGTCTCAAGCAGTGATGACAAATCTAACATGGAGGGAGCCAGAGGGGGGATGGATCCCTGACAGGGGATGATCTGCCAATGTGCCACCTGTGTGGGGGCATAAAGGATAACGTCACGTGGCCAACTTTGGTAGTTTGCCATATAAACCCGAGTTGGGACCAACTAGGGGGACTTGAAAATGTGGATTTAGGCAGACATGCTTGTCACTGCAGCAGTTAGGACATCTAACGTGTGAAGGAGATATTTGATTTAGTTTACACGAGCCTGTATGGCTACCATTAGATGTAATTTAGTGTAAACTGCAGTGCTGTAAGGTATAACCTATTATAATATATTCGTTCTAATTAATATAGACTGTGGCCTTGTTAAACTATAGTGTGATGATTAGCACTGTTAGTGGAAACTAGTTAGAGTAGAATAGTGATATTAGCTCTGCTAGTTAAGAATAGAGTACTGATGGATAATTGGGAGACGGGGAACTTGCCCGCTGGGGTTTTGCACTCTGTATGGGTCTTTCTTTGTCATAGCCTGATTCGGCTCTAGGTGGGTAGCTAATCTGCTCTATGACTAAGTCTAGTTAGCTAAAGATCATTAAGCAAGGCGATAGGCTTACACTCAGCCGAAAGGATCAGTGACTAGTACTATCACCAGATGTGTTGTTTCTATTCTAGGTTCCCTACCAGATCCAAGGAAACTCAACAAGTTTTTGGGAAAGAATCAAATCCCATTCGGAAGAACACCAGTTCAACAATCAATAAAGTTGCATACAGAACGTAACTAAAGCTAGGAGGAAGTTGATTCACCAAAGATAGTGATGATTACTGATGCACCACACAGCATCAGACAGTAGTAACTAAATGAGAACAGTCTAATAGTTACCTAGTGTTATATAATCTCGTGTAATAGAACACAAGACATTATACGTGAGGCTAGATAGACACGAGTGAGGATCAATCACATTAACAATTAACATTAATGACTGTGTACACACTACAAAGGACTTGTGCAGTTTTTTTTAAGGAACGATAGGAACGGACATTGTGTAGGGTGCAACCGGTCCATGATTAACTGTTAATACCACCGGTGTCTATTTCGGATGATCATGAAATGGGATTACCAGAGGTCTACAGAGGCAAAGCAGTATCCGGCAAGATGGTTTCGGCACGGGGTGAGATGTACATGTTCTGACGTAACGTGCTGTGGTCTATCCTTACTGGGATCAGCTGACTGGGTTGTGGTCTGAGAGTCCGATTCTACACACTTTATAGAACACGTCACACATTTTCTTCGCATACACGTCTCATACACGTTACACTTTTCTTTTAATAAATTAATCTTTATTAATTTCTAGAAGCAAGAGTTGTTGAGTATGTTGCGTTGGGAAGTATGAGAGGGGGCATAGTACGACAGTGAGAGAGTGATAGGAAAAGGTGTCCATAGGCTGATGGAGTGTGTTGGACGGAAGCTGGTGGATTCTCCAGAATATTGAGAGGGAAAAAAATATTATAATGTGAGTGTCGACTCTCTTCACTCCAGGGACGACACTGTAAAGGAGGACATGACATTATTGGGGGCTCGTCCGGGATCTTTGGACAGCGGGATCTCTCGTAAACGTGATCTTTGGACAGCGGGATCTCTCGTAAACGGGATCTTTGGACAGCGGGATCTCCCGTAAACGGAATCCTTGGACAGCGAGATCTCCTGCAAGCAGGAACCTTTGACAGTGGGATCTTCTGACAACGGGGTCTTTTGACACGGGATCCTTAGTTATAAGAGGGAGATATCATTTTGGAGAATCCAGCTAGAGTGAATGTGGATAGGGGTTGGGACTAATTAATATCTTACCTGTTCACACTTCACACGTCTGCATAGGTCTGTGGTCCTGATTCTATTCTTGTCACTGAGTGAATGTGCTGTGCATGGTAATATCTAGATTTATAGTACTTGTTCATATATCTGTATAGTAATTTTCAGTTATATTGTACTAGACCTGCTAGCTGACCTCTCTGTATAATGGCCACCCCTAAACTTAGCACAGCAGAATTAAAGGCAAAGGGGGAAGAAATGGGATTGGCGGGTTCTGCTCTAACGGATTACATACAGGAAGTGGAGAGAGAGTATCGTCAAGCTGAACGGGAAGATCGAAAGGCCGAGCTGGAATTGAGAAGGATGGAGTTGGAACAAGCAGCTAAGACATTGGAAGCTGAGCAAGCAGCTAAGAAATTGGAAGCTGAGCAAGCAGCTAGGAAATTTGAAGCTGAGCAAACAGCTAGGAAATTAGAAGCTGAACAGGAAGCACAGAAAAGGGAGCACGAGTACCGGATGCGGGAACTCGAGCTCAAGAGTCAATCTAATGGAGAAACTGAGGGAGCAGTTGGAGGTTCCTCCATCCCAGGATCAACACCAGTAGGTGGACATGGGTACCATGCTATGAAGTTTCCTTTAGCGGTCTACGAGGAGGACAAAGAGAAGATTGACCAGTACCTTCAACGCTTCGAGGCTATGTCAGTTGCTATGGGTCTGGAGCGTAACAAATGGAATCTTAAGCTATCCAAGGGATTACGCGGGACCGGATACGAGGTTTATACTCGCCTGCCACCAGGACATGAGAACAATTATGACGAGTTAAAGACGGCTCTGCTGAAACGATTCGAGGTTACGTCACATACCTACCGGAAAAAATTTCGAGCAGCGAAACGAGAACCGGGGGAGTTGTTTGCCGCCTACAGTTTGCGTCTAAAATCTTATCTCCATAAGTGGATGGATTTGGCTGGGTTCGCACATGACTATGAGAGTCTGGAAGAGCTCATGGTGGTCGACCAGCTGAAGAAGCAAATGTCTAAACCTCTCAGGACGTTCCTGGGAGAACAAGGAGCGGAACGTATTGACCTCGTGAATAAATTAGCAGAACGGTTCGTCGAGGTACATGGGGAGGCAAGGGAAAACCTTTCCACCAACTCCAAAAGTCAAGAGAAACATGACAAGAAGAAAGCCAAAAACTCAGGAACAAAAGAGTGGGAACCTTATGTGCAAAAAGCAGAGGATAGTTCAGAGAAGAAGAAGGAGGGAAGCAAGAGCACTTCAAGCTCTACACCTAAACGACCGTGGTCGGAGAAGTGGTGTTCAATTTGTAAGTCACCCTCTCACAATACGAGGGACTGCAAATCGAAGGCTAAGAACCCTCACTTTGCAGCATGTCAAGTGACTTCCAAGGAGGTTGTCACGGAAAATGCCAAGGTCAACAAGGAAGCTCGCCACCAGGAGAGCTCACTCAAGTCCGACAATAGAAAATCTAGGACAGGGAAATGGTGCAACCAATGCAAGTCAAACACGCACAATGCTATTGACTGCAGGTAAAAGTCAGGAGACACTCGATTCGTCGTGTGCTCAGGGAAACCTAAGGTGGAGCCCACCGAACAGGTCGAGGCCGAGGAAGAGACTCCAGACCAGGAAAAACCACCTGTAGTGGAATTGGTAGAGGTTAACGGTCGTCAAGTGGAGTGTTTATACGACACAGGACTGGACGGGGAGGCCGTGATTTCTGCGGATCTGGTACATCCAGAACAATTCACAGGTGAAACCTTGGATATACAGCCTGCACAGAAGAGTGCTGTAGTCATGAAGTTGCCCATTGCTAATGTGGAGATTCGGTCAAGGTACGTCACCGGCACCATCAAAGCCGCTGTATTGGCCGATCCCATTTTTCCAGTCATCCTAGGTTGCCGGTATGTCTTTCTGGGAATGCCCAGGGAGCCAATTCATATGGGAGCAATGCAGACTCGCTCTCAGACGAAAACGGAAGAGGCAGACGCAATTGTGACTAACCCAATGCCGGGGGAGCTACGAACTGCCCAGAGTGAGGATGATACTTTACGTCCTTGCTACAAAAAGCTGCAGAAAAGTGCTGATCCACCAGGACGGGGGCAGTACTACATGAAGAATAGGATACTCTACAGGAGAGCAGGAAGGGGAGACAACCTATACGGTCAGTTGGTCGTCCCGAAAGCTCACCGGTCCCAGATTCTTCATATGGGGCATACCATCTCCTTTAGTGGACACATGGGTATTGCCGCCACCATGCAGCGGATTTCCTGCCACTACTATTGGCCGGGAATGACAGATGATGTGCGTCGGTATGTGAAGTCATGCCCTGAGTGCCAGAGGGTGGCACCGAAACACTGGACAGCACCGGTGGTGTTGGGTGAGATGCCCATCATGAACTCTCCTTTCGAGAGGGTAGCCATCGATATCGTGGGTCCACTTCCCAGGACTAGGAAGAGGAACATGTATATACTCACAATGGTGGATTGCTGTACAATGTGGGGTGAGGCTATACCGTTGACCACGATTGACTCGAAAAGAGTGGCGGACGCACTGATGGAGGCCTTTACCAGATTAGGCTTTCCGGATCAAATTCTGACGGACAATGGATCTCAGTTTTGTGGAAAACTCATGGAGGAGGTATTTAGGGTGTTTCACTCTAACCACATACATACCAGCCCTTACCACCCTCAAGCCAATGGACAAGTAGAGCGTTTCAACGGCACGTTGATGACAATGCTCAGGAAACTAGCGCAGGAAAAACCTGATTGGTGGGATGAATATATCCCAGCAGCACTCTTTGCCTATCGGGAAGTTCCTCATGGCTCAACAGGACTACCACCCGCTACGTTGCTGTTTGGTCGTCCAATCAAAGGACCGTTGGAAGCCATGTTGAGGAGTTGGACTGAAGAGGGGACGTCAGAAGAAGTGATCTCATCCTATAAATACGTGGAGGAACTGAAAGAAAAACTCCACAAGGGATGGACTCTGGCAAATCAAAACTTGAAAAAGGCCAGGAAAAGACATGCGGCTTACTACAACCGTAGGTCTAAAGAAAGATCTCTAGAGGTGGGAGATAAAGTCTTGTTGCTACTCCCAACGGGAAACAACAAACTGGAGATAGGTTGGCAAGGACCATTTCCCGTGGAAAGGGTAATATCCAGAACCAACTATCAGATCCGGATCCGGGGAAAGTCGAAGATTTTCCATATCAATCTCTTGCGGAAATACGAAGAGAGACCCGGAGACAAGGCAGCTCACCTCATGGCAATGGCAGTTGCAGTGGAGACAGAAGTGGGAACCAGCGAGGGCAGGGAATATCCCTTGGAACACCAGGAAACCTATTGGGATGTGCAATTGAACCCTGATCTGACCTCCCAGGAGAGGGAAAGGATAACCCAGGTTCTCAAGTCTCATAAGGAGATACTGACTGATAAACCAGGACGAACGAGGTTGGTTGAGTTCGAGATGACTTTGACCACAAAGGAGCCTGTTCGCCAAAAGGTTTACCCAGTGCCATTCTCTAAAGAAAAGGCCCTGGAGGAGGAAATAAAAAAACTGCTGGAGGATGACGTGATTGCACCATCCACATCCCCATACAATGCGGGGGTAGTTTTGCTACGCAAACCAAGTGGAGAACACAGGTTGTGTATAGATTACCGACTTCTGAACAGTCATACACAGTTTCAGGTGGAACCTTTGCCGAATCCAACTCAGTTATTCGCTAGGCTCCATAAGGCTCGGTACTTTTCAAAGGTGGATCTGA
>JACEFZ010021172.1:0-30981 GCA_014155875.1 Cepaea nemoralis | reverse complement strand
GGGGGGGGCCTAAAGGCCCGGGGGCCAAAATTTTTTTTTCTTACTGTGCCCATGTTTTTTTCGGGGAAGTAAATCGTAAGGTCGGTTTTTGATTCTGCGTGAAGCAGGGTATCCTGGGATTATATACCGTCCCTTTTTGGGGTCTAACGTAAAATCGTGTATTTTTTTTTCAGTATATTTTTCCATTCTTTCCCCTTTTTCCCTTTTCGTTATATTTAATTGATTTTTTGTTGTGTTCGGATATATGTTTTTTGGATCTTTCGTCATTTCTTTTGTCTATGGTTTTTTGTCATTTTCAATTTAATTTTGCCACTGTGGATTTTCCCTAAAACAAGCTTGTGGTTGTTACTTTTGGTTTTTTTTTCTGTGTAATCATCGTCTCCGTGTATTTCATTTTGTGAAGCCCTACGGGGATAGCCCCACACTTAGTGTTTTCACCCCATTTGTTTTATATGTATTTATATGTATTTTTAACAATTTTCCAGGGACTTCATGAATTTGGGGTTCTTTGGTATTTTAGATAAAAGGGAGTTGGGTGATACTTCCCCCCCACTACCTAGTGCTTTAGAGTGATTTGGGTGAGTCAGAGTGATTTTGGGTATTACTAGGGATTTATGAAACACAGGGATGCGGGTGTACTTGGGGAAGTGACCAAAGACTAACAGCAGAGTCTGTACATTTATTTGGGCTGATTCACAGCAACGTGCCCCAAAAAGTACAAGAGGCCTACTTTTGGATTATTTGAAGCGGTGAAAAAATAGGCCTAAAAGGGTTAAAGAGTTACAGGAGTAGCAGAAAAAGAACAAAAGCAGGGGAAAGGGAGAGGAGGGCATAATAAACGCGAGGCAAAGGGGGTCTACGGGAAGAAAAGACGCATAAAACTAGCGAAAGGGAAAAACAACCCTTCTCAGGAAAAAAAGGCGCAAGAAAAACTAGCTGAAATGGAAAAAAAACTTCTACAGGAATAAAGTTCTGAAAGGGAAAATTGGAAAGGAAGATCAAGTGCCAGATGAAAACTAAAAATCGAGTTAAAAAGCTAAACTATCTTCAAAAGGGGAAAAGTGAAAAAAGCAAAAGGCCATCGCACGTAAACAGTGATTAAAATCCCAAATACTTTAAGGACCGAGAAAACCTTGAAGCTTTTTTGGGAAAATATCAGGAAATCGGGCGAAATTGTTGGGCATCCCCGAAGAACAGTATGTATTATCTAGGGAGCTTCTTGGGCCCAAGGCACTAAAACCCATGTTAAATTTACCTGTAGAAAAAAGGGAACAACTAACATCTTACGTCCAACTTTTTGCGACAAAGTTCCAAAAAACTGGGGCAGGGGATTTTGGGACAAATTTTTAACTTTTGGGGCCAGAGACTCAAGATTTCACAGTTTTTGTTAACACTGAAAGGAATACATTTAAAAAATGGTTTGGAGCTCGCAAAGGGGAAAGTTTTCCCAATAAATTAGTAGATCAAATGTTAAAGAAAGGTAGTATCTGCATGAAATTCAAATTTAGTGGCGTTCTTTGGGGAAGGGAACCCAAAAGGACATAGACAAAATTTCTCATTTAGGGCAAACTACATGACTGAAAACATCCTTAAACGTATCTATTGGGAAACTAATAGTGGGGAAAATAGCCCTGTGCAGCGTACATTAAACAGGACCAAATCCAGTCTTAGACCAAAGGCAAAAAGTGTGGTTTCAGCACAGAAAGGTGAGCAGCAAGAACTTCAAGATAATGGTTTCCGGGAAACAAGGGTTGGTAGAGTGGACGGTACCCTATAAAAGGAAACTTCCAGAGACTTCAAAATTATGCCGGTTTTGGAATTGTGGGAGCTGGGACAAAAGGGCAGCAGAGTGTGTGAAACAACCACAGAGGGACCAACAAACCAACACTAAAAGGGAGATTACTTTTTCAAATGTGGAAAGAGGGGGCAATCAGCCATCTTTGTAGGATGAGAGAAACAGAGCACTAAAATGCAGCGCAAGTAATTGAGACGCTGAACAATGAAGATTGTAGGGGGTGCAAACCTCTTTTTGAAAAAGACAGTCAGCCAGCCTAAATGTTGGGCATACAGTAAAAGCAGGGTCAGCCGTGCATGAAGGAGGAAAATCTGAAAACTGCATCAGGGATTTGTCAATGATAGACCAAACGTTAACAATTAGGGGTTCCCCGGGGGTACGTCTATCGGAGTGAGGAAATTTTAATTTGATCCCTCGGATTATACGGGAAAAAGATTAGATCTTTCATTCAACGGCAGTAGATTTTCTACCCAGTAGCCATAATAACAGAAAAAACCCATTATCCTGGAAAAAGTGACAGCGTGTGTTTTTGGACTCACCATGGCTGATTTGGTCATAAAAATGTTATGGGATTTTTAAAGAGTGTCCAGAAGAAAAAAGGAGTTTTTTGGGGCCCCAAAAAATATAGTTTAAGCAGAAATTTGGGAGTTTTACCACAAGAGAACCTAAATTAGAGAGTATAGCTGAGGTGGGAAGGGGCCCTTTGAAGTAGACCAGGAACTCAAGACGGGATGTCACTGAGCAATGAGAATGGATCCCAAATATGCTAGTGAATAAAACAAGATATACTCTGAAAAAATTCCCCAAGGGGTAGGAATTGGGGAACGGAACCCCAAAGAAAGGTAGAGGTGTTCGGGGAGGAAAAACAATGCTCACTCGCATTTTCTTTTGGGAACTAAGGTGGGAAAAGGGCAGTCCCTTTTAAAGCAAATAGAGCCGATATACGAAAACCCAGCTCGGGATAGTGAAATGTGCGGGGCACAAAAGGCTAAGGCGTATGCAGCAAAAAAGCAAGGTTCCAGATATAGGGGCCAAGTTTTGAATAAAGAGTTCAGATTTAAACGAGACCCCAAGTGTAAGGGTGAAATTGCAAAATAGGAAATTTGGGTTTAAGGTCAAAAGAGGTTCCGACAACTGACTCGGGGCAAAGGGATGCAAACAATGTTGTTTTGTAGAGGTACCATGATCGGGGTTTACATGAAAGGTAGACACCCCTGGGCGGGAATCAGAGGGGGGTTTAACAAAATAAAAACCCCTGATATAGGTCTTTACAAAAATATTATTGTGTGGTGGAAGAAAGTAATGATCTGAGGGTACAAAATTTATAATGTTTTTTCTATGTTTGTTTTATTTTTATTAGGGTAAGGTTTTATTTCCCATGCATTGATACACAAGATAGATGGTTGGGTTTTTTTTTTTTTGAATTTTAAAAAATTTAAAAATTTTTTGGGTTTGGGGGGGGGAGGGAAAAGGAAAAAAAATTTTTTTTAAATGTTTTTTTTTAAAAAATTTTTTTAAAAATTTTTAAAAGGGGGGCATTCCTTGGGGGGGGGGGAAAAAAAAGGGGGAAAAAAAGGGGAAAAGGGGGGGGGGTTTGGGGGCCCAAAAAAAATAAGGGGAAAAAGGGGGGGGGGGGCCCCCTTGGGGGGAAGTTGGGTTTTTTAAAAATAAGGGGGGGGGGAAGGGGGGGGAAAAAAAAAAGGGGGGGGGGGGGGGGGGGGGGTTTTTGGGGGGGGGGAAAAAGGGGGGGGGGGGTTCAAAAAGGGGGGGGGCCCCCGGGGGGAAGGGGGAGGGAAAAAGGGGGGGAAAAAGGGGGGGGGGGGGGGAAAAAAAAAAGGGGGGGGGAGGGGGGAAAAAGGGGGGGGGAAAAAAAGGGGGGGGGGGGGAAAAAATTTTTGGGGGGGGGGTTTTTTTTTAAAAAAGGGGAAAAGGGGTTTTTTTGGGGGGGGGGGTTTTTGGGGGGGGGGGTTTTTTTTCCCTTTTTTTTAAAAAAATTGGGGAAAAACCCCAAAAAAAAAAAAAAGGGGGGGGGGGGGGATTTATTAAAAAAATTTTAAAAAAAAAAAAAAAAAAAAAAAAAGGGGAAAAAAAAAAAGGGGGGGGGGGAAAAGGGGTGGGGAAAATTGAGGGGAGTGAGGGAGGGGGAAAAGGGGGAAAAAGGGGGAGACGGGAAATGGGGAAAGGGAGGGGGGGGAAAAAAAAAAAAAGGGGGATATGGGGGAAGGCCCCGGGGGGGAGGGGAAGACAGTTGTGTGTTGTGTGAAGTCAGGGGACTGGAAAGTCAGTGAGAGAAGAGACTGACTGCGGGGCAGGTTTTTTCAGGAGTTGAGTTTGAGATACCGAGGTAGTCGGTAGTCCACGGGGTTGTGTTATGCTCCGAGTTGTGAAGACAGGCCTGAACCAGAGTGGGTTCTATAGTTGAGCAGTGGCTCCAACCCAATGTGTGGGTTGTATTGTGGGAGATCCAGCCGTGGATAGTAGCTGGATTACCTGTCTTGTTGATTGAGATAAGAAGCAGGCCGTGAGAAGGCATTGATGTGTGCTGGTTAAATTGTGAGGAGGATATTTATATTCTATGGATTTACATTGTTTCTGGATATATATATATGTTCCGTCTGTTCGTCTTATTTCTGGAATAAATGATTATGTGCGCCAACGGAATCTTGTTTAATGCCTGGTGAATATGCACTGCGGGGGTGAGTTGGATTAAGAGTCAGTTAGATATCTCCATTGACACACCATGAGTATCGTTACGTAGACAACGACCATCACACAATAATATCATGAGCATATCATCGTAAGAACTTCGTGATATTATCATCAAGAAAACGTGTGACAACTACAAATAATATAAATAATATTATAATATATAAACCAGAAGAAAAAAATGGCAGCGGTGGGATTTGAACCCACGCCTCCGAAGAGACTGGTGCCTTAAACCAGCGCCTTAGACCGCTCGGCCACGCTACCTTACACAGTACTAACTCTTTTTAATTAAGATTTGATCGATTTTATTATACGATACACCTTTCATTCCCGGAATATCATCACAATCAAATGCTCTGCCAGCTGGCGTAGGCGTTCATGTCTCTCCACAGATCTCGGTCTTACTCTATTGATGACATTCCTCCATGCCACCGCCTCAATCCATCCAGCATCATTTCTCTTGGTCTGCCTCTGCCTCTCTTCCCCTTGATCTTTCCAGTCGTCACGATGTTATCCGATGCCTTTCTTCTCATATAACATGACCACCCACAGAAAGCTGTTTCAGTTTCACAGTGCTTCATCTTAGAACAATGAACAATGCATATTTTTTAAAATATTAATTTCGTAAACAAATAACCGAGAAAAATTGGGAATATAAAAGCGATCTCCATAACATTTTTGTGGATTTTAAAAAAGCTTATGATAGTGTCCAACTGTCCATGAATAGTCTATGGAATGCTATGCAGGAATTTGGAATACCAAGGAAGTTAATCAACATGACCAGACTATGCATGGAAGATACTTATAATATAGTAACATATAAAGGCAGGAAATCAGACCCTTTCCAAATAACATCTGGCTTGAAACAGGGTGATGCACTATCGCCGCTACTCTTCAATTTGGTTCTAGAGAAAGTTGTAAGGAAGGTAAAGGAGGACTGTGATATTGGAGGAACATCCAAGCTACTTAGTTATGCAGATGATATAGATATTATAGTGGAAAATGAACAAAAGACATTGGAAATATTGACTCACTTAAAGGAAAAAGCCCAACAGATGGGGCTGGTTATCAACCAAGATAAGACAGAATATATGGTAATTTCAAGAGACGGAAAGGCTAAAAACTCTGGCCACATACAAATAGATAATATGACCATTAAAAGAACGGAAACATACAAATACCTGGGTACAATCTTCAACTGCTCCAACCTCATAAGGGAAGAAATACACACTAGAATCAACTCTGGAAATAAGATATACTATGCACTACAACATCTACTAAAATCAAATGCGCTATCTCGTGACACCAAAATCACAATATACAAAACACTGATCAGACCAGTTGTGCTGTATGGCTCTGAAACCTGGAGTACAACGAAAGGAGACGAAGCCTTATTACAAACCTTTGAGAACAAAGTTTTAAGACGCATCTTTGGACCCATTGGCATTAGGGATACACAAAGTGGAGAGTGGAAAAGAAGAAGTAACAAAGACATTTATGATCTGTTTAAGTCCCCGCTAATCACTGATATCATGAAGGCTAATAGACTACAATGGCTGGGGCATATAGAAAGAATGGAAGATAATAGGGAAACAAAACTCACTTACACTCAGGAAATAAATGACCGTAGACCCCGAGGTAGACCAAGAAGACGGTGGAGAGATAATATATATACAGACCTACAAGCACTTGGAACAAACGACTGGCAAGAGAAGGTCAACCAGAGAGACGAATTGAGACGAATTGTATCTGCAGCAAAGAACCTCAATGGCTCGAAACGCTGAAGAAGAAGATATTCGTAAATGAAAAAAAAAAAAAAAAAACACACACACACACACACACACACACACACACACACACACACACACACACACAAACCTTTTAAATACACACTTATTGTACGAATTACAAGTTTAAAAAAAAAAAATGTATGTAGGGCCTATACCAGAATCACACGTGGTAAAAATATTCCTTAGTACACGTATGTAAGTTTTCTCATTTTGAAATTTACCCTGGGTAGCATTTTTATTCGGCCCGTTATTTCCGATGTTCAACTGCCAAGAGACTTGACTTATACTAAGTTATACTGTTCCAACAAAAAGAAACGCAACATCTTTGGTGTTACTTTTATAAAAGACATTCGCTGATTCGGCATCAGTCAACATATCGACTGTGTGCATCTGGTCATTAACTTCTCGTGGTTACCTGAATTGTACTCACCTCATGATTCGTGAGGTCATGAAAGAAGCCTAGGTCAAATCAACATTTTTGACAATAACTCGTGACAGGTTCTGTTCTTACGGACCGGCATCGCCAGAACCGACTGCAGTAGGATAATCAGCATCGTCAATAAAATGTTGGTACAAGTTTGCAATTGAAACAGCAATAATGTTGCGTGTTGTGTGTGTGTGTGTGTGTGTGTGTGTGTGTGTGTGTGTGTGTGTGTGTGTGTGTGTGTGTGTGTGTGTGTGTGTGTGTTTTTTTAAACAGTATATTAACGTGCGCAAGTTCCGCACGTCTCCTCCGAATTTTCGGTCCTGATCTGGAAAAGCTAGATACTATTTTTTAAAAAAAGTATGTTCCGATTTGAATGCCTTCATTCACGATCAATTATTTTGAAAACTGTAAATTTTTCCAGCCGTCTTATATTTACCCCCACCCAAGGAATATGTCTTTGATAGGTCCTAAACCAACTTAAATCATTGAAAGCGGCGACATTCCTTTGATGTTTTGCTGACCAACTAGTGGTTTATCGCTAAAAAAGTTATGTTTACGGTAATGGGGACCTGCAAATTCAGATGACACACAAAGGCGCATCCGGATTCGTATGGGAGTGGGTGCAATGAAAGAAGTAGCTTACAATCGACAGGGTCGGCTGCATTGCACCGGGTTTTTATCCCATATGACTCAGTTTCTTTCTGCAGCGCGGAAAGCGTCGCACAAAGCACGAACTCCGTAGCTCCAGCGACGACCCTCGGGAGTCTCCGAAAAAAAAATGCACTCTTGAAATGAAGGACACGGCCCTGAATCGAACATACAACCTTCGGAGCCCGAGTCAGACGGCTTGACCACTTCACCACGGAGAATCCCGAGAGGGGTGCAATGTGTAATATTAGTAAAGATAGAGAATTTACAGAGGCACGGGGTAAATAATTTGTAAATTAACAGGAAAGTAGAAGGACTATATTTCTTACCTTATTTTTCATTTACTTCTTGTTTCTTCAGCTGATGCTGATGCTGTAATGTTTAGGGCCTGCAATTCGTCTGAATAGTTGGAGCAAAATATCCCAGTAAGTGTGTACGTAGATTAAGGTCTGCGATCTGCTCAGACTTTAATCTGTGTCGGACGATTCCAGTAGGTTGATGATTGCTCTCGGTTGCATAAAATTCAATCCATCCTTTCTCCAATAGTCCTCTTCCTCTTTCAACACATGGTCCTCACATTTTTTCCAGTAACTTGTATCAATCTTTAATAGCGCGGACAGACAGACAGACAGACAGACAGACAGACAGAAAGGTAGGTAGGCAGAAAGGTAGGTAGGTAGATAGGCAGAAAGGTAGGTGGGTGGGTCGGTGGGCCGGTGGGTCGGTCGGTCGGCCGGCCGGCCGACAGGCAGACAGGAGATAGATAGGTAGGTAGGTAGGTAGGTAGGTAGCTAGATAGATAGATAGATCAGATAGATCAGATAGATAGATCAGATCAGATAGATAGATCAGATAGATAGATTAGATAGATAGATCAGATAGATAGATCAGATAGATCAGACAGACAGACAGACAGTCGGGAACGGGAGCTTTTTTGACTACTTATATGAATTAAATAAGATGCTCCCCACCAGGGAATGGGTGAAGCCGGGCCGGGTCAGACAGACAGTCAGACAGATAGACAGACAGACAGATAGTCGGGAACGGGAACGGGAGCTTAGATGACTACTTATATGAAGTAAATGAGATGCTCCCCGCCAGGAGCTGGGAGAAGCCGGGCCGGGTCAGACAGACTGACAGACAGACAGACAAGCAGACAGACAGACAGACAGACAGACAGACAGACAGACAGATAGATAGATAGATAGATAGATAGATAGATAGATAGATAGATAGATCAGATAGATAGATCAGATAGATAGATCAGATAGATAGATAGATCAGATAGATAGATCAGACAGACAGACAGACAGACAGACAGTCGGGAACGGGAGCTTTTTTGACCACTTATATGAATTAAATGAGATGCTCCCCACCAGGGAATGGGTGAAGCCGGGCCGGGTCAGACAGACAGATAGACAGATAGTCGGGAACGGGAACGGGAGCTTAGATGACTACTTATATGAAGTAAATGAGATGCTCCCCACCAGGAGCTGGGCGAAGCTGGGCCGGGTCAGACAGACTGACAGACAGACAGACAAGCAGACAGACACACAGACAGATAGATAGATAGATAGATAGATAGATAGATAGATAGATAGATAGATCCCCGCCAGGGCCTGGGCGAAGCCTGGCCGGTCAGCTAGTATATATATATATATATATATATATATATATATATATATATATATATATATATATATATATATATATATATACACACACACACACATATGTGTGTGTGTGTGTGTGTATATATATATATATATATATATATATATATATATATATATATATATATATATATATATATACACACATGTGTGTGTGTGTGTGTGTGTGTGTGTGTGTGTGTGTGTGTGTGTGTGTGTGTGTGTGTGTGAAGGGGGTAATGACATTTTGGAAAGGGGGGAGGGAATGATATTCTGAACAGGTGAAAGGGTGCATGGGCCCAAAAAATGTTGAGAACCACTGCTTTAGGTATTTCGTGCCCTCAAGGGGAGTGGATTCCACAGGTTAAGAATAACTGTTGTAGGTTAAATACGAGATGTGCGGTAATATGTATTCGATCTCTCTGTTGTTTTAATCTCACACTGTGCGGTAATATTCAGTTGTTTGACGTTTCCACCTTCCACCACCCAGTGTCTGAAAAAGGCGCCACTTTCAAGAACAGGAGACATCGTTCCCCTTACACACTCCCCTCTCCGCTAGCTACGCCACTGTCGCCTTTATTTTGTTATTGTGTGGCATAACAAACTAACAACATGTTATGTTAGCGTTAGAGTTAGAGGTAAGCTAGCCTTAAACGATGTTTTAAGGAAGCTGCCAGAACAAACAGACCATACGCAATGTCTCCCCCCCCCCCCCCCCCCCCCAAAAAAAAAGAAGATATACTATACACCGAATTTTGCTAGGCTCACTATTATTTTAGCGTGAAGAATTAGTCAGGAATGATAGCGATCACGTCACGCAGGAAATGACATTTTATGCTCAAGTGTCAAAACGCAGATATTCGACTGTTGTTGTTTCTTACACATTCAGACGTCTGCGTGAATAAACGGCCACAGAAAGCAGCAGTTAACTAAAGTTTGCTGACATGTCTGTAGAGCGCGTGAATAAACAGCCACAGAAAGCAGCAGTTAACTCAAGTTTGCTGACATGTCTGTAGAGCGCGTGAGGGTTTGGCACAAACTAGTGATATTTTTGTCATCTTTTTGGCGCTCGCTCGCTTTAAACTCAAGCGTAGTCGACACACGATACATCTAGTAGCATTGGACTGAATTTTAAGTGTGGATTAGTTTTCCCTACTACCAGTGTCCCTCGCCATCATATGAACCCACTCCGACTTCTAAGGTACTTATTATTTACGTCCCCTTAAAACAGTCGTTTGTCGGTTTTCGTGTCTCCATCTTGCTATGGTTGAGGAATCGACGTGTTGCAATGACCCTAAAACTTTGCCTGGGGTCGCTTAGCTACTATCAGGTTCTACCAAACTAGACAGGTTAACTGGATACCTTGCACGTAAACGGGAGTCATGGTGGCGAAGTGGCTGGGGCGCTTGCCTGCCGATCTGGTAGTCAAGTGTTCAAATCCCTTTCAAATTAACACTGCAAAAACAAAAACTAATGATCTTACCAACAGTTCAGACGACACCAAATTAAACAACCATGTTCTTGAAAAAGTCAACAGCTTTACATACCTAGGAAGCAAGATGACATCTACAGGGGACTCAACACCAGAAATATTATTTAGAATTGCACTGGCATCTGGTGCCTTCAATAAACTGTCAAACATCTGGAAGTCAAAGACACTCAGCAAACATACGAAACTTAAAATCTTCAACTCTTGTGTGATTCCAGTGCTAACGTATGGATGTGAGAGTTGGAAATCAACGGTAGCTTTAGATAAAAAAAATTAGACAATTTTGAGAACAAATGTCTTAGAGGAATTCTAAACCTCCACTGGACAGATTTCAGAACCAATACGCAAATAAAACAAGAGACTAAGCAAGACATTGTATCCAATTTTATAAGAAAACGCCGTTGGAACTACATCGGCCATGTACTCAGAATGGACAAGACAAGACTCCCCAACCAAGCCCTCTTATGGTCACCAGTAGGGAAAAGAAAACGGGGAAGACCAAGAGAGACCCTGCGTAGAACCATCATCAGAGAAGGCTCATTCAACGGCCAAGTGAACATCCAGGATTTACAAGTAGCAGCGGACCGCCGGACATGGAGAGCCATGACTTCTGCCCTATGCACCGCCTTAGGCTCAAGGAGAAGGACTAACTTACACGCTCATACATAATTCAAGAAAGGGGGATAATCGCGTTTTGAGTGGTCCTGAAACCAGTTTGAGCCTGCCAATCTGTGGTCTTAATCCCCCCCCCCCCCCCCCAAAAAAAACTCTAAAATTACCCCCCCCCCCCCCCCCACCAGTTGGGAACCACTGACCTAAAGGAATGTGGGACGTGAAGTAAACGAAAATTACATGCGAAAAGCAGAAGGAAAACAAAAAAGGTGGAGGTGGAAGTTCTACAAACACTAATATTAATGCCCTACTGCCTTTATTCAATGTTCCTCAGCGTGTAGCCCATGTTTTAATATTAGTATTTGTAGAACTTCCACCTCCACCTTTTTGTTTTCCTTTTGCTTTTCGCATGTAATGTTCATTTTCTTCACGTCCCACATTCCTTTAGGTCATATTTCGGCTTAAGCAATCAAGGGCAACAATTATAGAATTCACTATATTTGTACTGACAGCTATATTGCAAGAGAAGATATATGTTTATTCCTGTAACAATTTTATTCATATCTTGTATGGTATCAATTGAATGTTACCATAATAAAAGCTATACAGAATTGTGAATACTGTTTTAAATTGTAGACACTAAATATGGTATAATAAATATTGTTTAGTAAATTATTTATTTCTGTATCTGCTAGGCAGTGTCTGTCTAAACAACATTTTGAATTGCACTGGTTTCTCTTCACAACGTATACATCTTTCGCCTAGATGAAGAGAATTACAGCGTATAGTCATTCATGTTTGGGGTGGGGGGGGGGGGGGGGAGAGAGAGAGAGAGAGAGAGAGAGAGAGAGAGAGAGAGAGAGAGAGAGAGAGAGGAGAGAGAGAGAGAGAGAGAGAGAGAGAGAGAGCTGTTCAGACCGAGGTCAAACTTCGGTCGACAAGACCACTGACTCACACAGGCCACCGTCCCATTGTTCTGTCTAGATTGGGCTACAGGACTCAGTAACAAAGAAAAGACATTTATTCAGTTATTTGGCGCTTTGTTCCTCAATGATTGGGCTTAGTGGTACACATGCGGAGTATAGAAATATACTGTGAGAGTGTGTTTGAACATGTATGTTATGTAGTGTGAAATTTGATGGGAGTGGCTCTTGTTTATTAATCTGCGAATAGCTGGGCGATTTTTTGTTGAAAAATCTTTGCTAGTGTGTGTGGCTGTATTGTTTGGTGATTGTGTGTGGCCGAGTTTCTACTCGACCATATTATGTTTCTATACTCCGCCAGTGCAACAAGAAGTTTAGTGTGTTTGTTTTTTGTAGATGTGGGTATTGTATTTAAAAAAATGGCCTTATAAGCGTCAGTTTTCTTGTTTGTGTGTGTTTCTATTAATTGTTGCAGTGCAATCTTAGTGGCTGTGATTGCTGGGCATTCATAGAAGAGATGATCCTCTGTTATGACTATACGCTGTATTCGCAATGTAAAAGCCTGTTTTTGTACATAATGAATGGGATATTTATGTATACGCTGAATTCGCAATGGACAACTTAACAAATTCCAATCTGTTTACGCGCGCTCTCTCTTTATCCCTCCCCCTCTTCTCCCCCTCCCCAACTCCCTCTCTCTCCCTCCCTCCGTGTTGACCGCGTTCCTGGTATCAACCCACCCCACCACAAGCAAATCCTGGGCACTTGCGATTAAGTCGAGGGCTGTCATTCAGCAATAATATTGAATCCACTTACAGGAAGTAAGCTTGCATGAGACTGCCTGCAGTGAAAACGTGGGGCGGCTTGTGCCGTTTCGACCTTGACACCAACATTTCCTTTAATGTATATATCTTCGGTGTGGAAGAGAACGCGTGCTGTGTGTGGAAGGTTTTATAAGCGTGTGAGAAAGATGGGTTTAGAATGAACGAGCGGAAGGAATCATCACCACACCATAGTCGTTGTTGTCTCCGTCATTATCATCACCATTATCACCACCATTACCATCACCACTATCATCATCATTATCATCACCATTATCATCACTATTACCATCAACCACGTTAGAATGGGATGACTGAAAGCGTACGTCATTATCATAACTGTATATGTATGTTTTGTTTCATTAACGCATATGCATAACACTAACAAACGGCAACGCTCTGTAATATACACAAACAAAGAAACACGCATTACACCTTGTAAATATACATTGCTTTGTATAAAATAAACGTATTAAAAAAAAAAAAAAAAAAAATAGATGAAGAGAATTGACAGAAGTGGAATACATCAACTGGATATACTAAAGAATACCCTAGACACACACAATCTAATAGACGCTTTCCGATACAGACACCCTAATAACATTGCAACAACACACAAAAATAGGGCTTACAATAGATCAGCCAGATTAGATAGAGTATACTCACCTTCAACACACCAAATAATACACACAAAACATCTACAAGAGACATTACAATACACAGATCACAAAGCAGTACTAACACATATCACTACAGACACTACAAACACAAGGCCATCAAAAAGAACATCACATTGGAAGTTCAATAACTCCTTACTCCAACATACAGGTTATTTACAACATGTGACACAACTTATTCTAACATACACTAATAGTACACCCAAGGACAACATAACACAAATTTGGGATTTACTAAAGAATACAATACGCTGTAGAACACAACAGTTAGCATCCATCATACATAAAGACAGACTACAACAAGAACATATCATACAGACAGCAATACAACTCACAAAACAGACTGACAGGAATGCATCACACCACACTAGAATCACAATTAGAACAACACCAGCAACACACACTCCGCGGTGCACTCCTTCGAACTAAACTTACTAACATATCAGAAGAAAGTCCCAATAGACAGCACCTTGCATTAGAGCAAAACATTCAACGCAACAGACAAATAGGAGCAATAACAGACATGCAAGGAAACACACAAACAGAGACAGTACATATACTAGAAACATTCCAACAGTACTACACTGACCTATATACAGCAGAACCCGCCAACACACAAACACAAAATAGATTCCTAAAATACACAAAAAAATTGTCAGACACAGATAAAGACACACTAGACACAGAGCTTACATTAGCCGACATAACACATGCACTCAATCAAATGCAAAAAGACAAAACACCAGGACCAGATGGACTCACAGTAGAATTCTACCAACACTTCTTTCCTATCCTAGGCAATTTCCTTCTAAAAGTCTACCAAGAAGCTTTTCATAAACAAGAACTCCCAAACACTTGCAACATGTCATATATAACACTCATACCTAAAGACAACACAGACAAAACACAGCTGAAAAACTATAGACTCATCTCCTTATTAAACACAGACTACAAAATTCTAGCAAAATCACTTGCAAACAAAATTAAAAACTTCATGCCATCACTCATCCACCCAGACCAACTGTGCAGTATTCAACACAGAAACATACACCAACATACACACTTCATTAGGGATTTCATTACATACACCCACCAGAAAGACTGTCAATCCTCTCTCTTATCTTTAGACCAGGAGAAGGCCTTTGACAGAATCTCACACTCATACTTACACAAAACACTAGCACACTGTAACACAGGACAGTACTATAGACAGTGGATAGAAATATTGTATAAAAATCCTGAAAGTAAGATACTGGTGAATCATTCACTCACTGGCAGTTTCAGAATCAATAGATCTGTCAGACAAGGGTGTCCACTATCACCAGTCCTATATGTACTCACACTAGAACCACTCTTAGAAGCAATTAGACAGGACACTAACATTAAAGGTACATTTATACAAGGGTCTGGAGAGCGGAAATTAATTGCTTATGCAGATGACACCGTTTTCTTCCCTACAACCAACACTTCCATAACGAACATACTTCACACCTTCAGACAGTTTGGTGAAGGAAGTGGGGCCAAAATAAACATACAGAAGTCTAAAATAATGGGTCTGGGGAAGTGGAAGAATAAAGCAGATTTCCCCCCGGATCTAACAGTCACAGATAACATGAAGATTTATGGGATCACTTTTCCATCCAATCCCAGAAAAACACACACAGGAACATGGCAATCACTGACAAAACAAATTATAGACATACTACATAGGTTCAAATACAAGACATCAACAATTTTTATACGAAGCACTATTGTAAACACCTTCATCTTTCCTAAAATACTATATTTAGCTACAGTGTTAGACCCCCCCAAAACAAACAATCACAGACATAAACAAACACATCAGACAATTCATCTTTAAAAACACAATCCACAGTATAAAGCACAAGACTTTAATACAAGAGAAGACTAGAGGGGTAATTTCACTACAGGACCTTAACACAAAAATACAAGCATTAAGAATCAACCACATAGGACGCATCATCAATCATCCAGATCAACACTCGCTAGCATTATACTATATTGCAATTAGATTACACAGAATTAAGAAAATAGACAAAACAACACCGCACTATTACGGCACACTACCGCACTTCTACAGAACATGTATGCAAGCAATTCAAGGTAATGAACACTTAATACAACAGACAACCAAGCAGATATACACATATTTAGTACAACAACAAGCCCCACCACTACACCTGAGAATCAAAAGAGGATACAAATATCACATGAAAGACTACAGTTGCACCTTCACTAACTTACACAGCAAACATATCACATCAAAATCCAAAGAAATAACATACAGGCTAATTTATAATATGACCCCGACAACTGAGAGAGCCGCACAAACATCCAAACAAATAGCCCCATGCAAATTATGTAGACAAAATACTCAGGAAACAGAGGATCATCTCTTCTATGAATGCCCAGCAATCACAGCCACTAAGATTGCACTGCAACAATTAATAGAAACACACACAAACAAGAAAACTGACGCTTATAAGGCCATTTTTTTAAATACAATACCCACAGCCACAAAAGACAAACTCACTAAACTTCTTGTTGCACTGGCGGAGTATAGAAACGTAATATGGTCGAGTAGAAACTCGGCCACACACAATCACCAAACAATACAATCACAAACACTAGCAAAGATTTTTCAACAAAAAATCGCCCAGCTATTCGCAGATTAATAAACAAGAGCCAACCCCCCCCCCCCCCCCCATCAAATTTCACACTACATAACATACATGTTCAAACACACTCTCACAGTATATTTCTATACTCCGCATGTGTACCACTAAGCCCAATCATTGAGGAACAAAGCGCCAAATAACTGAATAAATGTCCTTTCTTTGTTACTGAGTCCTGGAGCCCAACCTAGACAGAACAATGGGACGGTGGCCTTTGTGAGTCAGTGGTCTTGTCGACCGAAGATTGACCTCGGTCGGAACAGCTCAGGTAAACTCTTTAGTGAACCTAATAAATTCCATTCTCTTTACTCTCTCTCTCTCTCTCTCTTTCTCTCTCTCTCTCTCTCTCTCTCTCTCTCTCTCTCTCTCTCTCTCTCTCTCTCTCTCTCTCTCTCTCTCTCTCTCTCCCCCCCACCCCAAACATGAATGACTATACGCTGTATTCGCAATGTAAAAGCCTGTTTTTGTACATAATAAATGGGATATTTATGTATACGCTGAATTCGCAAATGGACAACTTAACAAATTCCAGTCTGTTTACACGCTCTCTCTTTATCCCTCCCCCCTCCTCTCCCCCTCCCCAGCTCCCTCTCTCTCCCTCCCTCCGTGTTGACCGCGTTCCTGGTCTCAACCCACCCCACCACAAGCAAATCCTGGGCACTTGCGATTAAGTCGAGGGCTGTCATTCAGCAATAATATTGAATTCACTTACAGGAAACTAAGCTTGCATGAGACTGCCTGCAGTGTAAAACGTGGGGCGGCTTTTGCCGTTTTGACCTTGACACCAACATTTCATTTAATGTATATATTGTCGGTGTGGAAGAGAACGCGTGGTGTGTTGAAGGTTTATAAGCGTGTGAGAATGATGGGTTTAGAATGAACGAGGGGAAGGAATCATCACCACATCATAGTCGTTGTTGTCTCCGTCATTATCATCACCATTATCATCACCATTACCATCACCATTATCATCATCATTATCATCACCATTATCATCACTATTACCGTCAATCACGTTAGAATGGGATGACTGAAAGCGTACGTCATTATCATAACTGTATATGTATGTTTTTGTTTCATTAACGCATATGCATAACACTAACAAACGGCAACGCTCTGTAATATACACAAACAAAGAAACACGCATTGCACCTTGTAAATATACATTGCTTTGTATGAAATAAACGTTTAAAAAAAAATGAATATGCTAATGGATAAATTTCCTATGTTGTAAACACAAAATATCACAGATATCCCCAGAGTAAACACAAGTACTCTCTTTCTGATTTTAAAATTTAGTACACATGAGTGCGAAAAAGAAACAAGAAGATGTGAGTTGAAAATGAATGAATGAATACAAAACCACATATGTTTACCAAACCAATGAGATTGTAAAAATGTGTGCAAATACAGATGCTTGTTTACTTTTTACAAAAAAAAAAAAAAAAAAGGGAAAAAAATTGAATGAACCCTTACAAAAAAGACAAAAAAAAAAAAATAAGCAAGGAGAAAAAGATAACCAACTCCTTTTACTTCTACTATTATTGAACATTGCATGTTGCAATTTATATGTACCTACTATGCTATGCTAACACCATTCCTAGGAAAATCATTCTAGCAAATGGAATCACAGTTTTGGAAAGTGGGATCATTATCATAACTATTATTATCATTGCTGTTACTATCAGTACTGTTATCACCCTTAGTAGGTAAATGTTGGTCATCATTATTATTGATGTAATTGGTTTTAGTTGCATTATTATTATAGTTACCTTTATTAATATATAACCTCATCTCCCATGGACCCCCCCCCCCCCTCCCTCACTCATGGTTTGTTTTCTGCCTTTGCTGACACCCTCACCTTTTGGTTCCAAAAATTATCCTGCCTTTACCATCATTACCCATTAGTGTGGTGGGTCAAATGGGTGAGAGTGGGACTATCACTATTTTCATTGCGTATTTATCATTGCGTTTAATAGCATTGCTGTTATCACCCTTAGTAGTTTTATTCTTTGTCATTATTATTATAGATGTATTTCATGTAAACACCATTCCTAAGATAATCATTTTAGCAAATGGAATCACATGTTTAACTATTATTGTCATTGCTGTTTATTATCATCGCTGTTATTGTTATCACCCTTAGCAGTCTTATTCTTTGTCCTTATTATTATAGATGAATTTCATGTAAACACCATTCCTAAGATAATCATTTTAGCAAATGGAATCACATGTTTAACTATTATTATCATTGCTGTTTATTATCATTGCTGTTATTGTTATCACCTTTAGCAGTTTTATACTCTTTGTCATTATTATTATAGATGTATTTCATGTAAAACACCATTCCTAAGAAAATCATTTTAGCAAATGGAATCACATGTTTAACTATTATTATCATTGCTGTTACTGATAGAAAGAGAGAGAGAGAGAGGCAATATAGCTAAGAAAAAATGGATGAATGAAGATATCTTAAAACTGATGGACAAAAGAAAACAGAGTAAAAATGACAAACAAGAATACGCTAAGATAAATAAAGAAATAAAAGATAAATGTGGGAAGGCTAAAGAAAGTTGGTTAAACGAGCAATGCAAAAAAATTGAATTAAATTCCATTAAAGATACAAAAAATATGCACAGACAAATCAGTAAGCTTACAGGAAGAAAAATAAGAATAAATACAGGGTGTTTGAAATCAAAAACAGGAAAGATAATATTAGAGGAAGATGCTATAATGAAGAGGTGGAATGAGTATATAAGAGAATTATATGAAGGAGAAAGGGAAGAATTAACAGAAGATAGTAACTTAGAAGGTCCACCTATTCTGAAAGAAGAAGTAGCTGACGCTATGAAACGTATGAAGAAAGGAAAAACAGCTGGGCCAGATGAAATCACAATAGAAGAATTAGAAGTATTGGGAGAATTTGGAGTAGATATATTAACCAAAATGTTGAATGATATTTACAGCAGTGGATATTTACCCAGTGATATGCTGAAATCTGTATTTATAGCTATACCAAAAAGACCAGGAGCAATTGATTGTGAAGATTTTCGTACAATTAACCTTATAAACCATATCACTAAGCTTCTACTCAGAATCATAATGAGAAGAACCAAAAAGAAAATAAAAATGGAAATTAGTGAAGAACAGTATGGATTTGTGGAAGGAAAGGGCACAAACAATGCAATTTATACATTACGGACACTAATAGAAAGGTCAATAGAGAAACAGAGAGACATATATTTGTGCTTCATAGATTATACTAAGGCATTTGATAAAGTAAAACATGATGAACTGATTAAAATGTTGGAAGATATCAACACTGATGGAAAAGATTTAAGAATAATAAAGAATATTTACTGGAACCAAGTAGTAGCAATTAAAATGGGACATAAAGAGGGTAGTTACGAACAAATAAAGCTAGGAGTACGACAAGGGTGTGTCTTGTCACCAGATCTTTTCTCCCTGTATAGCGAAGTAATAATGAGAGAGATCAACGGGATGCCAGGAATACTAGTTGGAGGTTATAATATAAAAAATATACGCTATGCAGATGACACAGTATTAGTGGCGGATAATTCAACAGACCTACAACAATTATTAGACGTTGTAGTAACAGAGAGTGCAAGGAAAGGACTCTCCTTGAATATCAAGAAAACAGTAACAATGGTAATATCAAAGAAAATGGTGACACCAAAATGTGACATAGAAATAGAAGGGAAAATCCTTAACCAAGTTGATAATTTTAGATATCTAGGGGCATTTATAACATCAGATGGAAGATGTACAACAGAGATTAGGAGCAGAATAGGGCAGGCAAAAGCCGCATTTCAGAAAATGAAGAGTATCTTATGCAATAAGTCACTATCACTGAATGTAAGAAAGAGAGTGCTGAAATGCTATGTAGAACCAGTTTTGCTGTATGGCAGTGAATCTTGGAATGTAAATGAACAAATTAAGAAGAAATTAGAAGCAACAGAGATGTGGTTCCTGGGACGAATGTTGCGAATTCCTTGGACTGCCAGAGTAACTAACGACGACTGCCTGAAACAGGCTAATGAAACTAGAACATTATATATAACAATAAGACAGAGACAAACAGCTTTCCTCGGTCATGTGATGAGAAGAGAGGCATTGGAGAACATCGTAACAACTGGAAAGATCGAGGGGAAGAGAGGCAGAGGTAGACCAAGAGAAGTGATGCTGGATGGATTGAGACGGTGGCATGGAGGAATATCAGCAGCAGAGTTGATCCAGAAAACCAAAGACCGAGATCTATGGAGAGCCATGAACGCCTACGCCAGCCGGCACGGCACTTGATGATGATGATGATGTTACTGATATCACCCTTAGCAGTTTTATGCTTTGTCATTATTATTATAGATGTATTTCATGTAAACACCATCCCTAAGATAATCATTTTAGCAAATGGAATCACAGGTGTAACTATTAGTATCATCGCTGTTTATTATCATTGCTGTTAGTGTTATTGTTATCACCTTTAGTTTAGTCTTTCATCATCATCATCATCAAGTGCCGTGCCGGCTGGCGTAGGCGTTCATGGCTCTCCATAGATCTCGGTCTTTGGTTTTCTGGATCAACTCTGCTGCTGATATTCCTCCATGCCACCGTCTCAATCCATCCAGCATCACTTCTCTTGGTCTACCTCTGCCTCTCTTCCCCTCGATCTTTCCAGTTGTTACGATGTTCTCCAATGCCTCTCTTCTCATCACATGACCGAGGAAAGCTGTTTGTCTCTGTCTTATTGTTATATATAATGTTCTAGTTTCATTAGCCTGTTTCAGGCAGTCGTCGTTAGTTTTAAGATATCTTCATTCATCCATTTTTTCTATTTTGCCTCTCTCCGGTAATACTTCTTTGCTAGTTTGATGAATGGAGTCCCTTAACATTTCCCATTGTTCATCTATACTCTATTTTAGTTATTGCATTGTACCTATTTTTCACAGTCACTCTGTATTGTTCTTGCATTTCGTTATCTATTTTCAGAACCTCTTTATTAAGTCTCATGTTCTTAACCATTTCCCCACCTCTCTTTAATCTTACTTTTATTTGTCCACACAGTGGTACATGATCACTATTACAGTCAGCACCAGGCATTGTCTTTACATTAATTAAAGCATTTCTAAATCTTTTATTAATTAGTATGTAGTCAATTTGGTTGCGTATTTTCTTATCAGGGCTTATCCATGTGTACAGTCGTCTTTTATGGTGTTTAAACCATGTGTTTCCAATTATCATCTCATTGATATTTGCCCATTCTATTAGCTTTTCCCCTCTTTCATTTCTTGTACCTAAACCATAATTCCCCACTACATCCTCCATTTTTCCCTTTCCTACTTTTGCATTAAAATCACCAAGTTTTATCTTTATTTCTTGTGATCCAATTTGAGCCATCGCCATTTCTATTTCGTCGTAAAAGTGTTGTATTTCTTCATCACTACTGCTTGCTGTTGGTGCATATACTTGTATAATATTTATGTCTATTGGTTTGCCTTTGATTTTTACCATAATAACTCTATCTGAAATACACCAGTATCCATTAATTGACTTGGCTGTTTTTTCGTCTAATATTATTCCTACACCTTTTTCATGTGTATCTCCTCCAGAATACATTATTGTGTGATTGTCAGCTATAATTTTGCCCGATCCCTTCCATCTCATCTCACTAACGCCTAGTATATTCATTTTCATGCTATCCATCTCTCTTAGAACATTGGTCAACTTTCCTAGCTCATTTAATGTCCTAACATTCCATGTTCCTACTCTAAATTTATTTATTTTAGTTAAGTTTTTGCCATCAGTAGCTGGATGACGGTCTGGTGTCACCTGTGGCTCATGACTGTCCCTACCGGACGAGGATGCCCTAAGACAGCCATTAACGTCCTTCACTAACTTTGAAATATGTTTTGCCATGAAGTCTTGGGAAGATAATGTGGTGGTTTCCCCTTGCCTTCCACATTCACATGGTGGTCTTTTTAACTCTGCCTTTGACAGCCATTTCCGACTGTAAGGACAAGTGAGTGCCCTGCTCTGCTCAGCTGCAGAGTTGTCCACTTATTCCGGTGGATACTCGGTCCCCAGAGCTGTGTTAGCCACACCGTAGTGTGTTTCCATCCTCTACCGCGGGGAGGTGCAGTTGGGATTTTCCCTTCATAAAGTTATGGTCTCTGACCAAAACTCTCCAGTACTTTTAGAGGACCTTTTTATTTAGTCTTTAGCAGTTTTAATTATTCTTTGTCATTATTAATATTATTATTTATGTATTTGGTTGTTATTTGCATTATTATCATTGTAATCATTATTAATATATATTGCTTTGTAAACCCGTAAACTAACACAACCCCCTTTCCCACCTTTTTATACTTTGATTGTTGTTTTTCTGCTGCCGCCCTCACCGGTTGGTTCTTAACAGTTTTGTACCGCCATGTTCATCATCATCGAGGGGTGGTGATGGTACTTGGTAGGAGTTTTGGAGCTGACAGGAGAGCGAGGCGGCAGGGGAAATAACAACGGCGCACTACCATCACGCGTTTATTTTGAAATATTTCCTTACTACAATGTCAATGAAGAAATGTTCAAATGTATAAAATGTTGGAAATTTTGCGCATATGTCACCTACACGTCCACACGCAACGCTCTGTAATAACACGAACAATACACCATGCAAAAATTTAACACTCAATAAAAGTTAAAAAAAAATAGATGAACTATCCCACGTGATACCCCATGAAATAGCGAAAGGGCCACTTTTCATCAACATAGATTTTGACACCGACGACGGAGACCACGAGGAGGACGACAACAACGAAAGAAACACCACAGAGGGAGATAAAATCCAAAACTGAAGACAAGACAGCAAAAAGTACTAACTTCTAACCTACTCATTATTTAGTTTTTAAATTATTTATAAATGGCTGACAATTTATGTATAACTAGCTGACCCGGCCCGGCTTCGCCCAGTCCCTGGAGGGGATCTATCTATCTATCAGCCTGTCCGTCTGTCTGTCTGCTTGTTTGTCTGTCTGTCTGTCTGGCTGACCCGCCCCAGCTTCACCCAGTCCCTTATGGGGAGCATCTCATTTAATTCATATAAGTAGTCATATAAGTATAACAGTGTAGGCTGTTATACGGGGTTTAGTTAGATGGCACGCACGCTGTGCAAGGGGAAAGAGAGAAGTATAGTATAGCTGATGCACGAATGAGCACTGTAGTTAGGGACGCTCACGTGCTGACGTAGGGGGTAAACAAGGTTTCAGTTACAACTGAGCCGCCGAACCAACAACATGCTTTTATAACTGCTGTCTACATTTTTATATTATAGCAACTTCTTCAATTAAACTGACATTTACATACATCAGTGGTTTGTCTTAATATCTTCCGTTGCTGTCGAGTCTCGTCTGCAAGAGACTCGAAATGGTGCCGTAGACCCAAGGATCTCCAACATATGGGTCGCCGCGGGAATCATCTTGGCACAAGCGAAGACTTCTATTGAACACGCCTGGAAAATGGATGCTGTTCTTGTTGATTATTTTTTAGAGACACAGCAACTGAAAACCCAGCCAGGGGTAGTTGTTGTGATTTCTCGGGCTGCTGAATTACCGTAATATAGCCCTCTGTGAAGGTCAAGAAGCTGCTCAGTACTGCTGCCTAACTAAGAGACCGATGTTCTGTAGCCATGGCTGAATCATTGCTACACAGCAGCCTGATGCTTAGGCGCACAGTGATTTTTGCTGAACTCAAAAAGCCAATCGGAGTCACATTATTGCTGCAGTCGTTGTTCGCCGAACGCCGAACCCAAGAGGACAACCAAGGTCGCTCCTTGCTGTACGTATCTATCAGTCCTGCACGATAATCAGTTCGAGAACCAGCTGTCAAGAATGAGCTGCTCTTAAATCGTTGGACGAATCGCTCTTTGCTCGATTGTTTAAAACTGGTTGGAGAGGACAACATTTACGAGACAGATTACGAAAATGGAAGGATCACACTCAGTTCATCAAGTATGCGATCTAGCCACATTGGGTTCCTCCGAGGCGGTTAGGCATAATGGTTGCCGACTCTGCTGAGGAGGGTACCTTACTTTGATCGTCTCGTTTACCTGACCGCAATCCTAAAGCAGAAGTGCCCTTTTGCGGGTGAAATCAGAAGTGCCCTTTTGCGGGTGAAATCAGAAGTGCCCTTTTGCGGGTGAAATCAGAAGTGCCCTTTTACGGGTGAAGCCCGAAGTTACTCACCACGCAATCGAAACCAGAGGTTTACCGGGACCAAAATCAAAGATCACGCTCGTCATTTAAGAGAACTTGGAAGGACACACCTACTCGGATGGAATAGTTGTCTACTACACCTTAACTTGTATCCTTACGTAAAAACTATATTGACTATATAATTATAATTGTTTAATATTAGCATTGAATATAATTAGAATAATTAACAAAAATATTAAAAATGGCACAAGATGAGGCTTCTTTGACACAGGTTTCGGGGGGAGTGGGTAGAGCAATAGGCAGACTCAACTCCGCAATAAAGCAGCAAGGGGTAGGAACAGACATTGAAAAATTCACTGGGCAGGCGAGAGATTTCAAGAAATGGATGACCTCGGTGGAGAAACATGCATTTTTGGTAGGAGCGACAGACGAGGAGAAGAAAAAAATTGCTTACCAGGCCACTGTATCACCGGTTTCAGATCATATTAGAAGGAAATTAGAAGCTGGGACAGATGAGACTTGGGAACATTTTAAAGATGATTTAGCTCACAAGTATGCGGAGATCACAGATCCACAACACGCTTTCTCAGTGTTAAGACAATCTAAGCAGAACAGTGGAGAAACTGTGCAATTATTTAGTGATAGGTTAATTAATCTAGCTGAGGAGGCATTTCTAGGACAGAACGTACAAGGTGAAGAGGTGGAGAGGATGTTAGTTGGTATATTTGTTGATGGGATAAAGTCAGATGGACTTAAATTTAAACTTATGAGGGAAAATCCTGCGAGATTATCACAGGATGTGGATATAGCTGTACAGGAAGAAAGTTTGAGAAGGAGATTTAGACTAAGGGTAGGACGAGAGATAGGAAGCAATAGAGAAGAGATAATTGAGGAACCTATGGAGATAGGACAAGCAAGGTACGGATGGAGAAGACGGGGAGAAATACAGACACTGCAGGGAAATAATAACGAAAGTAATCAAGACGGAGGACGACAAATGAGAAATACTATAAGAGAGACAATAGCTAGTACAAATATGGTCTGTTGGAATTGTGGACAGAGGGGACACACCTTTAGATTTTGTGGCAACAGACGTGCTAAGCTTAGTACACAGAATAGAAGTGTTAATAGTAGGTTTGAGAAATGCAAAGAAGACGCAGAGTTAATCAGACCAGCGCAGAAATACTGACACTGGTAAGAAATTATAGAAGACAACGTAGTCGAGGTTTCCAATCGAATGGCCAGTATGATACCATTACGCTAAGGCCATGTCAAAGTTCAAACTGCTTTAGAAGACAACCACTTTATAACAACGACAGAAACTACCGCAGACAGGATGTAAACGACGTGACGAGAACACAAAGGTATGAAGAGAGACAACATAGCAGGCCAGAAGTCAATGGTTGGCAGAGACAGAATTTTTATAAGAAAAGATGGAACTGGAACTGGCCATCTAATAGTGAAGAACAGAGAACATTGCGAAGTCAATGGTTTGAGATCAGAAGGTTGAGATATGCACTCGCAAAGGCAAACAAAAGTGAAAATCAGCATCAGACTAATAGAACCTTAGCTGATGATCGACAGGTGTTTTCAGTTGTTAGAAGTAGACAAGAAAGAGAGACACAGACGCAGATGATGGAAGTGGTAGATAATAATACGCAGACTCAGGTAGACACGGTACAACCGACTAAAATGATAGGAAGGGGAACACAAACTATTACAGAACTTACAGAACCAGCACAAGTAAAAATTGAAAAGGTGCCGCCAGTCAAAATTAAAGAGAATGTATGTAAGCCGTTAAAACCAAGAAACACCAGACAGAAAGTTAGAAAAAGTGTCAAAGCCAGATCTGCAAGTTTGCTAGTAAACGTAGGTACGACTGGCGTAGTAGCAGATGCCTCAGATGGAGACATGGAGTTTCTCCCTGACTGTGACATGAAAGGTAACGGTATAAATAAAAAGAATATTGTTGTAGGAGTTCCGACTACAAAGATGTTGCTTCCTCTTCTACAACATATAATCAACAGGTTGGGGGAACGACCATATACAGTGATTATTCAGAAGATGAGGGAGGAAGATATAAAATATATCGGACACATAGTGAGCAGACCGACGCTGTAAAGACAGGAGTAGCAAATAAAGGAAACAGAAAGAAAGCACTTAAGAAGAAGAATAGTAATAGACAGATAGCAGAAATTTACTCGACTACGGAAGATGACATAAGAAAAATCAGAGAATATATGACCTTAAGACCTGAATACTTTAATGACAGTCTGACAGTTATAGATACTGAAGATGAGATAGATGAAGAGAGACACACAATAGTAGTAGGAGACAATGAACTATTTGGGTTAGATACGCTCTATAGCTGTTAGAATTCTGAGGATGATGAATAGCATATTGCATTGTTTTGGCTTACTGAGATGAATTGCGGTTTGAGCATATACATATGTTTCTGTCTAAAATAGGCAGATGAGTTTTTTTTTTTTTTGGCGTAGTATCACAATATATGGTGCAGACAATAGTGTTATTTTGGATAGAGAGTCACAGCAAGTGATAGATAATTTTAAAGCTGGTGAGTGGTGGAATATTCTACGTGGGTACGCTATAAAGAATATTGTGTGTTGGTTGTGGTGCGGGGAGAATAGACAATGTGGAAATTGAAATGTCCCTTGTCCGGAATGGCCGGATGGAGTGGGTTGATCATGTTGAGTAATGTATAACTGGTGTGATTAAAGTAGGATAGACTCAGCACAGAATTTGCACGGAGAGAGAGAAACTAATTATGAATGCTCGTACTAGACTTGACGCGTTGTTTGAGATGGCTTGACTCAGAGCTTTTAGAAGAGTAACTGGAGTATGAAAATGCTATGATGTTATGTCTGAGATAGAATTAAAGTTTCGCTTGTTGGTTTGAGAAGCAGATATAGTAGCATTGGCAGAGGTAAGATGAACCGAGCGTGTCTGATGAGGAGATGTAGATTGAGGAGGAATTGAGTATCCTGTGTAAAATAGCCAGCTGAGCGCGAGAGTATTAAGAGTAGAAGACTGTGGAAGCTGATGCTTGAAGAATGCGAGTTCTTGGTGAGGGGGATGAAGTAATTACGTGATGGTTGCAGAGAAAGAAGAGGCACCTAGACGATGCACTGTCTAAGCGAGCATGGTATGCGCGTGTTGAAGGCAGAGGTTGACGGTGTAGCGCGTTGAGTGTGTCTGACTGTGTTTTAGAGGAGGTGAGAGGTTGAATGTCAGAGCAGTTGCTGTAGAGAAATTAGGTAGGACAGAGAGTGTCATGCGTGCATATTTTGTGTTTGCTTGTGATGATTAGAGAATAGACGAGTTAGAGTGTAAAACGTGGAATGTTTGTGTTGAGTGAGGTGTGCTGGAGCAGTTGACATAACGTAAAACTGACACGGAGAGATATAGGCTGGTTAGAAATGTTGGTTGTTAGAGCTAATGTGTTGTTTGAACAGAATAGGCGCTGACTTGTTAAAAGGGAGTGAATGATTGAGAAAAGTTGAAATGAGGAAGTAGTTAGATTGTGAAAGTCCTGTGGCAGATATTGAATTAAAGTTCCCCCCTCTGCCGTGCGTCCACCTTGACGAGGTAGCAGGGGCTTGTGTGTTCCAATGACCCCAAGAGCTATGCCGACGGTAGCACTGCTACTGGTAGGGTCACCCATGTCGGACAGGTCAAGGGAGAGGGACCAGACGAAGTGACGCACAAACCTGCTGCATTGTAGGTAGACTGGGGACAGTCAAAGGCTAGGGAAAGCATCCCGAAAAGTGCTTGTCGAAATCGGATGTACTGAGCCACAAGCTTGACAAAGAAGTGCAACGTAACTTTATCATTTCATGATACCACAGATGAAAATTAATCGTTATGGTGCTAATCCCGTGAAGTCCCATCAGGCGGTGATAGTGCCGGGCCCCCTGCCTCGAGGGGGTCCACCCATGACTACTGGTGGTCACCTTCCCCTGTGCTGTGGAGTCAAGGCACAGAGGAGTAGGTTAAGAGCTATTGACCAAATACCAAGGACACTCAACATACTACAGTGGAATGCCGAAGGAGTTTATAACAAGAAAGAATCCCTGACACAGCGTCTTCATAAAGATAGAATAGATGTGGCATGCATTCAAGAGACACATCTCAATGCCAATCGCAAATTTTCAGTCAGAGGATATCAGGCCACACGTTTCGACCGCGAAGGACATAAAGGAGGAGTTCTAATACTTACACGAAATACAATACCATTGCAGCGAAGTATCTGTGATCTCTGACAATCCAAACAGAAATTATAGGTGTTGATATAATGATAAAGGACGTGAAAATAAGAATCTACAATCTGTATAGCCCAGCAGATAAGGACCTTACACTCTCAAACATGAAAATAACTGACACAAACTGCATTATTGTCGGAGACTTTAATAGCCGTTCAGAAAGATGGGGATACCCAGATACTGACAAAAGAGGAGATGAATTGGAGGACTGGGAAATAGACTCAAATCTCCATCTACTCAACAAAGCGGATGACATACCGAGCTTCTACTCCAGAAGATGGCTTACCACTTCTACTCCAGACTTAGCTTTCTGCACAGGAGACATCCTCCACAAAATCGATCGCCATGTGCTGGACCAATTAGCAGGTAGTGACCACAGACCAATCAAGCTTGTAATGAATATGGAGTATGTTCCACAGGAGCAAAAGCCCTTGCTCCGCTGGAATTACAAACGAGCAGATTGGGACAGATTTGCCATACTAACAGACAAATATTGTGACAACGTTGAATACACGATATGGCAACATAAAGCAAATGGTGGAAAGTCTAAACAGAGCGATAATACAGGCAGCCACTGAGTCCATTCCTAGAGGAGCGAGGAAAAATTACAAACCATACTGGACTGAAGAACTACAAAGTTTGGAGGACAAAGTTGAAGATGCCAGGAAGACAGCAGAGAGAGAACAAACAATTGAAGCGAATATCTCTCTCAAAGCCATCTCAGCAAAATATAAAAGAACAGTAAATCAAACAACAAGAGATTGTTGGAGGGAAAAAACAGAAAACCTGAATTTTGACAGGGATGGAAACAAACTATGGAAACTAGTGAAAGCCATGAACAATGAAGGACCTAGAAACAAACAAATAACAATTAAACAAGGAAATGCCTTGCTTACCGGAAAAAAGGCTGCAAATGCACTAATGGAACACTATGCAAATGCAAACCATCATTGATATTACAACCGAACAGAAGAAAGCAATCAAAGACAAACAGATACATCATAGAAATACAGAGACAGCAGCAGAATATATGATGGCAAATCTAACAATGGAAGAAATGGAACAGGCAATTGAATACCCAAAAAAAGAAGAAATCACCAGGAAAGGATGGAATCACAAATGAAATGCTAATAGGACTAGGCAACAAGGCAAAGAAGAAACTACTAGCAGTCCTAAATAACAGCTGGAAGAGAGGAATAGTCCCACAGGCATGGAAGGAAGCTATACTAATACCAGTCCCAAAGAAAGGAAAAGACCTGGAAGAACCAAATGGCTATCGACCTATCAGTCTACTTAGCTGTGTAGGAAAATTAATGGAACGCATTATCAATGGCAGGCTAACATGGCATCTGGAAGAAAACAAACTCTTAACACCACACCAAGCAGGATTCAGAAAGTACAGATCCACTGAAGATCAAATAACCTATATAGCTCAGGAAATAGAGGATGCCTTCCAAGAGAAAATGCACACACTAGCAGTTTGGATAGATTTAGAAAAAGCATTTGATAAAGTATGGAAGGAAGGACTGAAAGTAAAACTGCAAAACATGCATGTTTGTGGAAAAATGTATAAATGGATCAGCCACTACCTTGAGAACAGAACTGCCAGGACAAAAGTACAAGGACAAACCAGCAAAATGATGCTGCTGGAGCAAGGTGTCCCCAAAGGAGGAGTTCTTTCACCAACATTATTCCTAGCATATATAAATGACATCACAGAAAATTTTCCAGCCAGAGTACACACATCCTCCTTTGCAGATGACCTAGCCATATGGACATCTGAAGAATATATTAGTACAGCTAACAGCAGAATGCAGCAAGCCTTATTAGCGCTAGAGGACTGGTCAAATTCATGGCTAGTGAAGATAAGTGAGGAGAAAACAACATGCACAATGTTCTCCCTCTCAAATAAAACTCAGCAACCTAAGCTGGTATTGAATGGAAAAATATTGCACCATGAAGAAAATCCAAACTATCTAGGAGTCACCTTTGATCGTCGCCTGACATGGAAGACACAGGTTGAGAAAAATTGAAAAAGAGCAAGGCAGAGAATGGCAATCATGAAAAAGCTTGCTGGTACAACGTGGGGAGCAGATGAGAAAGTTCTCAAGAAGTTATATACTTCTTCTTCTTCTTCGTTCATCCGGAGTTTTTTTCCGGATGTGATTGCGTTGTGCCTGTTTACAGCAGAGCTGCGTTCTTGCGCTTACCGACAATCCGACTTTGCGGGCATTTGTTGCCGG